>OX328125.1:91784506-92384506 GCA_946811695.1 Gonocerus acuteangulatus
GTATCAAAGGCTTTTTTAAAGTCGATGAAAGCACAATATAGATATTGTCCTTTGCCTCTTATCTTATTATGTACTAATGCATACAAAGAGAAGATGTTATCCATGCAGCTTCGTCCTGGCCTGAATCCTGCTTGGTTCTCGGGGAATATATTATTGATTTCAGCCCAATACGTGAGGCGTTTACTGATGATGGTGGTGAATATTTTTAGTATTGTGTTCATTAAAGCTATGGGTCGGTAATTGGAAGGATTTTCTCGAGGGCCTGCCTTGTAAATCATTTTAACTATTGTGTGCGTCCAGGTGGTAGGGATTATTTCGGTTTCCAATACTGTGTTGTACATGTTTTGTAGATAACTGAGCCATGCAGGAGGAAGAGCTTTAAATAGTTCGTAGGCAATTAAGTCTGGTCCTGAAGCCTTATTATTTGATGAAGATATTATTGCAGACTCCAATTCTTCTAACTTTATAGGACCATCCTCCAAATCGTAAACCCTCTTGTTAGAACAGGAGGAGATATTTAGGTGGAATAGTGGCTTGTTTGGATTCATAGAGGAGTAATATTTTTCCCAATCCTCCAATAATATCGGGCAAGGATTACTTTGTTTTTCTCTATGCTGTTTTATTGTTGCCCAGAACGTTTTGGAGTCTTTTACAGTGCTAAGTTTTTCCTGTACTTCAGAAAGATATTGAAGTTTAGCTTCCTTCATCGCTTCTCTATAGTTCTTTTTCTTCCCAGTGTATGCTTCCACGAGGCTATTTTCGTGTGGATTCTTTTTCCATTGCCTGTAGCTCTTACGAATGTCCCGTTTTAATTCTCTACTTTTATCATTGAACCACCTATTTTTCGTGAAGTATTTACTTCTCTGGTGGTGGACTTGGAAGAGTTTACAATTAGCCGTAGCAGCATACATTGCGTTGAAAAAGTTTAGCGATAAAGCATCAGAAGACGTATCCACTTTGGGTTGAGTAAAGCGCATATGATAATGAAAAAGTTTTCTTATCCCTAGTTTCTGTGATATACACTAGGTGGATGTATTTCATATGAATGGGTTAAGAGAAAAATATCGTTATCATTATGTATACCTACAACATAGAAAGCACATTTCATTTTTCAAAATGGTAGTTGTACTATAATATTTTTTAAATTTCAGGAAGAATACCGTGCAGATGGTCGTGTATGAAGAGAATTCTGTACTAAAACCGCGGTCTCACTAGGCTGTTTGGCAGCCACTACTGATCAGCCGCTGGTGATGTTGCCAGCAAGCAGCATAGTCTGATCCAGAACCAGCGGCTGGTGCATGCCAGAGGGCTAGTGTTTACTATCCACAATCAGAAGTTGAATATGTTTAACTCTTTTGCGCCTACTCGCCGCTGGTAGACATGAACGCTGAAATTGAGTTATGAGGAACTCTCGGCTGGTAGATCAAAGACTCGAAACTGTCTCCAATTGCTAGATACCGTAAAGTAATTGGTAGTTCTGTCAACATCTCAAGGAATTGGCTGTCACTTTTCTTAATAAGCGGTGTCAGTAACTTCAATGAGACTTTAAATTTAGGATCTGACATTCTTAAAATGTTCATAAGGTGATGGATCGTCCAGCACTAGTTCCTTAAGAAGTCTTGCAGATGCCTTCAGATCGTTTCTTCTTAATGTCCAGGAAGTAACCCCACCATTCTTCTGTTTCAACATCTGATCACAAAACTCTCTCATTTAACATAGGTCTGATAACATCACGACTCACACCAATAGATGACACGACAGCAACTGTTCTAGCGGCTATTTACTTATAATGTGAACACCAACGGCTGTCGAACATCTTAGTGTGACCGCAACATAAAACTAACAGAAATGTCCTGATGGAATCTTTCTCTATGTTCATCACTAACACCTCAACTAGGTGGGAGTGGGGAAAATGGATTTTAAGGGGCATGTTGCATCCAAGATTATGGTACTTTTGGAAGAGAGCTGTCGCCAAAAGCGACAACATAAATCCACAAACCGGTCCCTTAAAGGCTTCCAAAGCTTCCTTTCCTTTCCCTTTCAAATTTTGGTCAAATGGAGGTTCCTTCACAAGTTCTCGGATTTGTGGCCCGACAAAAATGCCTTCCTTAATTTTGCATCACTTAAATCGTAAATTTCTCTCATATGTACTTAAAGGGCCGCCCTTCATGGTTCACACCTTTGACAAAAAACCCAACAGGATATGCAGGGGTGGCAATAGAACATACTTTGGATCCACGAGAAGAGTGGCAACGATTTTGACGCTAGAGTTAAGATTTCATGCAGATCTTTAATAAAATACAATTTCCTGCCTCTAATGTCCCACATACATAAGAATCAGCAGTGTTTTATGCATCCCAGTTGCATTCGTAAGAGTATGAAAATGAATTTTATATCATCACAGATTATCGATTCCACGATATTTGAGCATGTCCAAGAGAGCTGTCATATTGCGATATGCCTACGTCCTGGGAACTGCATGACCAACAGGAATAGAAGAAAGAAGTTTGCCATTTTGAAGAACAGCTTTTAAACTAGGCTTGCAGGAGTCCATGAATAGCCTCCATTCATATGGATCATGGTTAAAATTGAAATATTTCATCGAGCCAATAAGCAAATGGCACTTTTTTTTTTCTAAGAAAAAAAGCTCAGTTCTCTAAGACGCTTTATGTACTGTCAGATTCGTACATTCCATTAGTGTGCTGGACACCCAAGAATTTTTGTCTTCTCCTTTGACAGGCCGGGGCCTCTAAAAGGATCACTCAATTCCGCTTGACTCAGTCTGTGCGGTTTAAAATATTTTCCCTTAAAATTGGTGCGGAAGACTTGTTTGGTTCTTTTTCTCGGTCCAGACTTTCTTCATTTTCTACTTCTAAAGGACAATTTTTGGGTGGAATAGGAACTGATAAACTATCTCAAGCCTCTATATATTGGGCTATTTGTGTTTTTTTTTTTATTTGGCAGGTGTAAGAACTCCTAAAACACAAATTCCCCCAGAAGAAAATGTTGGCTCTGAAGCAAGAGCTAATCTGTCATTTTTATGTTGAATGTTGAATTCAGCAGATAAAAATACATATGAATTGACTATTTTTGACTCTGAAACATTTTTATTGTTGTCCAAAGTAATTAACAGTACATAATATTATTTACTTAAGTGGTATTCTTTTCCAGGTGTCCCTTATGGTTTTCGCCGTTGCCCTGGCTGGTGTCCACAGAGAGAAGAGAGCTATTTTTACCCCTGGTATGGCTCCTGGTTTTCCTGAATACAGGGGCACCGGTGGCGTGTATCCTTCATTTGCTGGTCCAGCACTTCCTGTTCGTCCACTTCCTGGTGTTTTTCCTGGGCCTCCATTTGCTCCAGGAATGCCAGTTGTTCATGGTTAATACGGATCATCTTGCACGAATCCTCATTGTGTCCAATAAAAAACCACAAGAAGACTTGTCTACACAGCTCCTCACATTACCCAGGGACAATCAAAAGAATTTTCCATGTATTAGTCAATAGTCACTGAGAATGTAATAAATTACGATCAGTACAATCGAGTTTTTTAACCCTTTTAATGTTGACCCTTTCGCTTATTGAAGATAAAATGAATAACATAAATTAACTATTATCATGTGTGAGGTCTTTAAGATTACTGGAGAATATTTTTACTCCAACCAGTAAAAAGTATTATTTTTATTTATAATAAATATTTATTTATTTTTTAATTTTGGGCTTTTAGGAATTTTCTCACGATTCCAGCTGTGTCTAGAAGAACTGCTTGCTGAGATAATCCTAAGACATTTTTTTTTAATAGGTGCTCCTACTGCCAAGGTCATTAGCACTAATTAACTAAGACTTCTTCTGACAATTTCTGATACTTGGTGCCAATAATAGTAATTATTATTATTATTATTATTTTTACGGCGAATCTACATCTAGGTCATTAGCGCCGACATCCAGGGTGCAGCGAGGAATGTTCCCAGCGAGCCGTGGGATGAGAAAATTTCTGCCGGAGGTTGGAAATCGAACCCACCATTTCCGCTTATGAATCCAAGGCGCTAGCCATTAGACCACGGGAGACCCCCTAATTATTATTATTAAGTATATACTAAGATACATGTGTAACCTTCATTAAATTCAAGAATATAAAAAAAATTATTTCTGGAAGAAGAAGTGAACTGTAGAAATGAGTCAATCATATATATATATATATATATATATATATATATATATATATATATATATATATATATGATTGACTCATTTCTACAGTTCACTTCTTCTTCCAGAAATAATTTTTTAATTTTTAAGTGAACTGTAGAAATGAGTCAATCATATATATATATATATATATATATATATATATATATATATATATATATATATATATATATATATATATATATATATATAAATTTGAACTACTGTTATTTTCATTCTCGAGGGTTTCTCAAGAACGTCATGAGGTGAACCTTATAAGCGGGATTCCTACCCATGGAGGAAGGGAGGAACCACGCTAAAAGAGAAAACTTTAATAAAATAAGACACGAGAAAAAAATAACATAAAGTCATGTAAGTTGTTAGGAAAGTTCCTGCGTAGTCAACAATCAGTAAGTATGTGTTTGACAGTTAGTGTTTTGTTGCATGTAATTCCGCCTTTAGATAAATCGGGAGTACAAAGTGGTGAGCTCCTCTAGTGAGACTTCCAACATGAACTAGACAGACTCGCAGGGATAGCGTGATTTTAGCGCGGTTCCGCTCTTATCCCTGGTGTCATTTAGAAACCTTAGAATATAAATAAACATTTTTTTTTTTATTTTTTTTTTATTATATATTATGAGAATTGTCATCACCTATTCGAACATCTCGAATAAAAGCGATATTAAGGCTTCAAGGCACAGGAAACAGACAGTAGCTAACTCTTACAGAAGCCGAAATTACACTACGCGTCTCTCCTACATTCTAAAGAAAGGCACTATATCGCACTAGTATTTCTAGAGCGACCCAACCGAAATTAAAACTCAACTCAATATGTGTCTCTCTTCTCTACGTAGGGGCATTAGGAATAAGACAGGAAGGATTGACACAAGTGCCCTCTGGCGTACAAGCTCTGAAGCTAGGTACATACAGTTTTGATGGTTGATAAAAAATATATTTACAATATCATTCACAGTCATAACTCTGACAGTGTGAATAAAACCGATTTCTGAGTTGCGTCACTTTAGAATACTAGTGCAATATGTCAACACAAAAGACAAACATGCTCTTCATTCACTTATTATGTTTTAATAAAAAAAAATGCAACCAAAATAATAACAACCAATTCAAAACTAAGCCAAGAAGAGACACACAAAAAAAGAGGAACTACTTTTTCAGCTCGTTTGAGTTAAATATTATTAAATGTCAGGACCGCCACGACCCACCCAAATTCTCGAGCTTTATTTATTTATATGGTTTTATAGCTAGCAACTGGGCAATTAGCTCCATAAACACGTAGAGTGCAAACAAAATAAAAGGTCTAGCACATCAAAAATCTCTCGAGCTTTATTTATTTATATGGTTTTATAGCTAGCAACTGGGCAATTAGCTCTATAAACACGTACAGTGAAAACAAAATAAAAGGTCTAGCACATCAAAAATCTCTCGAGCTTTATTTATTTTTATGGTTTTATAGCTAGCAACTGGGCAATTAGCTCTATAAACACGTAGAGTGCAAACAAAATAAAAGGTCTAGCACATCAAAAATCTCTCGAGCTTTATTTATTTATATGGTTTTATAGCTAGCAACTGGGCAATTAGCTCTATAAACACGTAGAGTGCAAACAAAATAAAAGGTCTAGCACATCAAAAATCTCTCGAGCTTTATTTATTTTTATGGTTTTATAGCTAGCAACTGGGCAATTAGCTCTATAAACACGTAGAGTGCAAACAAAATAAAAGGTCGAGCACATCAAAAATCTCTCGAGCTTTATTTATTTTTATGGTTTTATAGCTAGCAACTGGGCAATTAGCTCTATAAACACGTAGAGTGCAAACAAAATAAAAGATCTAGCACATCAAAAATCTCTCGAGCTTTATTTATTTATATGGTTTTATAGCTAGCAACTGGGCAATTAGCTCTATAAACACGTAGAGTGCAAACAAAATAAAAGGTCTAGCACATCAAAAATCTCTCGAGCTTTATTTATTTATATGGTTTTATAGCTAGCAACTGGGCAATTAGCTCTATAAACACGTAGAGTGCAAACAAAATAAAAGGTCTAGCACATCAAAAATCTCTCGAGCTTTATTTATTTTTATGGTTTTATAGCTAGCAACTGGGCAATTAGCTCTATAAACACGTAGAGTGCAAACAAAATAAAAGGTCTAGCTCATCAAAAATCTCTCGAGCTTTATTTATTTATATGGTTTTATAGCTAGCAACTGGGCAATTAGCTCTATAAACACGTAGAGTGCAAACAAAATAAAAGGTCTAGCTCATCAAAAATCTCTCGAGCTTTATTTATTTATATGGTTTTATAGCTAGCAACTGGGCAATTTGCTCTATAAACACGTAGAGTGCAAACAAAATAAAAGGTCGAGCACATCAAAAATCTCTCGAGCTTTATTTATTTATATGGTTTTATAGCTAGCAACTGGGCAATTAGCTCTATAAACACGTAGAGTGCAAACAAAATAAAAGGTCGAGCACATCAAAAATCTCTCGAGCTTTATTTATTTTTATGGTTTTATAGCTAGCAACTGGGCAATTAGCTCTATAAACACGTAGAGTGCAAACAAAATAAAAGGTCGAGCACATCAAAAATCTCTCGAGCTTTATTTATTTATATGGTTTTATAGCTAGCAACTGGGCAATTAGCTCTATAAACACGTAGAGTGCAAACAAAATAAAAGGTCGAGCACATCAAAAATCTCTCGAGCTTTATTTATTTTTATGGTTTTATAGCTAGCAACTGGGCAATTAGCTCTATAAACACGTAGAGTGCAAACAAAATAAAAGGTCGAGCACATCAAAAATCTCTCGAGCTTTATTTATTTTTATGGTTTTATAGCTAGCAACTGGGCAATTAGCTCTATAAACACGTAGAGTGCAAACAAAATAAAAGGTCTAGCACATCAAAAATCTCTCGAGCTTTATTTATTTATATGGTTTTATAGCTAGCAACTGGGCAATTAGCTCTATAAACACGTAGAGTGCAAACAAAATAAAAGGTCGAGCACATCAAAAATCTCTCGAGCTTTATTTATTTTTATGGTTTTATAGCTAGCAACTGGGCAATTAGCTCTATAAACACGTAGAGTGCAAACAAAATAAAAGGTCTAGCACATCAAAAATCTCTCGAGCTTTATTTATTTTTATGGTTTTATAGCTAGCAACTGGGCAATTAGCTCTATAAACACGTAGAGTGCAAACAAAATAAAAGGTCTAGCACATCAAAAATCTCTCGAGCTTTATTTATTTATATGGTTTTATAGCTAGCAACTGGGCAATTAGCTCTATAAACACGTAGAGTGCAAACAAAATAAAAGGTCTAGCACATCAAAAATCTCTCGAGCTTTATTTATTTATATGGTTTTATAGCTAGCAACTGGGCAATTAGCTCTATAAACACGTAGAGTGCAAACAAAATAAAAGGTCTAGCACATCAAAAATCTCTCGAGCTTTATTTATTTATATGGTTTTATAGCTAGCAACTGGGCAATTTGCTCTATAAACACGTAGAGTGCAAACAAAATAAAAGGTCTAGCTCATCAAAAATCTCTCGAGCTTTATTTATTTATATGGTTTTATAGCTAGCAACTGGGCAATTTGCTCTATAAACACGTAGAGTGCAAACAAAATAAAAGGTCTAGCACATCAAAAATCTCTCGAGCTTTATTTATTTATATGGTTTTATAGCTAGCAACTGGGCAATTAGCTCTATAAACACGTAGAGTGCAAACAAAATAAAAGGTCGAGCACATCAAAAATCTCTCGAGCTTTATTTATTTTTATGGTTTTATAGCTAGCAACTGGGCAATTAGCTCTATAAACACGTAGAGTGCAAACAAAATAAAAGGTCGAGCACATCAAAAATCTCTCGAGCTTTATTTATTTATATGGTTTTATAGCTAGCAACTGGGCAATTAGCACTATAAACACGTACAGTGCAAACAAAATAAAAGGTCGAGCACATCAAAAATCTCTCGAGCTTTATTTATTTTTATGGTTTTATAGCTAGTAACTGGGCAATTAGCTCTATAAACACGTAGAGTGCAAACAAAATAAAAGGTCGAGCACATCAAAAATCTCTCGAGCTTTATTTATTTTTATGGTTTTATAGCTAGCAACTGGGCAATTAGCTCTATAAACACGTAGAGTGCAAACAAAATAGAAGGTCGAGCACATCAAAAATCTCTCGAGCTTTATTTATTTTTATGGTTTTATAGCTAGTAACTGGGCAATTAGCTCTATAAACACGTAGAGTGCAAACAAAATAAAAGGTCGAGCACATCAAAAATCTCTCGAGCTTTATTTATTTTTATGGTTTTATAGCTAGCAACTGGGCAATTAGCTCTATAAACACGTAGAGTGCAAACAAAATAAAAGGTCTAGCTCATCAAAAATCTCTCGAGCTTTATTTATTTATATGGTTTTATAGCTAGCAACTGGGCAATTAGCTCTATAAACACGTAGATTGCAAACAAAATAAAAGGTCTAGCTCATCAAAAATCTCTCGAGCTTTATTTATTTATATGGTTTTATAGCTAGCAACTGGGCAATTAGCTCTATAAACACGTAGAGTGCAAACAAAATAAAAGGTCTAGCTCATCAAAAATATCTCGAGCTTTATTTATTTATATGGTTTTATAGCTAGCAACTGGGCAATTAGCTCTATAAACACGTAGAGTGCAAACAAAATAAAAGGTCTAGCTCATCAAAAATCTCTCGAGCTTTATTTATTTATATGGTTTTATAGCTAGCAACTGGGCAATTAGCTCTATAAACACGTAGAGTGCAAACAAAATAAAAGGTCTAGCTCATCAAAAATCTCTCGAGCTTTATTTATTTATATGGTTTTATAGCTAGCAACTGGGCAATTAGCTCTATAAACACGTAGAGTGCAAACAAAATAAAAGGTCTAGCTCATCAAAAATCTCTCGAGCTTTATTTATTTATATGGTTTTATAGCTAGCAACTGGGCAATTTGCTCTATAAACACGTAGAGTGCAAACAAAATAAAAGGTCGAGCACATCAAAAATCTCTCGAGCTTTATTTATTTATATGGTTTTATAGCTAGCAACTGGGCAATTAGCTCTATAAACACGTAGAGTGCAAACAAAATAAAAGATCGAGCACATCAAAAATCTCTCGAGCTTTATTTATTTTTATGGTTTTATAGCTAGCAACTGGGCAATTAGCTCTATAAACACGTAGAGTGCAAACAAAATAAAAGGTCGAGCACATCAAAAATCTCTCGAGCTTTATTTATTTTTATGGTTTTATAGCTAGCAACTGGGCAATTAGCTCTATAAACACGTAGAGTGCAAACAAAATAAAAGGTCGAGCACATCAAAAATCTCTCGAGCTTTATTTATTTTTATGGTTTTATAGCTAGCAACTGGGCAATTAGCTCTATAAACACGTAGAGTGCAAACAAAATAAAAGGTCGAGCACATCAAAAATCTCTCGAGCTTTATTTATTTTTATGGTTTTATAGCTAGCAACTGGGCAATTAGCTCTATAAACACGTAGAGTGCAAACAAAATAAAAGGTCGAGCACATCAAAAATCTCTCGAGCTTTATTTATTTTTATGGTTTTATAGCTAGCAACTGGGCAATTAGCTCTATAAACACGTAGAGTGCAAACAAAATAAAAGGTCGAGCACATCAAAAATCTCTCGAGCTTTATTTATTTTTATGGTTTTATAGCTAGCAACTGGGCAATTAGCTCTATAAACACGTAGAGTGCAAACAAAATAAAAGGTCTAGCACATCAAAAATCTCTCGAGCTTTATTTATTTATATGGTTTTATAGCTAGCAACTGGGCAATTAGCTCTATAAACACGTAGAGTGCAAACAAAATAAAAGGTCTAGCTCATCAAAAATCTCTCGAGCTTTATTTATTTATATGGTTTTATAGCTAGCAACTGGGCAATTAGCTCTATAAACACGTAGAGTGCAAATAAAATAAAAGGTCTAGCTCATCAAAAATCTCTCGAGCTTTATTTATTTATATGGTTTTATAGCTAGCAACTGGGCAATTAGCTCTATAAACACGTAGAGTGCAAACAAAATAAAAGGTCGAGCACATCAAAAATCTCTCGAGCTTTATTTATTTATATGGTTTTATAGCTAGCAACTGGGCAATTAGCTCTATAAACACGTAGAGTGCAGACAAAATAAAAGGTCTAGCACATCAAAAATCTCTCGAGCTTTATTTATTTATATGGTTTTATAGCTAGCAACTGGGCAATTAGCTCTATAAACACGTAGAGTGCAAACAAAATAAAAGGTCTAGCTCATCAAAAATCTCTCGAGCTTTATTTATTTATATGGTTTTATAGCTAGCAACTGGGCAATTAGCTCTATAAACACGTAGAGTGCAAACAAAATAAAAGGTCTAGCTCATCAAAAATCTCTCGAGCTTTATTTATTTATATGGTTTTATAGCTAGCAACTGGGCAATTAGCTCTATAAACACGTAGAGTGCAAACAAAATAAAAGGTCGAGCACATCAAAAATCTCTCGAGCTTTATGGCAGTAACGGTAATATTGTTTGGGAATCGCCTTTTCTTAAAAATTCTTAAGGTTATGAAAAGAAGGTACGAACAAATTTTGTAGATAATTGCATGATCTACCATTTTTGTTTGAAATATTTTTATAATAAATCTACCGTTTCGCTGAAAAATCCAAGAATCTTTATTTTTTTTTTTGCGAGCAGTTCACCTAGACTAATATTCTTTGTACTCATGGGATCGATGGGGACTTTTTCCAATTTCATTACAATGGTGTCTCTAATGTTCATGCAAATTTTTAGCTAGCTGGGTATAATTTAGCTATAAACGTGGAGTCTTCAGAAAAACAGAAGAATGGTTCCTTTATGCAGAGCTGCACGGATCCTTATTGCAATGCATTTAATTCTCAATCCAGCTTACTGCGATCAATTTTTTTCAGAGCTATGAAAAGGACTGAATAGATGAATGAATACTAATAATACAATATGGATAATGTACTCTGTGAATAATAACGAAAAAGATAAAATTTAAATGAATTGCTAACTAAAGGTAGCAAGTTTGAAAGTGACTATTCTTGTAATCTTTCGATGGTGAATATAGAAGACTTCAATAGGGTGTAAGGACTATACTGTTTATCGCCCTTGTCAAAACAAATCCTAATCCTAGAAGACTTCAAAATTCTATTGATTACAGAAAATATTCCTTATATACTTTCTCCTGATAAAACTCGCAATAACATATAGCTAGCAGGCTACCTTGTAAGCAAGTGAAGATTCCATACATTTGTGAACTAATGTGGAGAAAATGGCATGAAGTATTATTTGGGGTCTTAATAATTATTTGTATCGATTTTTGGGACCCAGAATTAATTTTTTATGAAAATATTTCTTTATGTTATTAAATTTTGTTTCAAGGGGTGATATCACCTTTTGTGGCCAAAACTATGACCAAAAACTGCGAATTTTTATGTTCAAAAGCAAAGTGAAAAAAATATATAAGAGAAGAAAATTTTGAAATGATGATGTCAACATTCTTATGTGTCTCATCGTTGTCACTGCGCCGCAGATTGGGGCGAAACGATTAAAACCGCAGACATTCAATGTTATGCCTCTTCTCATCCACGTTTCGGCCTGAAAACTCAAAACTAAATGTTTTTGAGGACGTAGAACTCAAATCTGAAGTCATTTTATTTTTATCTTGGCGGCATTTTTGATCAACGAGCAAAAATGTTGGACCAAAACCCTAAAATTTGAGGTTTTATATTTTGAGGGTAGGGGCTATAATTCCTTTTGTTTTTCGTACGAGTATCATCTAAGATAATACAATAGTCATTTATATGATTATGAAAAGGAGTCTTTCTTCTTTAGATAGAGCCCAAGGACGTAAATATTGGATCATCTCAAAGGGAGATATTGAATTTCAAAACGTCACGTAAAGTTTTCACTTACAAATTTGTAGTCTCTTCCGGACTGGAAAAAATTATTATTTTTTGTTTTCGATGATATTTACCACATAAGGGTTTTTAGGGATGCTGATTTTAAATCTGCTATTATTTTTGGTGTGAAAAATGTATAATGCTAGTTTACTTAAAAACTTTAGCATATTTTTCACGAAATATAAATTATAATAAATATAATACATAACAATATAAATTATTGTATTTTTTTTTTTTTAATTTACTCTCTAAAACAAATGAATTGGTGAAAGAATCATGACGATATCATTTTCTAAACTCGATATATAAAATAAAGCGTTTTAAACCTATTTTATATTATTTCTCGGCTCCTAAGACGCATTGGACGGAACGCTCGGATACGTGTCGACTATTTATCGATGCAGAATCACCAGAAAAAAAGTCCGTCTCGCAGGAACAGCATCATCTTTGCGCGGTTCCGTTCTTATCCCTAATGTCATTTGAAAATCTTAGAATAGAAATAAACTTCTTATTTTTATATATCTCGTGAAAATTGTCAACATCCTCTCGAACATCTGGAATAAAAGTGATATTAAGGCGTCAGGGAAACCGGTAGTAGTAACTTACACGGAAGCGGAAATTACACAATCCAGCTCTCATTCTAAAGTAAAGATCTATACATCAATAAAATAAAACAAAAACGTGCATGGGCGTATATAAGGGGGGGGGCTGAAGAGGCTGCACCCCCCGCAATCGGTAAAAATGTGTCGTAAAAACCTTAAAAATAATAATAAGATCACTTCGTTAAGAAAAAAAAATTCTTTTGGGCGTAATTAATTGTTTAATTGTCTAACTATTCCATGTTCTAGATTTTTATTATCCCATACCCCTAAAATCCTTTCAGCCCCCCCCGAAATTCTCCCAGTCCGTTATCAGGAGTTAATCCTTCAGGAGTTTAGCCCTTTATACTCATTAGGTATTATTATACCTTTAGTATAAGCACTGAGGCTTTCTTGTGAATAATAATATTTTTTTTTTTTTTTTTTTTTTTTTTTTTTTTTTTTTTTTTTTTTTTTTTTTGCATTTTATCATTTACCATATTTAGAATTTTATTTTAAGAATCAGAGTTGAAATTTTAGGTATGACATTTTGAGATGTAAAAAAGAGCTATCTAAATGTAATGAATATAAGGATATAAAAATTAAAGAGGACCTGCCACCGGAAGTAAGAGCAATAAGACAACAACTCTTTCCTTATCTCGACACCCAAAGAAAACTAGGCAAAAGGGCTTCAATGAGATATGGTAAACACTTGTAGGAAGGCAAGGTCTACACATTGGAGGAGATCAAGGTTCTAGAATGGCAGCGGAGTAAGAGAGGAAGGAGTGAAGATAGCTCACCGGAAGTAAAGGAAATAAGGGACAACAACTCATTCAGTAAACCAGGCCAGAAGGTGTTGAAGAAAGGAAAGAGAGATAAACCTCTGCAGAGAAGTCATAGTCTTGATAAGTATCTAACTCCTAAGATAAAGATGGGAGAAGATAAAGAGAAAGTAGATGGTGGCCCGGAAACAAGAGCTGGAGGAAGTAAACAAGGATCGAAGGAAGACTAGCAACTACAGCAGACAAGGACTCATCATAAGGAATCGGAACTAATGACATTGAACGTCCAGACTTTGAGGGAAGAGGAGCATCTAGTGGAATTTGAAGAAGCTTTGGGGGATATAACTTAGGATATTGTAGGATTCTCGGAAATAAGGTGGGATGA
Source organism: Gonocerus acuteangulatus (assembly GCA_946811695.1). Lineage (NCBI taxonomy): Eukaryota > Metazoa > Arthropoda > Insecta > Hemiptera > Coreidae > Gonocerus > Gonocerus acuteangulatus. Next base: position 91,798,394 of record OX328125.1, read on the forward strand.
CTCAGCTATTATCGAGAGAAAGAATGGAAACATATTCATGCACTCAGCTGGTATTAATGGACAATTTGGTGTTGGTTTTTATGTAGCAGGAAAATTAAAAAAGTCGGTCATCGAATTTGAGGACTTTAATTGTAGAATGGCTGCTTTATCTATTAATATAGGAAAAACAGGAAAATCATTTTGGCTCAAGTCTATGCACCGACAGCGCATTACCTAGAAGAGGAAAAAGATAAGTTCTATGAAGACTTATATTTATTTATGGGCAGGTTGGAACGATACAAGATGGCTGTTTCCGTTATGGGGGATTTTAATGGAAGAGTAGGAAGGAGGCTGGATGGGGAAGAGCAAGCCATGGGCACCAATACATACGGAAGGAGGAAAGATGGAGGAAGTCACCTTGTAAACTTTGCTTTATCCCAACGGTTGCACATTGGGAATACATATTTTAAGAAAAAAAATGCTTTTAAATGGACCTGGTGCTCACCTAAGGGGCAAACCTTTGAAATAGATTACATTTTAACCAACAAAATTAAACTTATTAGGGATGTGAGTGTAATACCTGCTTTTAATTTCAAGTCAGATCATAGAATACTGAAAGCTGTTTTTGTCACTGGGAAATTTAAAAAAGAGCGACCTTTCAAATCGAAAAGGAAAGTGCCCATGTTTCAGGTCGAGGATGAAACTTGTGAATTTATGGAACACCTCTCGAAGAAATTACCTGAACAGCTGGAAGGAGGAACCATTCAAGAGAACTATGACTACTTGACAGGAGTTCTCAAAAATTTTTCCCCAAATAAGGATAGCTTACAAAATGTTAGAAAAACCAATAAATTGTCAACAGCTACTCTAAAGCTACTTAAGGATAGAAGAGAAGCAAAATTAAAACCGAATGCAGATCCAATGCTCATAACGTCTTTCAATAGAGAAATAAGAAGGAAAATTAAAGAGGATTTACTCAAATACAGACATGAACTGGTAACCAAAATTATCTCCAAGAATAGCTCCACTAAACAACTTAAGAAGGAACTAAGCCAAGGTAGAAGATGGCTATTATCTCTTGACAGTCAGGATCATAAGAATATAACAGGAATGATGATAGAGAGGACAGAGGAATGATGATAGCCACATGCTATCCAACTATTTCAAGAATATATACCATTGTGAAGAAACTAATATGGTACCTGCCTTACCAAAGCCAAATTCCGAAGAGGGTGTTCCAGAGATTACGAGAGCAGAAGTCAGGAAAGCAATAGATAACCTAAAAAGAAATAAAAGTCCTGGGCCCGATGGAATAAGGAGCGAAATATTAAAAGCTGGAGGTACAATCTTAATCAAGCATTTAGTAAATATGTTTAACTCTATATTACAGAAGGAAGAAATACCCCATTGGGAAGACAGCCAAAATCATTTTGCTTCATAAAAAGGGCAGTAGGAAAATTATAGGCAGTAGGTGATATAGGCAATTATAGGCCCATATCACTCAGCTCGATTGTGTCAAAAGTGTTTGCAACCATCCTTAAGGAGCGCCTCACTGGGAGAATAATGCAATTCTTAAATGAAGACCAAGCTGGATTTAGAAAAGGCTATTCGGTGACCGACCACATCCAAACAATTAATCAAGTAATTGAATAAGCAAAGGAGTATAGTTTTCCTACTTATTTGTGTTTTGTCGATTCCCAGAAAGCGTTCGACAGTATTTTCCACAGAAGTATCTTTGAGGCCCTACAAATGATAGGAGTAGAATACAAATATATTCGCGTAGTTATGCAGCTATACAAGGACATGGAAGCATTCATTGCCGCTGAACGGAATGGTCCCAATTTTGATGTCAGGAGAGGAGTGCGTCAAGGAGATCTTCTATCACCTAGTCTATTCATATTAGTACTGGAAACAGTATTTTGGCGTTTGGATTGGAAGGACGTGGGCATCAAGTTAGTGGAAGGTGGTTAAATTGTCTCCGATTTGCAGATGTCATTGATTTGTTGGCGAGCACTGCAGAAGATCTTACAATGATGATAAGAACATTGCTGGAGGAGTGTAGAGAAGTCGGCCTCTCACCTAACTTTGATAAAACAAAACTAATGACGAACGCGGAAAAGGTGGACATAAGCGTTGGAAGTCATAGACGAGAATATGTGGAAGACTACATTTACCTTGGGTAGTTGGTCTCTTTTGCTAACAAATCTTGGAAAGAAGTGGCTAGAAGGACATCAATAGGATGGGGAAAATACTGGGCTTTAAGAGAAGTAATGAAAAATAATTGCCCGAAAGAAGTTAAGAAAAAAGTCTTCGATTCCTGTATACTCCCTGCCGTCACCTTTGGTTGTCAAACTTGGACCTTAACTAAAGCCCAATCAAGAAAACTGATAACCTGGCAAAGATCAGTGGAAAGAAGTATGACAAGCATAAAGAGAAAGGAGAAAATTAGCAATAGTGTCATCAGAGAGAAGACTGGTCTGAAGGATATTATCCATCAGGTTAGGAAGCTAAAATGGGAATGAGCTGGGCACGCATTAAGAAGAGCAGATAAGAGGCGGTCAACGGAGGTGACAGTTTGGACACCCTATGATCACAAGAGGCGACGAGGAAGTCCAATGAAAAGATGGAGCGACTTCTTCAGGACGATGGCTGGTCCGCTATGGTGGAGATTGGCGAGGGATAGAGTTGCTTGGAAGGAGAAGTGGATCCAGATAGGAACCTCGGCTTCCCAGTAGGCTGGTAACCTGGGAAAGTCTAGACCTTTACTCCTTCATGGAAGGCCTATGTTCAAACTCAAAGAAGGATTTTTTTGCAGATAGAAATTGTTATTTTATTTTCAGTTATTTATAATTATTTGTATATATTTATTGTAATTTAATTTTTTGTTGAGTTAAGAACATAATAAAAGGCTTTTATTATTATCATTGGGGGTTTTCTCCTCAGTCACCTGGGATAAATTCTTTCGGGGGCCGTTGCCAACCGAAAGAATTGTTTTTATTGATTTTTTTTTGTTGATTTTTTACGGGCGTTCATTTAAAAATTTCCGAACCGTTCTGGCGGTATCAAGCAGTACCGCTTGTTATTATTATTATTATTATTATTATTATTATAATTGTAATAAATTGTCATAACTTTAAATGCAAAACTTTGCAAACTTTCAGACCTACGCAGATAGACTTAATTAACTTTTGTTTAGTTTCTGGAATAGGAATCAGACAATACTAGACGCTTCTCGAGCAGCAGCAAAGTTTGTATCTTCGCTCCTGAAAAAAAAATTTAAACAAAATTTAATCATTTTTTTTAAATTTCCAGGTCCATCGTCTAAAGAGTTAACTAATCGTTTAATTTATGATACGAAGTAAACAATTTAGCGAGAAATGATGCTGATTTCTTTAATGTAGGCAATTAACCAATAATCCACTATTAGGGAAATGAGAAAAATCAGAACTCGAAAAGCATCGAGAACCGTCACCAATTGAGATTAATTGCATCAACTCATCCTTTAATCCAATTATATGTAATTTATCATAGTCTAACTCGAAGGCAAAGCTACGAAAACCTGCTGGAATGGAGGAGCAACTTTTAGAAGATAGCAGTTCTACAGAATAGACGAAAATGAGCAGATCGGTCAGTGACAAAAATAAAGATGATTTTTTTTTTACATGTTTATTGTTGCATTTTTTGTATTATTAATTTTATTGTACATACATATTTTTAATCACGTTATTTTCATATTAAATTTTACATTATGTAGATATTGTATAAGAAATTCATTTTTTTTTTTTTTAATATTTTAATTCATTCTTAGTTTAAATACATACATAAAAATTCGTATTAAATATTTATAAAAACAAATAAATACTATAAACATTCTAAACGATGCTTATAGGAGTTATTTTTATACGTATTTAATATAAGATTATTATATGAATGAATGATATTATATGAATTATAGAATGAATTCACTAAAATTCACATGAATATACAGGTCCAAAATTAAACATTACCTGATGTTGAATTTTGGACCACTGTGCATGGGTTTAAGTAGGCCTGGATCAGTGAAAGATTTTTTTCCCGAGATCATCCTAATATTTAAGATAAATCAGTTTTCTTTATTGTCAAGCATGAATTTCGATTTGCACTACTCTGGCGATAGTTCTGTGAAGAAAAGTCCGTCACGCAGGAGCTGCATAACTAAGCACTTTCCTCAGAATTTGGGTAGTGTAGACTGCTTTCCAGAACAATTTGCTTAAAATATCCTACATAAATAAAATAAAAACATGAATAGTTCTCTTTTAATTTTGTAATGAGTACCTAACTGATAAATTATTAATTTGCTTCCAGAGTTATGTTTACACATGGTACCTACTACACTACGTAATAAATACAAAATCCTCATATTATTGTATTTTGATCTAACGCAGGAACCGGATACAGTCCCTCTAGCGCTCCTTGCGGCGCCTTTGTGAACCTATGTCTGGCTGGCTTTTCTATTGAAATATATTACAAAGTAAACCCCCCTTTCCGATTGACCGATTCAGCTCATTTTTACAACACTTCTTTCTCATGAGTTACCCACGACGTACACCGCGTTTCGTTACAATACAGCAGAAATTACGACCAGTATGAGTATATTAGTAATTTAGGTCCGGAGTAAACCCCCCCCCCCCTCCTAATGAACCGATTTAGTTTATTTTTACAACACATATTTACCTGTAGATTACCACTACGAATACAGAGTTTCGTCGAAATATACCTAAAATCACGGCTGGTAGTGGCGAATTGGTATTGTCGGTCCGGAGTAAACCCCCCCTCCTTATGAACCGATTTAGTTTATTTTTATAGCTCACTTTTCTCTCTATATTACCAGTACGAATACCAAGTTTCGTTGAAATATAACAAATATTACGGCTGAAATGGTCAAATTAGTGTTTTGGGTTCGGGGTAAACCCCCCCCCCCCCTTCCGGTGGACCGATTTTGGTGGTTAACGAACTCATTCAATCGTTTGCTAATTGAATGCTATATACCAAGTTTCGTGACGAAAAAACAAAAACTCTGGCCGCTATCGTGTTAACAGAGATATATATATATATATATATATATATATATATATATATATATATAAATTTTAACGGGGGTCATTTTCGGTGTCTACTAGGTAGGATCGATAAAGATTTGAAGAAATTTTTCAAAAATTCCGTCATGAGTCCAACCTCAATAGCTACTTTCCTTCGGAGGAAAGTGCTAAAAAAGAATAATTAATACAAGGGAAGAATATGGACGGTTCTGATTTTAAATGGAATACACTCTAGAGTAAGTATTCAACACATTCATCGAAGAGTTATAAGGTATAAATAAAACCTTTATTCGACTGAGTTTTTAGGAATTAGAATAGAACTCGTCAATATTGAATCCCTCCCCCGAAATCCCAGCAAGGTCAGGAATATATAAGGCATGCCCGAAGGCTCCGAGGTGTCAGTTTTTTTTACAGTCGAAACATATCAATATGAAAATCATTCTCGTAAGTCCAGAAAATGTTTTCTTTTAATAATGAAAAAATCCGAAATTAGATTTATTAATAGCCAAAAGTTTTATATGAAAAATTTATATTATCGATTTATTTATCCTTTCAATTACTCAAGTCAACAAATTTTAACTTTTTGGAAGTATCACGGAAGTGAACCACCATTTTGGGGTTTTCAGGTGTACTGAATCCGAATCTGAAATTAGTTATTCCCCTGTAAGTCATGTTTTTAAAATATAGGGCTTTTACGTTGTTTTATATAATAATGAATCTTAAAATTTGCTTTGTCTACAGAAATGTTTTTGGCGTTATGGTTTCTATCATTTTTAACTATTTTTGGGTTGAGAATACGAAAATGAAGTTGGATTCCTGATAAGTTGGTTCGTTTTTGTAAAAACTATACTTTCAACCGAAGAAACATGCAAAAATGCTGTAAAATGCCAATTTGTGTAATTTTGAAAATTCTAATAGCTGTTTCTTAGTGGAAATTTAATTGAAAATCCAAATTCGCAGTTAGATATCAATCCTATCATTTTTTTATTGTGTAAAATATTCGTTTAAAGTTGTGAACGATGGGCATTTTACAGCATTTTTGCATTTTCCTTGGTTAAAAGTATATTTTTTACAAAAACGAATAGACTTATCAGAAATCAAACTTCATATTCTTATTCACCACCCTAAAAAGCATGACAAATTATAGAAACCAGAACGCTGAAAAATAGTCTGCAGACAGAGCAAATTTTAAGATTCATTATTATAAAAAACAATTTAAAAGCCTTATATTTTAAAAATTTGACGTATAGGAGAAAACTAATTTCAGATTCGGATTCAGCACACCCGAAAACCCCAAAAATGGTGGTTCACTTCCGAGTTACCAATTCAGTGTCGACTTGTGTTATTACTGGTTTAAATTCGGTATTATTCAGGCCGTCATTAAATTTTGATTTTGAATTGGGGCTACTTTTGGCAGATTCTCGACCAAATTTGTGTTTTATTTAATGAAACAAAGTATAATACTTATTATAGTCCGAGAGCCAGCAACGCACTTTTCATGGAGTAATTTATTCATCTTGAAATTTTTCTATAATATATTTTCTATAATATACCTCTTAGGTAGATAAGAAGGTAAATATGTGTTTCCTGGACATACCTTGGAACACCAGGTACTGCGCATTAGTGAAAGGTACAAAAAAAAAATATTTCCCAAAAATAGAGTTTTATTTAGAAGGCAACAGAGAGTAGAGTTTTATTTCTTTAATGTAAAATTAAGACAATTTTACAATGAATAATAAATATGGCAGACACTTTTAAGGGGTATAACACGTAAAAAAAAAAAAAATAATAATTGTTTTTATTCTAACATTAAATGAGAGTTTTATTCGCGCTGCCATTAAAACCGGAACAGCTGTACAAGATCATGTGAGCAAGAACCAATGAGAGCGCAGAGAATAAACACAACTGCGCCGTCGCCTCATGCACTCTTACGGTTACGCGCAGTGTAGTGCAGTCAATCATATTCAACATTTATTTTCATGTTTCCTGATAATTAAACCCCACAAAACTGGCTGCCCTTTTGCAATTATTTTCAAATATGTTTATTGAAGACACTGTTTAAATCGCAGCGTGAATAAAGCCCTTCATTTAATATTAAAAATAAAAACTAGGTACTTAGTTATTTTTTTATTATTATCATTTTAAACCCCTTAAAAGTGCCTGCCATATTTATTATTAATTTGAAAATTGCCCTTATCTGCCATTTTCTTCATTAATAATAGTTGGCTTCTGAATAAAACTCTACTTTTAGGCAATATTGTTTTGCACCTTTCCCCCATGCGCAGTACCTGGTGTTCGAAGGTATGTCCAGGAAACACATATTTACCTTCTTATCTACCTAAGAGGTACATTATAGCAAAATTTCAGGATGCATAAAACACTTTATGAAAATGCTGGCTCTCGGACTATTACATTTATACTGGATTATATAGCCATTTCTTTCCACTACATTCTACTATGTAGAGTCTTTATTATTAAAAAAGAATTGATAAAATATAATGGCAACTCTACTTTTTTGTAATGACGTTAGACATTTACCAAAAAAAAAAAAAATAATAATAATCGGTCAAATGAGTAGGATAACGATTGGGAAAAGTTCCATATTTCTCTTGTTTCAATTATCACTTCCCAGAAAAGCCATATTCATAAGATATAAAAAATTGAAATTCATAATATCCATAGAAATTAATGATTTTTATTCAAACAGTTATTATTTCAAGGAAACATTGCTCTATGGATGGGCCAATAGATAATAATATTATATTATCTATTGGTGGGTTCAAGGTTTAACATTCGCCTAAGACTGTAAACAATACATGACCCGCAAATTTTAAGGTGGATTAATACTTTAAGAACATAATGATTTGTAAAACTCCCGGAGGTTACGTGCACCATGTCACATATTTTCTAATTGTACAGAAAAGTCAATTTTCCTTTACTTTAAACTATTTAAATTTATTGTTTCGTTAGTTAATGAAACAGTTTAATGAAAATGTTTCACGTAGTTATTCGCATTGATAGATAATTGGATGTTTTGATCATAGTCAAACATAACCAATTCCACATGGTGTCTTTTTACCTCTAATGAAAACGGACATGATTTTATTTTTCACTGTCTTTATTTACGGGAACACGACATAGTTCACTATTCCATTATATGGATAGAACATGGAGTTAAGTCAATTTAATGAAAAAATGGATATGGCGTATTTTACCTCGGGGGTACATATATCGTCCCACCCAAGTCAAACTATCGAATATGAAAAATCTCATTTTTTAGATTCAAGACATTTCTCTTGGATTGTGGAGGATACGGTTTGTCGAAAATCGTCGGAACACTAACTCTTTTAGACATGCATATAATGCCTTAAATAAAGTATCAAATAAGACCATTTTTCAGTATATTACTTCGTCAATGTATAGAATATTTTAGTTCCCTAGTTTGCTCCGATTTGCATATTCGATAGTTTGACATGGACGGGACGATAAGTAGGTGCTATTCAAACATTTTATTATAGTGGATCTAACTGGGGCGGTCAATTATTAATGAAAAACTGAATAATCATTGTTTATAGGGAAAGAGCTTCTCTTCTTCCCCTTACATCATTTACTTATTGTATAAATTGTGGTTCCTCAAAAACAGGAATGTTGATTTTCATTAAAACTTATCATTTTTGCCTTTTTTTATATTGCGTTTGACAGCCTAGAAGAATAATTAACAATACCGAATTTTTATTAATTACATGGACTTTCCCTCTAGGTGTGCCTTATGGGCCTCGCCACTGCCCAGGCTGCTGAGCAGAGAGAGAAGAGAACTGTTCTTGGATGTGGAGGAGCTGCAGTTATAGGTACAGGAGCGTTAATTGCTAAAGCTAAAGTAGCTGCTATTGCTAAAGCTAAATTAGCTGCTATTGCTAAAGCTAAATTAGCTGCTGCTGGACTAGGAGCAGCTGCTCTTGTTAAAGATAAAGTAGGTGCTATTGTTGGAGGAGGATCTGGAGTTTTGGGCGGTGGAGGGGCCATATGTCCTCCTGGTGTTATCTGTACTCCAGGGGTTGCTGGAGGAGTTGGTGCTGGTGGTGTAGGCGGCGGGGCCGTTTGCCCTCCTGGTGTTGCCTGTACTCCAGGGGTTGCTGGAGGAGTTGGTGCTGGTGGTATAGGCGGCAATGGGGCCGTATGCTCTTCTGGTGTTGTTTGTACTCCAGGAGTACCTTGCATCTGTTAAAGAGCCACAAGAAGTCTAGCCTCCACGGTATCAGGTACAATCATTGGAGCACGTAATAAATATATATTTCCTACAATCGAGTTATTATTTCTTTCTTAGACTTTTATTATCATCGGTTATTGAAGGTAAAAGGAATTACGTATATTAATTATTATTATTATTATTATTAAGTAAACATTTATAACAATAACTTTGTGTAACGTTGAAAATATTTAGGAATACTAAAGAAAATTATTTTTTAAAATAGAGGGGAACATATATATATATATATATATATATATATATATATATATATTTATATACAGAAAAAGAGAGAGAGAGAGACAGATACAACGAAAGTAGAAGCTATGTAATATTCAGTTGAAGGCGTAAAATTCAGTTCAGTAAACATTCATTTAAAAAAAATCCAGGATATTTTTTTTTAAATGAATGTTTAATAAACTTTTGAATAGATAGAAACATAAAAATTTTTGAAGTGTATTGTTTTAAGCAGAACGGATGACAATGCCTTTTCTAAGTTATCTCCGTGCTTGATTAACAAGCTTATACTACAGCAACATGGTAATGTCCGTAAAATGGCAAATAGTATTAATAGAAGCAACTAAGCAAGTTCAATTCCAAAATATGTGAAAGACTAAAACCCTTGGACTGTTTAGTGTTAAGGCAGAACTACCCAAAACCCTAAACACGCCCAGAGAAATAGTTTCCTGCTTTAATTTTGAGCACTCATCAGATTTTTCCACTAAGAGAGGTCAGCGAGCAGTATGTATGAAAAAATTAATATTAACTGAGAGTGTTATATTGAGATTCGATCGACCTGAGATCCTGACTAATATAGAAGCCGCATTCTACAAATTGAAAATCCGGCCTTACGTCCCACCACCATAGAGTTGCTTTAAGTGCCAAACGTTTGGACATTCAGCAATCTGTAGCAAATCGGAGCAAGAGATTCGTATTTGTGTACCATAAAACCATAAACCTCATCCATATCCTACACCTCTCAAATATCTAAACTGAAATGGCCCACACAACTCTCGCTCTAAAGACTGTCTACCTAGATTACAAAATAGTAAGATGTAAAATACTAAAATAAATATGGATATATTGTACGGACCTGGAGCAGTGTCTTTTCTACAACTCGATGCAACGGTTAATTCTATGTAAGTGAGAGAAATGCTTAGATTATTAAGCGGGCTTACAAGGATATTTTTGAGGTTTAGTAATTTTCCTATTTTTCTTAAACTAATAAAAACATGGGAACTCTGATAATATACTATTACTCACATATTATGTAATATTACACTGACAATATCAGCTGACTAATTCTCTTCAGAAGAACAGATTATAAATATATTTCGAAATGGTTAGCAGCTTGTATTGAGTCAGTAAGATTCATGAAATTGTAAGTATTTTACCAAGCTCATTCGTTTTTGCTTATTTATTTTTATTATCATATCCCAAACATCAGCAGATAAAGTTTGGCAGATAATCTTTTATGTTATGTCTTTCCAGGATTTCCTCTTATTGTGTTTAATTGTAACTCAGGAATGATTTCTAGTATGTATTCATAACAGTAGCAAAATGATATTAACAACTGTTGTGATGCTGTTTATGTTAATTTTTAGATTTACAGTGGCAAGAGCTACTGAACTCTGAAAAATACCCTAGTTGGCCTCTTTTATTTCCTACCTTCAATATTAAGGGCTGTCCGTTGTTTCAATGGTCAGTGGATAGTGATCATACGTCAAAGGTCAGAAAGTGGCCGCCATGTGCATCGAGGCATAAGAGCAATACTTACAAATGATTGTCAATATATGTACGACGAAATGATCTGTCCCGTTTGTACGACCGTAATTATAGAGAATCCTCAGTTATGTCAGATACATGTAAGTCTCGATATCACGACTATGGAATGCCATAAGTTATTGCGGCTATTATAATCTCCCAAGAGGAACATGGCTGGGGAAGTTGAGAGTATAAACTGTCAAGTTGCTGGACAGTGAATGGCTGAATAGAAGGTAGACAGATAGAACAGACAGTGAACGGGGTGGGTAACAGTACTCGGGTAGCTACTGCTTCCGTTTGTAGAGAAATATTCATACAACGGATATTGTTTTTAGCAAAAATGCACACAACACCGCAAGCTATCCACTTCCTCCAATGTAATCATTTATAAAATCATATCAAAGTTTATTTCTACATGTACTAAAGTCAGATCAGACTTATGATCTACCAATCCATTAATTTTCCACTGTGCTATAATCATATTTTATGTAAATTGGGGGAAAATGAATTATGGTACTCATGATAATGTTCTGGAAGTGGATAGTCTCAAGAGTTACTTTTTGCATAGTTATTGCTTGAGAAAAAGAGTAACTCTCTCTCTCTCTCTCTCTCTCTCTCTCTCTCTCTCTCTCTCTATATATATATATATATATATATATATATATATATATATATATATATATATATTCTTTTTTATCCTAGTAGGCATGGGGTCATTAAAGCAGTCTTCCCTTTTTTTATACTACTTTATTTATTGGGCCCGACATGTTTCGTGCGTCTTTTCTTCGCACCTCTTTAGGGGCACTTCTACAACAAAATATCATTTTTTTTTTAACATCACAGAAACCTTCTTTTTTTTATTTATTTTTCTGTGATGTTCAAAAAAATGATATTTTGTTTTAGAAGTGCCCCTGAAGAGGTGCGAAGAAAAGACGCACGAAACATGTCGGGCCCAATAAATAAAGTAGTATAAAAAAAGGGAAGACTGCTTTAATGACCCCATGCCTACTAGGATAAAAAAGAATTTGGATATTTTGGGTCATCTATAAGAATAAATAATATATATATATATTTATATATATATATATATATATATATATAAAGATAAATACACACTATATCAAGATAACGATAAATAAATGTATGCAGATAAAGTGCTCGATATAATGATAATGTGAGTAGGCAATGAGATGTTAATATCGAGAATTAAAAAAAAAAACACACTAGTTATTTCTATGAATACCACAAAATGTTTCTAATTTTTTGCCAGATTACCCACTCTATTTTGTACAAAACTATACGAGGCCATTGATTCGTTATAAAACCAAATATTTCTGTAATTCCTACAGTTTATGACAAAATGAAGATTTATGTTATTTATTAAATGAATGATAATATATTTTTCAGATTTTTGTTGAAAAATAACCTAAATTTTCATATAAGAGACACAAGTTATCTTTTTCAGACAATTCACAGGTGATGGTAAAGAATGTGAGTAGATAGAAAAGGGGGTCACGAGCGCAGTCTCCCATACCCCCTTTTCCAGAACAAATGCGAACGAGACCATCCACTAATTTTTTACCAAAATGTATCTATAAAAACATTAATTTTTTTAAAAAGATGTATATATGGAAAACCTACACCAAAAAACGTAAACATATAAAAATAGGGCTAAAACCCCCAAAAGTAAAAATATTATACAATTAATTTAGTCATCATTATAACTTTCATTTTTCTCGGATTTAATGTTATTCTTTTTGACTACATCTTTGTATTATCGGAGTCAATAGTAAGTATTGTCTTCCCATCTTTTAAGTGTTTTAAATCATCATAAACAAATAATAGTTTTTGTGATTTCCAAACACAAATGGAAATGAAATCCCCGAAATGATTTTCAAACACGACTGGAAATGAAATCCCCAAAAAGATTTAACGCCACGGGTCGTCGGGAGCAGAAGTGGGAACGGGAACGGGGTCGGGAACGGGAACGGAAACGGGAGCGGGCAGTATGGCTTGAATAGCCGTACTCCTTCAGTACCGCTCCGTACTCGTAACTGTAAAAGTAACGGTTTAAGTGGATGTTACGTGTGTGTTGTAGCGAGTAGGTAGTGTTAACGGATTAACATCCGTTAATTGATTTTTATGTGATTGATATATTAGTTTCAAGAGTACAGGGGTTTATATAACGTCATCGCTGCCCTCGCATTGAAGCGGGCCGAAAACACGGTCTCCTCACGCTACTCCATCAGTGGTGTGGGTTCGACAACAAAGCTGTATCCTCTCTCTTAAAACACAATTCCTGTGCAACCTAGGGTCTTTTTCTTGTTAATCTATTGTATTACTAGTTCGTCAGTAGATAGCACATAAATTGCTGCTTTCTTCTCTTTGAGGTCTCGGCTCAAAATAACACCGGTCAAGCCCTAATCTTCCCTTTTTGCTCTTCAATACAGAAATATTCTCTTAGTATAATAATATATGTACAGGCAACTGAAGGAATAATTATTCCTTCAAAATGATTTTCGCCAGACTCTCTTAACACCCGCGTATTCAATTCAGCAGTCAAGCGGTTAAACGTTCCTCAGACAGAGCACCTATTTCTGCTAAAGCTACCTAGAAGGGGGCGTCTCCTGGTGCTCCAAGTGAGACGTACAAGTTTTATCGCCCAGTACTATACATCCATCAGCTCGAGCTCCCTTGACCTTGGAATGGATGAGAAAAGAAAAAGGTGTTGGATTATGGGTCTCTATCGCCTCGTCAGAGTGCCTTTTTGGAGCTAGTGCAATTTTTGGTATCTATCGCACCAATAGTGGACAGCATCGCCTTTCGATAACTGCCGCTGCTAGGATGCTTGGCACAATGGCCCAATAGAGGCTTCGCCGATGTTGTCTCTGTGATCACTATCAACAGTTCTTAACTAATGTTTTTAACGAACTCGGGCAGTTGTCTTCTTTTCGATATAGATAAGTTAATAATACTGACACATTTGAACGTATGAAAGCCTTTATTCGTTCAAGATTTTTCAAACACAATATGCCACACCAATCATGAACACGTAGCTTCAGTACGACGCAGAACCTGACGCCACCGTCATAGCGTCATAATCCCTCCCGCGAAATCCCAGCAAGGCCAGGAGTATATAAGCGAACCCTGATGCCTCCCTGGTCCCAGTTCTTATTACAGGCGAAAATTATCAGCCAACATGAAAATCATTCTCGTAAGTTCAGAAAATACTTTCTTTTTATAATGAAAAAAAATAGACGAAATAATTAATTAAATCGATAAGAATTTCATTCGGAATTGATATTAAAAATAGAAATTTCCCTTTTAATTAATTAATTCTCTTATTGACAAACATATATTTGATATTGTCTTGCTCTAGAAAGCTTTAAATATGGACATAATTGAGCTTTTTCAGATCAGATTCTCTACCTAGTTGATGTTATTATATGAGTATTCGCTAATTCAATAACACAAAATATAATACTTACCGTTTAGAATTAGCGTTATTGTTTTATTTATTATTTTTTTGACGCCGCACCAACAGCTTTGGGATTAGCACCGACATCCATAGTGGGCAAAGAACCTTCTCAACGGACCCTGAAATGTAAAACATTCCTGCCGCCGGAGGGACTCGAACCGTCATCTCCCGCATGAGAATCTAAGGCGTTAGCCTCTAGATCACGAGGAGACCCTGAGTGAGCGTTATGTTGATTTTTAAAGGACTCCTATCTGTAGCGAATTTATTATTAAAAAAAATATCGTTGGCCAAAGGCGAAGGTGTTTGCAAGAGTCATAAAATGAACTGATTATATAATGTATACTTTGTGAAGGCTTCAGAAATTTCCTAAAATATAAAAACATTCTTAAAAAAAGAGTATTTTAATTTTAATATATTACTTTTTTAACTTTTTTCTTTATTGACAGTATATAAGAATAATTAACAATACTGAATTGCTATTTTCATACGTGAAATTTCCTTTCAGGTGTGTCTTATGGGCCTCGCCGCTTCCATGGCTGCCGAACAGAGAGACAAGAGATTTGTTCTTAACGCTCTTTGTAAAGGAGCATCTCTTGTTAAAGGAGCTGTTACGGGAGCTGTCAGTGGAGCTGTTATTGGTGCTATTACTGCAAACCAAGGCTCCATGGCCATCCCCTATCAGGGTTTGTATGCTCCAGGACATGTTGTAGAAGAAATTGTGGATGAAGTTGTTGTTCATGTTCCAGGTGGTACAGGAGTAATTGACGTAAACCAAGGTTATATGCCCATGCCTTCTCAAGTTGTTCATGTCCCAGGTGTAACAGGAGTAATTGACGTAAACCAAGGTTATATGCCCATACCCTCTCAAGTTGTTCATGTCCCAGGTGGAACAGGAGTAATTGACGTAAACCAAGGTTATATGCCCATACCCTCTCAAGTTGTTCATGTCCCACGTGGAACAGGAGTAATTGACGTAAACCAAGGTTATATGCCCATGCCTTCTCAAGTTGTTCATGTCCCAGGTGGAACAGGAGTAATTGACGTAAACCAAGGTTATATGCCCATACCTTCTCAAGTTGTCCATGTTCCAGGTGGATCAGGAGGTTATCACGCACACCATGCTTCCATGCTTAACCCTTCTCAAGTCGTTTATGCTCCAGGACACCCAGTTGTTACACCTCCATGCGGCTCTGTTTGCATGTCTCCGCCTTGCATCTGTTAAAGAACCACAAGAAGCCACAGCTATTCGATTTTACCAGATGTAAAGGACCTTATAGCCAAAGCTGTCTCAAAAACAAAATAATAAAAAAATACACATGTATTCACATTCTCTGAGATGCAATCAATAGAATTTTCAATTTACTAGTCAATAGTCACTGAGAATGTAATAAATTATTTTTCCTACAATGGAGTTATTATTTCTTTTTTGTACTTTTAATGCTGACAGCACCATTTATTGAAGGCACGCATAAATAATCTATATATGTTATTATTTCTCAAGGGCTTCTTTTTGTTGGAACGCTCTAACTTCCTTAATACTTCATCAATTTTCATAAGTAAGACATCATTTTCTAGCTTTTCGTAAGCGCTGCACCGGGAAAATATACAAATTACTCACATTGTAATTGTTTTTCAAAAATTGTAAAAACAGCATATGTAATTTATTATCAGGTAACATCGGTTTACCTGTGTAATGTGAGAGTCCAACCTATAATTGACTAATTAAGTTATAAGTTGAAGCTCTAATAGCTTTTTCTGAAAGTTGCAACTTTGAACGTTTTTTCCATTGCTTGAAACCAGAGATGGGCTTAATTTTATTTATAAATAAAAATACGAATTTATTCGTACTTCATATATTTGTGAATACGAATATAAATAAATTCGTACTTCATATATTTGTGAATACGAATAAAAATAAATTCGTACTTCATATATTTGTGAATACGAATATAAATAAATTCGTATTCATAAGTGTGAATACGAATTTATTTTTATTCACATATATTAAATATCAAAATACAAATAAAATTTTATTCGCAAATTTTTCTGCGAATGCAAATAAATTCACAGAAAAATTGAAAATAATCACAAAAAATGTGAATATTTACAAAAAATCAAGTGATTACAAAAAATCACATTAAAATATACGAGTAAAAATGTATTCACATTATAATTTGTGAATACAAGTTTATTCACAATAAAATTCGCAAATAAATTATGAATTTATTCGTATTAGGATGATATTACGAAAGTTATTGAAGGTGATTTTTTTTTTTTGTTTTTTGTTTTTTTTATGGAGGTACAGATGACAAAATGTGTCCCTGCAGCATGGCTGGTGGTCACGCGGCGGAGTCGGAGTAAACAAAAAATCTAGGCGCTAATAACCTAGACGTTAAACGACTTAAAAAAAAAAAAAAAAAAAAAAAATCACCGGATCTCTTTGGGAGATCCGGTAGCCGTGAGTATTAAGGCTTATGTTAAGTGCTCACTTAATACTCTGTGCCAGGAGTCGTGGAATCGATTCCCGCTATGGGGTGATGGCGTTTCTTTAGCCAAAGAAAAGGCAGCAACCCTATCCTGGCTAGAAAAGGGTGGTAACCCGTCCTAAAATGTTTAGTTTATATTAATGGGCGTTACAATTTAAATAAATATATTATTTCTTGGACACATAATCGAAACTTCTGCTTTCTGTGGATTAGGACACATTTCCTTTGTTATATATTCATGTCCCCCCCCCACCAAAAAACCCTTAAAAATAAGTAGGTAGTTTTTCTTTTTTTGAATTATTGTAAGAATTCAATATTTTTGTTCTTTAATTATATTTGTTCTATAGAATAAAAGATAAATAGGTGTATACTACCGATCTTCATAGATATTATAAGAAAGGTGATATCCCAGAATGTAGGCTGGCGCTACCTGTTGATCTTTTGCGAAAGTAACTTTAGTTCTAGTGCTTTATGCTGCCTCTGACAGAGTGCGCAAGGATACATGAAAGCTACCTTGAAACCATTCTCTTGGAGATATCTTTATTTGACAATAATACAATACATGAGGCATTTTTTACAATCCTTACAATGTGTAAATGACATGAGGGCCCGAAATGAGAAATGACCATTTGACAAAACGTAAAAATCTATTTTGAGGCGTATTTAAATATTGGTGCTATGTTCGATGTCTTGTTTGTAAATTTGTTCTTTTTGTTGAGTATTTCAGCTGCGATGTGGTTCCTGAAATAGAGTGAATATTGATACACCATTATGTCTCCCTCCTGGGTTTCTTCTTCTTCTTTGTCTTCCTCTTGTTCCATAACTAGCCTCGAGGAGCCTAGATTAATTTCTGTCATTCCTTCCGTTTCCTGCTTAACCTGCCGGAAGGCCTTGCCTCATTTCCCTCCAATCCACTGGATGTTTTACTAGTAGTAATGTCTAGACCATCCTCGCGGTCTATTCCCAGAAGGTCGCTTTTTTCAAACATTCTTCGGTTCTCTTTCATCGTCCATGCGACACACGTGCCCAAACCACTTAGCTGCTGGGATTGGGGTGTGGTCCTTAGGGTGCCCCTACAATGGTCTCGATCCGATCTGATCCGATGACTCCCGATTCCCGGCCGTTCAAACTTGTTTGTTTCTAGACCGATATCGTACGAACGAAACACAGTGGCGCTAAACGACATAATGCATTTCAAAAACTTGTACAGCCTCTACATCTTAACCAATTTCAATGCATTATTTTTTTTAAATAAAAGCTAATAAAATTTAGAACAATTTGGTCTAGTCACATTTTTTTTTTTTTTTTTTTTGTTTCACTTCATTATTAAATTACGTGGAAGGATATTTACAACCTTCGAATGTTTATAACGTTCTAGGAACCTTTCTTATAAATTATTTTAAAATATGAATTTTCGGGACTGAAATACTTCCGAAAGTTTGATTGGGCTCTCAACTCCTCCTTCATACCTCTAACAAGGCAATCGAAGGATTCTATGCTTATTATATTATTTAGGTGGTATTTCTTAAATTAATCACTCATATTCACTTCACTACGAGTTCATTACTGAGGAATTGTGAGTAGATCGGATCGGGACGCTGTCGGTTAACCGACTTGAGATCGGATCGGGAGAAATAAGGATTCCTTAGTTCTGTCACCTTAAACTGTTATTCTTTACTTTCTATTATTCTTCAGTTTCTGACGTACTCTCTTCTGGCCCTCCCAAACGCTCTCCTCAGAACCTTCGTTTCCACGGCAGTAATGCGATGGGCTTGCTTATCTAGCATTAACCGACTTTCCATCCCATAGGCAAGGATCGGGAGGTAGACAGACTTGCATATGTGCATTTTAGTCACCAATATCACTTCTTGGTGGCTGATTATGTTATTAGAAATCTGGTGATGAACTTGACTGGTTATAAAATTTTTTATTATTCGTTCTCTAATGAGATGCTAGCTTGAACCATCGAATGCATCAAAACGAAACTAAACATTATTATTCATTAAATGACCCTTAACTCAGATATATAGAACTGGCGAATAAGGCGGAAACTCAATAAAATTACGCCACACACTTTTACACTTTTTTATTTCTCTTCCCTAGATGTTTCGCACCTTTTTGGCGCCTCTTCAGGGGAACATACTTAAAACTTAAATTCAGCCTCAACTTGAGGAATAGAACCTTCCACTAGCAGGGCCTCGTCCAGACTCTCTAGACGAGGCCCTGCTAGTGGGAGCTTCTATTCCTCAAGTTGAGGCTGAATTTAAGTTTTAAGTATGTTCCCCTGAGGAGGCACCAAAAAGGTGCGAAAAATGTAGGGAAGAGAAATAAAAAAGTGTGTGGCGTAATTTTATTGACCTTCCGCCTTATTAGCCAGTTCAATAAAACTAAACATTATGCAGCTCTTGAATTGAGCGAACCAAATGATTAAGAAGAAAGTTTTGTTTATTAAATTATTTCACACCTTGGATAGATCCATATCGTTCCAAATAGAATAATTAAATATATAGTTCACGATTTGATTTACTTTGAAGATTTATTTTCCTACAAAACCTATATGCAGGAGCTACATTTTAATACGTCATAACGTTCATACACCATTTAATTCCATGATCAATAATAAATTTTAATCAGAAGCCTTACAAAGTATTATGCATATTATGCACTGTAATTGTATAATTTGGAGTTTCTTTTAAAATTGTAATAAAGTATTGAATACCTAGAAGAATTTATTGGTATTTCAGAGAGAGATGTATTACAATCAAATTAACGTACAAGATAGCTGTAATATAAAATATTATGGAATAAACTTAACTTTTGTGTTAAGTTGGAATTCTAGAAAGAAAATAAATATCATTTATTTAGGTTCGTCCAAGAATTTCATTGTTTTTCGTGGTTTTTATTTATTTTCGAGAAAAAGAAAGCAAAAATTGTGAAATCCATTGTTGTCTGGTTCTTGCAAAAAGAAAAGAACGAACAGAATGTTTTAGGGAATTTAATTTTCAACAAAATAACTTTTCGCTCAATTTTTTAGTGGTTGGAAAAAAAATCAGTTCAGCATTATATTTTATTATTTTCATTTAACGAATTTCAGCCAAAAAGTTTAGCAAATATCAAGTTTTTGATTTGGCTTTTTAGTTTTATAGGACACACCTGTGTAATTAGTAAAAATATGTATAAAAGCTATATCTTTCAAAAAGTATACTCATATAATATTGACAAACAATAATTTAATAATATATTTCAAAATGATCTTGCGAATGACGCCACTATCACTGGTCCAATGAAAGCTACCCGCTCGACTACCAAGTGTCAAAGGTTCTTTGACTTGAATTTCCTGATCGTATTTTGCTTCTGCAATTCATTGTTTTGGACTGTTATGCATTATTAAAATCTGAACACAGGAAATAAAATAACGGAATCAATCTTGGATGAAGCAGATCCAGTAATAAGTTTTTATATAATTTTCCAAATAAGAATAAAGCCACATTATTGACAAAAGAGCTGCGAAAAAATCCCAGTAATTCAGAATCTAGAATTTATGGAAAAAGATTTTGAATTTGGTTTTCTAAATGAGCTTCTTTTTATTGATCTGTTTAAAATATTCAATAAGAAATGAATGTTGAACTAAACGTGACCAATGAATAGCTTCAAGCTCCATTAAATTTCTAAAAACAGCTCGTGGCAGTAATAACATTTCTTTTTCCTTTATTGTGATTTAATGATACTTTAAATGCATTGTTAGGAAATTTTATTGTTTGGAATTTTATCTTGTTTATTTTAAAAACACCACAGTATTTAAAATTATTAGTTACTCTTATTATATTAGAGGAACACAAATAATTTTACGTTGTAGAAACAATGACTTTTATTACATATGTACATGAATAAATATTTTTATTTCTCATTCATAATACACAACAGTCTACCAATGATTATCATAATGACCGCCCCAATGTGCTCCACCAACGAGTGCTGGAGATGAAACCCAGGATGCACCAACTGCAGGTCCAACCAGACCAGCGTGGCCAATAGCTGGTCCAACAAGCGATCCGTGACCAACGGATGCTCCGACGACAGCAGCTCCACTACTAGCGGGTCCAATGAGGGCTCCATGTCCAACGGAAGGTCCAACAACAGCTCCATGGCCGACTGATGGTCCAACAACAGCAGCCGGTCCAACAGCTGGGCCAACGAGGGCTCCATGTCCAACGGTAGGTCCAACAACAGTTCCATGCCCGACTGATGGTCCAACAACAGCAGCAGGTCCAACAGCTGGGCCAACGAGGGCTCCATGACCAACCGATGGTCCAACAACAGCAGCTGGCCCAACAGCTGGTCCAACGACTCCACCATGTCCAACGGATGGGCCAATTACTGATGCTCCATGAGTAGAGGGTCCAACAACTGCAGCTCCGTGAGAAGAGGGTCCAACTAGAGAGGCGCCATGAGTAGAGGGTCCAACTACAGCTGCTCCGGCAACTGAAGGTCCAACAAGGCCTGCTCCATGGACGGCAGGGCCTACAAGTCCTGCGCCGTGACTGGACCACAGGCTTCTTGCGAACCTCTGTTCACCTGCGAGCGCAGCTCCAAGGAAGAACAAGCATACCTGTTGGGAAGAAGTGACATAATGAAACCCTCATTTATATCTAGAAAAGCTTTTAAGAAATTAATTAAACTCAATATGATAAAAAATTGTATTTAGAAAACGTGGGATTTCTTCAATAAAGAAGCTTCAAATCAAATATTATTAAATTTTGCCTCAGTATTAATTACTATTAATAATAACAGAGAACGTCGAAATACTGAAGTGTCGTAAAAATTCTAACAAAGTAATTCTTACTTGCAAATTGACTATTTGGCATTTTGAAAATTAAGAATGTGTAAATATTAAGATATAAAAAAATGAAATTAGCTTATCACCATTCGGGACAGCACTTACTGCAAATGTAAGAAAACACTAGTATATTTTAGAAATACAGTGTATAAAAATAACACTGCATGATCCACATCCTCACACCAATAACGTGCATATGCACATAAGGCTAGCAGGACATAAGCTTAAGTATTTATACGTATACCAATAAATAAAGCTACTGTTCTTTTATTATTGAACTGTTAACTCACTAAAGCAGCCTTCATGTTTTGAGGGTTGGACTAGACTGTGAGGTGACCAAGCTTTCACATGCTTATATACCCAGTCCCAACTGCAGGTCAAGACCTTGTGGTAGAGGAAGCAGGAGTCTAATATAGCGGTCTTTCTATGACACTCTTATGAAATGCTTATACATTTATAGGACAAAATTGAAAAAAAAAAAAAAGTGAAGTGAGTGGTTCAATGTAAAAAGTGAAGTGAGTGGTTCAATGTAAAAAGTGAATTGGATAATAAATCCTTTTGTTTGAAGAGCACATTGGGGCGTCCTCGGGGGAGGACACTGGTAGAATGTAGATTATTATTAACAAAGAAATGTGTTAATTTACTTATCACAGAAAAAAAACGTTTATTTTGGGACGTTTCGTGGCGAAAAAAAAACTTGTTTCCACTATAATGTTATCGGGCTCTCACTATCGAGCGATCTCTGTCTGATCTAAAAAAAAAAAGAAAAAGAAAAACGATTCACTTAGACAAGAATCGGGTTTGTAGGAAATTTATTAATCTTTCAACAGGTGCCCACGGTTCCCAACCGTTGACGAGATATTTAAGAAAATATACAAAAAAAAAAAAAAAAAAGTTTGGATGAATTTCAAACGCCTAGAATATTTTTCTAAATGCCCTATTTGCAGAAACTCAGCTTGATGCCATGCCATGCTTATTGACGATTTGATTAAAGCTTAGAATATAAACTGTTAGTAGTTTGATCCTTGACTGCTTGCTGTTTTTGCTAGAAACTATTTATTATATTTGTAAATTAATTTACATACTTCAATTACCCTTCTCCCGCTGTTTTTAGACTTCCGCAAGTTCTTAGGAAACGGAATATATACATAAAAAAAAAAAAAAATCCAACATCATTAAATTTGTTAAGCCTAGTTATAATTTAGGCCTCATTTCACAGTAAAAAGCTTTGTTTTCTTTTTTTCATTTAAAAAAAGTCGCAGACAAATTGATACATTAATTCGATGTAATGAAAACAGCACTTTAGAAATTGTATGCACGATTTTCTCTTGCTGAGGTAATCTATAGAATTTACTTAAAAAGACTTTTTTAATAGACTTCTTTTTTTTTTTAAATATAAATTGTGAAACTTAATTTTTTTTATAATATTTTCTATATTTTAAATTGTTGTTCTGGAGGCGTACTACATCTGAGGGCTTAAGTTTTTGTTTTTTTTTTAAATTATGTTTTTACAAAAATATACATCGATTGTTCTTATATTTTGAACAAAAACTGAAATATATATGAAAGAAAATAATGAATAATATTAATAATTAATAAAAAGATTTATTTTTCGTATTTTATGAAATTTATATATTTAAGAATGATATTATAATAACGTTTAATTTCAAATACGAAATTTTGAGAGTTGCTAAACATATATATTCTATTCTAATCAATATATTCCTTTATAAAAATGTATATATTTTCTGTCGGACTTGTGGTACTAGTTGGTTTGAGCTTCCTATCAGAAAAGACCCTGACCTAGGCTTGGTTAAGGAACGGGTATATAAGCCACGGACTCTTAGCTTGCTTCACAGTCCACTCCAGCTAGCCCAACATGAAGGCTGCTCTAGTAAGTAATATGGAACACAAAACCATTAAAAAAAAAAAAAAAAAATGCGCAATAAAAAAATCAAATTCTTAAATTTTTAAAATTTCATAATATGCTTCCTTCCAGAGAATATGAAATTAGTCAAATGATTTAAAAAATAGACTATTTATAATTTATTCATCCAAGACACTTGTCGTTAGGTATGCTTGTTCTTCCTCGGAGCAGCGCTCGCAGGTGAACAGAGGTTCGTAAGAAGCCTGTGGGCCAGTCACGGGCTAGTTGGACCAGTAGTTGGAGCAGCTGTTGTTGGACCTGCCACAATTGGCGCTGCGTTAGTTGGACCTTCTACTCATGGATCTTCCGTTGTTGGACCTTCAACTCACGGAGCCTCGGTTGTGGGCCCATCAGTTGCTCCTGTCGCTGTCGTTGGTCCAGCCGTTGGACCTGCTGCACTCGTAGGGGCTTCAGTAGGCCATGGTGCAGTCGTTGGTCCGTCTGTTGGTCATGGAGTTGTTGTTGGACCATCTGTTGGACATGGAGCCCTCGTTGGCCCTGCCGTTGGGCCTGCTGCTGTTGTTGGGCCATCTGTTGGACAAGGATCTCTTGTTGGCCCTGCCGTTGGACCTGCTGCTGTCGTTGGACCATTCGTTGGACATGGCGCTGTTGTTGGGCCCGCGACAAGTGGCGGTGCACTCGTCGGACCATCCGTTGGTCACGGAGGTGTCCTAGGACCAGCTGTTGGACCCGCTTCCATTGCTGGTCCAGCTCTAGGCCACGCTGGTCTGGTTGGACCTGCAGTTGGTGCATCATGGGTTTTATCTCCAGCACGCGTTGGTGCAGCACACTGGCCACTATGGTAGACACTAGTAGACTGAAATTTTTTTTATTTATATACATAACTAATAAAGAACAATTTTTCTACAATAAAAGAATATTTTTCCCCAAATACTGTAATAATAGCCAATAATTATTAAAATATTCCATTCCAAGATAAGTGAAAACTATACTTTCCATTTTTTTTTTTTTTTTTTTTTTTTTTTTTTTTTCATTTTTCTTACATGCTTCTCAGCGTGGAAGCTATATCTTTAGAGGCTCTTTGGGCCTGGTTCTCTCTGAAACCCTACTCATACTGCCATCACTAAGCCATGAGACAGTGATCACGGGTTAGTTCCATCATGGATTACAACATCCTTCTTACTGTTTTATAACACCATTATTTATCATGACAAATATAATTATGAGCCTGTGTAAAAGATAAGAATATTTAAAATTTCATTTACAACATACACATATCAGGATTTCAGTGAACATGACTACGTGATATGGAGCAGTGTAAAGAGTTATTTAAACCGTGGTAGGTGTTTATTGCTTCGACAAATACTTTATAGAACTTATTCTTCCGTCATTTATGTATATATATAATATTTTATAACCTATTTTCATATACCCAATTATTTATACTTTGTTGTTAAAACTCTATTGCAATTATTAACCAGTAAAAGAAGGTGTCTCGTGTAAAACCTACGGCAAAGTCATAATATTAGGAATATGAATTTAATTTGGACACTAATTACAATTACATTAAATAAATCAAATTAAATTCTCATAAAGGTATTTATTTCGGGACATATAATAATTATTAAATTAATAACTTTATTATGTAAAGATTTTTTATATTTCAAAGAACGTCACTATGAAACTCCAAATACTAATAAATGAAGAGATTATGAAAATAATTAAAACCTTATAGTAGGAGTGGGAGGTCCTTTCACCCTTAATTATTATTATTGTACCCCTAAATTTGTAGTTTTTTTTAAATAATGTGTTTCAACGAATCTCCTCAAAGGGCCCTTAGAACTTTTATAAATACGTCTGAATCGTTGATAGAGATCTGTATCCAAAGAATTACTGTACACACTGATGGTAGAAGTAGATGCGGAATTAATTTTTTTTTTTAAATGAAATGAACATTTTTATTCTTTTTCCGGGAAAAATGTCCCATAGGAATAATTTTGAATTTACAAAGTAATAAAAAATTTAATATATAAAATTATAAATACTACCAGTATATAATGTACAGCTCGTATATAAGCTAGGGATTGGGTGAAACCTGCAGGGATACAAAGTGGTGTAAGAGTCGGGATTTAAAGGTTTCTAGGTTGGTAGAATGGCGGACAGACAGAGGTAAGGAATTCCATGGCGAGGTAGCAGGGGTGAAAAATGATTTTTCGAATAATGCTGTTCGGCGTAAGGAATATAATGATCGGAAGGACGAGATCGGGTGTTAAGGGAGTGAACAGTGGATTTAAATTTAAGGAGTTGAAAAATGTAAGAGGGTCTTCGGGATTGAATTACTTGGTAAAGGACTGAGCCGAGGAAGTACTGTCGACGATAAAGAGGGAATAGCCAATTTAGCTCCTGGTAGAAATGTGATATGTGGGAGTCTCTGTGGATCCCGAGGATAAAACGAATGAAACAGTTCATGAGGCGTTTGAGTTTTGCCTCGATATCGCCAGAAAGTCCACCGTACACCAAGCAACCATAGTCTTACTGGGGGAATAATAAGGAGGTTACAAGGAGTTGACGGGTCTTTGTTGGCAGGAGATGGCGGGAGAGGTTGAGCTGTCTCAGGATAAATATGGATCGAGGGGAAATTTAGGAAATATGATTTTTCCAGGAAAGGTTTTGATCAAATATGATTCCAATGTTTTCAACTGATTTTCGATATTTTATGGGGATACTGTTGAGACGATGGGCTGGAAAACGGAAGGTGGAACTTATGAGGGATTGGGAGCCTTTTTCTGCAAGTGCAGCCAATTATTCTCAATATGAAACTCGAATAAATAGACATTGAAGATTATATAATGTAAAATCTCCATAAAAGGTAAGGAAAACTCTTCTTCCTAGATGAACTAATTAAATATTCCTAACCAGATCGATTTTGGAAAAAAATTAGATCCAAAATTGACGAAGCCATAGTTAGATCTTGCTTCTAATACATCAATTACGTTTCTTATACAAATATTACCTTTCTAATAAAAATATTACATTTTTAATACAAATATTACCTTTCTAATGCAAATATTACATTTCCAATACAAATATTCCCTTTCTAATACAAATGTTTCCTTTCTAATACAAATTTTACATTACTAATACAAATATTACACTTATAATAGAAATATTACATTTATAATAGAAATATTACATTTCTAATACAAATATTACCTTTATAATACAAATATTACACTTCTAATAAAAATATTACATTTCTAAGAAAAATATTACTTTTCTAATCCAACATTACCTTTTTAATACACATATTACATTTTTTATGCAACTATTACTTTTCTAATACAAACCTATCATTAAAATACAAATATTACATTTCTAATACAAATATTACCTTTCTAATTCAAATATTACATTTTTAGTACAAGGAGTTAAATTGGAATACATTAATAGAAATAAAAATCTTGAATAAAAATAATTTTTTTTTTCATGTTTATTTAAAATCTGTGCAATAATTAATTGTGCTGGCCTAAGTATACATGTCAATGAATAGTATAAGGAAGGAGCCAAACATTATCGGCACTTCCTAATATATCAAAACAATCTGTGCTGTTTTTGACTGCTGTTATGGTAGCTGGTCACGGGGCCAAAGACTCTTAAGCCTCCTGGGAAGGTCTTTAGGGTGGGTCTGAGTGGAAAGGGATTGACCTCTAGGATTTGGGTGGGATGGCAATTTGGAATGAAACGTTAGGAAGAGGGATTTGGCGAGGTCGTTTACGAAGGGAATGTTGAGGTCGTTGTGTAGGGTTTTGTTGGAGACATAAAAGGGAGCATTGACTATTCTACGAAGGACTTTGGATTGGAATGCTTGTATTCGTTGTTTGTTTGAGTGTTTTGCTGTTCTCCATAATTCGAGTCCGTAAGTCCAGATAGGTCTGATTATAGTTTTGTAAATAGTAAGTTTGTTTTGTGTTGTAAGCTTTGAGGTAGGGCCAAGTAGTTGTCGTAGGAGTCCATATCTCCTGTTTAGCTCTTGTCTTTTCAGTCGTGTGTGTGGGTTCCATGTGAGTCTGCTGTCTAGTAGAAGTCCCAGGTAACGTACTTCATTCGATGCAGGGAGTTGACGTCTGCAAATGAATACAGGAGGGCAGGCGCTCCTATTAAGAGTGAATGTAACTTGAAAGCATTTTTCGAGGTTCACTTTAATTTTCCACAAGTTGCACCATTTCTCGACAGACTCAAGGTGCTCCTGTAATTGCTGAGAAGCTGTAGAGGGATCGGGGGAAGAGGAAAATATGGCTGTATCATCGGCGTAGGTTGTTATATGTGTAGATGGGTGGGTAGGGACATCTGCCGTATACAGGAGGTAAAGGACAGGACCTAGGATGCTGCCTTGTGGGACGCCTGAGGATATGGGTCGAGAGGAGGTCAAGGTAGTACCAGACCTTGCTTGAAAGGAAAGTTGCGAGTGGTAGGATTGAAGGATGAGGTAGTATGTGTGAGATAAAATACGCTTTACTTTGTATAACAACCCCGGGTGCCAAACCCGATCGAACGCTATGGCGACGTCGAGGAAGGCACTAGTGCAGTGTTTTTACATTCAAGCGCGTAGGATATTGTGTCAACAACGCTAAAGCATTGTTGGATGGTGGAGTGCCGGTAGCGGAAACCGAACAGGTGGTCAGGAATGGAATTGGAGGATGTAATGATGGGAAGGATTCTCTTCAGAAAAATGTTTTCAAATGTTGGACATGATTGGGAGTAAGCTTATAGGGCGATAGGAGGATGGTGTATTTAGAGGTTTTTGGGGTTTTGGGATAAGAATTATTGATGAGTGTTTCCATGGTTTGGGGAAATGAGTAGTTCTTAGGATTGAATTGAAGATGTAGGTAAGGAAGATTATGGCTTTCTGGGGTAGGTTTTTTTAGGATGAGGGATGTAATAAGGTCGTACCCAGGGGATGTTCTGGGGAGATGCTTAATGATTTGTTTTACATCTGCAGGATGAAAAGCTTTGGGAGGAGGGGAGAGGGTGGTCAAGGTAGTCGTGAACCAGCTAGTCGTGGATAGAATTTGTATTTGGGTGCGGAGAAAAAGTAGATTCGAGATTTGCGGCAAAAACTTCGGCCTTATCTTCATCGCTCCTTGCCCAGCTGCCGTCACTGCGTTGGAGAGGATGAGGAACGGTATGAAATTTTAGGATTTTACGGGTAGCAGTCCAAAGGGAATTATCTTTTGTGGATAGGGTTTGAAGATAATCATTGAAGGAAAAATAAAATTAACTCAGTTTTTCTTAGCTCCTAAGTTAGGTCCCTTATGCTATCCAGTAAAATGTACTGACGCATACTTTCACGATTTTGCGTATTAATATATTGCATCATCTGTGCATTGTTTTTATATACAGAATTCGTAAAAGGTATTTTGTAAGATACATTGCCTTAGAGTAAATCTCCAAAGTTTGCAAAACGTTCAATAAATAAATAAGTTTATCAAACTAAGACATTCCCTCCATATTGGCTACGGACCAGTAGATAATACATCCTAAAACATTTGCGTTATTAATAAATAGACGTTAATATTAAAGTGAAACAAATGAATTTGGCAATCTTCTTTGAATTAAAAATTATCGATTGCTTAATCCTTCTTTTGTATTTAGTTCAGTTCATCAAATTATCTTATTTTGTATCTTATATTTTTCACGCCTTGCTGAAAAAATTTGCATGTCTTAGTGAAATTTGCCTTACAGCTTGGCGAAACATTTTATAGTTACATGGTGTTTGGTAATTTATTGAAAAGAAAAACTATACATTTTATGTGGGAAAACTCAAGCAAATATCTTCAAATTCTACTGAACTTCTATGAGCAATATTAAATCAAAATGTTTTTTTTTTGGTAATTATTATCAAGTATTATTATATCCGTTCGCATTGTAGCCAGCTAAGAACTATTCAATCAACATAAAATTGGAGTAATCAATAGGTTCATTAATTTTCTTTATGAAACCTTTCATGTGATTCAAAATTAAAACATGACCAAGGAAACAAATTCGCTCATAATTATAATAGTACTAGGGGAATATGAATAATCATATTTTATAGAGGCATTAACTTTATTAGATATGTACACGAATAAATATCTTTATTACTTGATTCTAATTCACATAAACTACCAGTGACCTCCATAGTGTCCACCGTAGTGACCACCCCAATGTGCCGCACCAACAAGAGGAGCTGAAACCCAGGATGCACCAACTGCAGGTCCAACCAGACCAGCGTGACCAATAGCTGGTCCAACAAGCGATCCGTGACCAACGGATGCTCCGATGACAGCAGCTCCACTAGTAGCGGGTCCAACGAGGGCTCCATGACCGACTGATGGTCCAACAACAGCTCCATGGCCGACTGATGGTCCAACAACAGCAGAAGGTCCAACGGCTGGGCCAACAAGTGCACCATGTCCAACGGAAGGTCCAACAAGAGCTCCATGACCGACTGATGGTCCAACAACAGCTCCATGACCGACTGATGGTCCAACAACAGCAGAAGGTCCAACGGCTGGGCCAACAAGTGCACCATGTCCAACGGAAGGCCCAATAAGAGCTCCATGACCGACTGATGGTCCAACAACAGCAGAAGGTCCAACGGCTGGGCCAACAAGTGCACTATGTCCAACGGAAGGACCAACAACTGCTCCGGGACCGACTGATGGTCCTACGACAGCAGGAGGTCCAACAGCTGGGCCAACAAGTGCACCATGGCCAACGGATGGGCCAACTACTGATGCTCCATGAGTAGAAGGTCCAACAACCGCCGCTCCGTGAGAGGAAGGTCCAACTAAAGAGGCACCATGAGTAGAGGGTCCTACTACAGCTGCTCCAGCAACTGAAGGTCCAACAAGGCCTGCTCCATGTACGGCAGGACCTACAAGTCCTGCGCCGTGACTGGACCATAGGCTCCTTGCGAACCTCTGTTCACCTGCGAGCGCCGCTCCAAGGAAGAACAAGCATACCTGTAAGGATGATAAGAAGATAGTATTAACGTGGTATATTTGATGTCGGGTTAAACTACAAAAATTTACAGTTTGAACTCCATTAAATAAAACAAAAATATCTTAAAAACAATTCTTGTTAAAGATTAAGGCGAGAATTGCTGCTTGTATGTGAAAACTTTGGCACCCTAGAGGATTTTATTTTATGGACAATATCATAAATTGTACAGTCCTCTCTAGTCGATGTTTTTTTTATTTATAAAAAATTGTTCATTGATGAATGTAAGTTTTTAAAGAATTAGTTATGTTCCAATACATTTATCTCTTAGATTAAGTTAGATTTAAATTTATGTAGCAACAAAAATAAATTATCACATAACGCCAAAATAGTAGTTATGATGTTGTCCTCAGCTATTTTGGTATATAGATACTTACTAGAACAGCCTTCATGTTGGTGTAGCTGGGAGTGAATGTGCTTCTAGCCTGCTCCTACTGGTTTATATACCGAGCCTGGACCTTGGGGGAGAAGGAAGCTGGGCATAACTACTTGTTTAGTCAACCTTTCAGATAATCCAGAATTTTCATATAATGAAATGCGAATAACTGAAAAAGCTATCTTAATTAACCAGTTTGTACTTACTATGAAGAGACAGTAAGCAGCAAAAAAAAAATTACCTGAAGTATACAATATAATTGGCACTATACTGAATCAAGGATTACTAACAGATATGTCATTTTTAAATATGAACATTCGAAATCCTCCGAATATATTTAAGACATTTTTAAAGTGTGTCAAGTCTAAGAAAAAATATTACATAAATTTAAGTTTAAGTTGAGTAAGATGACTATTTTTTATTTCGTCGTTTTATGACATTTTAATACAAAAATTACCGGTTAGTAAAAATGAAAGTAGTCACACCCTTCTCAAAAAATGTTAATATTGGCACTAAGCGCTTTCAGAACATCCTTCCACCATACTCTCACCTAAGACAGAAGACAACTCAATACAACGCTTTATTAAATATGTAAAGCAATAAATCGCATATCTACTATATATTTGTCAAATACCACTCACTCACTCACTCACTCACTCACTCACTCACTCATCTATCAACGCCCAGCCCAAACCGCTCGACAGAAAATTTTGAAATTTTGCATTGATACTCCCTACATAACGCAGGCGCTCGCTAAGAAAGGATTTTTTGATATTCGTATTTTTAAGCGTTTTTAGGTGGGTTTAAAGTTTGAGTTGGTTAGAGAAGGCAAGCCTAGGCAGCCTGCGTTGCTAGGACGATAAAGAACAGCTGTTACCTTACATTATCTATCTCACAGTTTTATTTCTAATTGAGGTTAATTTCAACTATGATGGCAGACCTTGAATTACTAGAAATTAACTGTCCCTCATAGAGTTTTAATTGCGTTTCTTTTCTGCCTGTCCCCGTCAGATAGGCTTGCCATATTTTTGGAGAGTTAAACCGAGACACATTAATATAGGATGGGCATACCAGTGGGGGGGGGGGGAATAAAAAGAGTAAAAATTATAAGGAAAATGGTTGGTGAGTTTTAAGCCTAGCAGCTAACGGGAAGGGGGAATCCTAAACTGTTAGTCTACCCAAACCTTAAAAATAAGAACGGAACTTTTTTTGCTACTTGATTTTCTTAAAAAAATCTCTCAGCCAAATAGTAGTGTCTGGCAGCTGGCAGCGCTGTGCAGGTAGTTCCAGCGTTTTACAGTTAGATTACTTCTGATTTCTTTGACAATGTGAGCAGTAGTAAAAATGTTGATTGTAGAAAAGTAACCGATTTATAAAAGATTCTTATAAACATGAATTCATTACATTTTACATCTTACAGCCTTTTCCGGGACATTGATAAAACCGGGCGGGACACCGAAACAATTGCAAAATACCGGGACAGTCCCGGTCAAACCGTGATGTATGGTAAGCCTATCCTTAGAGTTTTCTAGGTGAGGCAATAATATCCGGAACCCTTGCACAGCCTCCTCGCCTATAACCTTGGTAACGCTCGCAAATATAATAGGTGTTTCCAAATAACTTTTTGGAAACATAAACTTTTAAATTTTAACGCCCATTGAATAACATATAGTATGACGGGAACCGTGCTATAACAAACTGTACAAAATTGTATAATAACGTAATTTTAATGAAACATTATTTAACGCAATAAAATAACTACTTATCTGCCGTGACGAAGCACGGGTATTCAGCTAGTGATTTATATATTTATTTATTAAGAGTATCACAACTTTTGGCGACTTGCTCTTTAACAATACATCAAGATATTACAAAATACTTGTTGCACATTGTGTATATAACAAGTCAGTAGTACATTTTATGGTTTAGCTAGTACATTAGTGAGCTAATTAATAATAACAATAACATTTTTATATAATATATTTCACAATAACAATACGGTAATATAATACATATTAGTTGTTTTCAAAGAGGTCCTACAATCCAATTACATATGTGTAAGCAGTGTATTGTGAGTCTATCTACTGGCGACCTTCACTTAGCAATTCAATTAAAACCTATGTTAAGTTAGGGTGATGTCATGCTGTTTGTGTTTAGATGTTGTACCCTGGTAGTGTTATTACATATTTCATACTTTTTTTTTTTTTAATTTTAGTTTTCTCACCATTTGGTGATAAAACTACGCCTTTTTTCTTAGATTCTTATGAATAAAATTGAATATTGATACAAAAGTATCCGTCTGTCGATTGTTTTATGTATTGTGAAATGTTCTGTCTGTTTTGTTATATTAATTCAACAAAAAGAGAATATCTTTTTGTTGGACTAATTCTCAAAAAATCATATTCTTCTTATACTGTTGTATAAATGTGTATGCATGAGGTATTTAATAATTTTAGCAATGTACTAGCTATTATCGGAACATAAGTCGTTCAAATTGTAGGGTAATTGAAAATTTGTCCTGAGTCTACACTCTGTCAGTATGTGATTTATTGTTAGGTGGGTATTGCAGTATGTACATGTCGGTCTTTCTTGTCTGGTCAGAATGTAGCAGTGTGTCAGTCGTGTATAGCCAATCCTAAGACGGCATAAAACCACTTCTTCTCGTCTATTTGGTCTTTTATTGGATGAACATTCGTGTGCAGTGTTCTTGATTTATCGAAGCTTGTTGTCAGTCGTGTTGTACCAGGATTCTTGCCATTTATCTGTTATGTATTTCTTAGATAAGGCTTGAAGATCCTGATATGTCATGTAATGTACGTCTGGTCCTGGTCGTCGAGTTGCTAGTTTAGCCTGGTCGTCTACTGCATTACGTTGTCTGATGTTTTCGTGGCCGGGTAGCCAGTACATTGTGAAGTTTTTATTTGTGTGATATATTATTTCAAAAATTTCGCTTACTAGTTGGTGTGTGCTGTAGTAGTCATGTAGGGATTGTAAAGAACTGAGTGAGTCCGTGCATATTACAATATTCTTATGTTCTGTGTCAGGTAGGCTGTTCAGTCCTAGTTTCATGGCTTCGAATTCGCCTGAATAGGTGTTGTATCATCATTATTTCATACTTGAGTTTTTCATTAAGCAACTGTCTGTAAGCCGAGAATGGCCAATCCCTAAGCCGATGATAATAACTTCATATCTACGATTCTCGAATAAACTGGTTGGCTGGATGAATGCATGTTATAATAAATTAAGAATATTTTTTATCAATCGAGGCCATAAATTTTGCCATTAGGGAATCCTAATGGAGAAGTTTGTCATTGACTAGAGGATTTGTAACGTTCTGATATATTACATCACGATTTGTAAAATGTATTAATATATGAGATCAAGATTTCTAATACTAAGGATTTACCTATGACTATAGAGTTTATTGTCGGAATTTGGGAAATATTTTCAAAGTAAAGCAATTTTTTAAGACAAAATTCTAGCTTTGAGATGGTTCCAAAAAGTTTTGCTTTTTGACTGCATTTTGTTAAGGTTTATGAAAACTGTCACTCCTCGCCGGCCCGACCCAGGCCACCATAAACTAGCTGTAGGTCCAGATATCTTATTATTATGGGGGTGTGGTCTCTCAGATTACTGGAGAATATTTTTACTGGGGATAGTTCCAACCAGTAAAAAAATTATTTTTATTAGAAATATTTACTTTATTTATTGATTATGGGTATTAACAAATGTTCTTACGATTCTAGCTGTGTCGAGTAGAACTGCTTGCTGGGATAATATTAAGTGTTCCTCTGACAATTTCAGATATTTGGTTGGACTGACTGTAGTATTCGGTATCAAACCATTGGTCGAAATAATAACTGCAGAACTCTAGCGGAATCTAATTTATAGAGATCTTTTAACTCAATGGCCAAGTCTTGATATTTTCGAAGCTTTTCGGCATATGCTTTCCGGATATTCTCATCATTCAGCACTGAGATATCAATTATATCAGCTGTCTTATTATGCTTGTCGATGATGAGAATATCTGGTTTATTATGGTGAACAGTTCGGTCCTTAATCATAGCTTCGTCCCAGTAGATTTTAATTGTGTGATTTTCTAGAAGTCTTTGTGGGACGTAGCGATAATACGGTACCGTTCTTTCCATAATGCCGAAGCTTTATGCTCTTGTTTGATGGTATGTCTTGGCTTAATATCTTTTAAAACGTGTCGTCGGTAGGATCGTGTTGCAATTACTTTGTCCTAAGTGGCTATTACGAAAACCCTCACTTTCCGAAAATAGCCGACCAGAAGTCAACCATGCTACCGACAACGTTGTCTGCACCTCCGGATCAAATAAACGATTGCAATATCGCCCGTGCAATTCTTTCGTTTTCCGTTCAGAAAGGAGATCAGAATCTGTCCTTAGATCCGGTTCATTAATGATCTTTAATGTTTATTATTATTATTTTATTTTTACGATACTCCACATCATAAGTGAGTAGCATCGAATCACCCTTTTGCACTTAAATGCTGCTCATAGTGATATTTCCAATACTAAGCCAGTAAATCACAAAAATAAATAAAATATTTAAAAATAAAAAACCTTAAATCCAACCAAAAAAAAATAATATAAAAAATAAGTAAAAAAACAAAAACAAAATAAATGACATTAAAGAATGTTATTAACACCCACAGGAGGATGTTAGTCCTTCTGTTGTTTGTTTTCTTTCGCCACCCCTTCATGATGTCTCTTCAGCTTTAAATGTTCTTGACTTAACATATCTCATTTTAGGTTTTGTAAAATAGGATTTAGTAGTCGGGAGAACTAGTTCAAACCAACTAAACTTTTGGTGAGTTCCATTAATATTTGTTATGCTTAAAATATCGATATACTTCTTCAACCCAAGCACTGTAGGCTAGCACTGTATAATGACACTGGTCTACAAAATTGATTTTTTTTTTTTTTTTGGCCTAAGAAATCTGTATAGCATTTTTTGTAGATCTCGATGGTCACGTTCTTGAGATTCCTCCCGTTTTTTAGGATCACCCTCCAATTCTTAGAAAAACGATAAAACCGAAAAACAGCGTTTTTCATAGAATTTTGGTTAAAAAGTCCCTATTTAGTTAATTAAAAAAGTAAAAAAATATCAAATTGTAGGGTATTAGATCATCTTTAAAACAACAGCACATGCATAATATGCGTATTCAGAGATATACAACTTCAAAGCCAATAACTTCAAAAAATCTTTATAAATTGGCAATGTAATGTTGCCACACAGCCTCACTAAAGCTGTTAAAAAATTACAATAGCTTTATCTTGAAGAATTTTCAAGAAAAAGAATCTGCAATCAGATTTCTTCTATCTCATCTAATTTTCAAGTATATTTTAAATTCGTAAAAAATATTCATGGCTTGAGTGGTCCCCGCCTTGGGTGGAACCATATTTTTTTTTCATATTTCAACAAATTTCGGTATTCCTTGTGATCATCTGCAGGGAAAAATATGTTGTAAAAAGAAATGAAATCGGTTCATTAGAAGAGGGGTTTACTCTTGACCCAAATTACTACTTTGCTCATTGCGACCGTTCTTTCTCGTGTATTGTAACGAAATAGTGTACGTCGTGGGTATCTAAAGAGAAAGATGTGTTTCAAAAATAAGCAAAATCCAATTGAGCAAAATAGCACCAATTGATATGCCATTCTAGGTCTTTCATTTCCTTAAAATAACGAAAAAGCTGATCTTATATTAATTTAGATGTTAGCAAAAAGTATCATTCAAAGTATTACATGTTTTAATGTAAAGGCAATTATAATAAAAATAACGGGTATTGGAATATGTTTATCTTTATTACATATATACATGAATAAATATCGCTATTTTTCATTCAAAACACTCTTCTGTCTACCAGTGACCTCCATAGTGTCCACCATAGTGGCCACCCCAATGTGCTGCACCAACAAGAGGAGCTGAAACCCACGATGCACTAACTGCAGGTCCAATGAGACCAGCGTGGCCAACAGCTGGACCAGATATGGCGGCAGGACTAACACTTGGTCCAACAAGAGCTCCATGCCCAACGGAAGGTCCAACAACAGCAGATGGTCCTACGGCTGGTCCAACAAGAGCTCCATGTCCTACGGAAGGTCCAACAACAGCAGAAGGTCCAACGGATGGTCCAACGAGAGCTCCGTGCCCAACAGAAGGTCCAACAATAGCAGCAGGTCCAACGGATGGTCCAACAAGGGCTCCATGTCCAACGGAAGGTCCAACAACAGCAGAAGGTCCAACAGCTGGTCCAACGAGAGCTCCATGTCCCACAGATGGTCCAACCACTGAAGCTCCGGATGTAGCTGGTCCAACAACGGAAGCTCCATGAGTAGACGGTCCAACAATTGAGGCTCCATGGGTAGCAGGTCCAACTAAGGCTGCTCCATGAGTGGAAGGTCCAACAAGGCCTGCTCCATGTACGGCAGGGCCTACAAGTCCTGCGCCATGACTGGCCCACAGGCTTCTAGCGAACCTCTGTTCTCCTGCGAGCGCAGCTCCAAGGAAGAACAAGCAAACCTGTTGGGAACACAGAAAAATAGTTTAGGCATTGTCTATTTACAATAGCAATAAACACAAAAAAAGTTAAAAAAAATGTTTTATAGAAAAAGATTAAATTTCCAAAACTCATGAAAATCGCATGTACAGTTAAAAACTATGACGATTTATGATTTTGGCATTTTGAAACGTTTCCTAAGATGATATATCTTCTTAGGGATGGCATAGCTTCTTCATCATTACAGATAGCCATGATATAACGTAATTTGAAATTTATTTTAAATGCCCATAAAATATTTTGATGGATTTTACATTTGCTGTACCGATTTATGAATAGTCCTTCTACTATAGTAACGAATTTTTTGAGCGCAGATATATCTGTTTTTTTTTGTTTTTTTTTATTAACTCAGACGATTTTATAATTTGAAAAATACTACAACTACTTAATTTTTAGTTGTCTAGAAAAGCAAGTTCGTTGATATTGTGATCCCTACATTTAGTAATATTTATAATAATAAGAATATGTAATTTGCTTGTTAGATAAATGAGCATATTTCGAAAATGTTTATCTAATTTTGGAATATTATTGAATCCTTCAATTTTGCCAAATAGTTACTTACTAGAGCAGCCTTCATGTTGGTGTAGCTAGGAGTGAATGTGCTTCTAGCCTGCTTCTACTGGTTTATATACCGAGCCTGGACCTTGGGGGAGAAGGAAGCTGGGCATAACTACTTACTGATCAATATTTAATCTATCGAATTCAACAGAATTACTCACATAATTACAAACATAAAAACTATAATTAATTCAATAAAAATGGATGATATTATATTAGTCAAATTATTTTTATTGTAATCGAGGATTCCGAGAAATCCATTATCAGAGAAAAACGTTTGTGTACCTAGTGTGGGAAGGATGGGACATCACCATAATCGTGAAAAATTAAAAAATGAATTCAGAATGGTTTCTTCAGCCTAAAGCAAATGTTTTGGTTTTGACTTATAAATCAGAAAAAATTAGACTGAAATAATATTTTTTCCTAAAACAACGAGGTTCAATTTTAAAGCATATTAAATCAGGTAACTTTTAAGGTGGAGGCAAACCTCTAAGTCTACAAATAGCTGATTAAGAAAATATTAAATAAATTAAGAAAACACAAATAACAATAGTTCACATCTATATGGCTCTTACAATTAGTAGGTATAGCTCTTAATTTAGATGACAACATTTGAATAACGAGTGTTTCTTATGATAAATTTAATGTAGATTCTAAAACTGTTGTTATTATTTACAATACATAAACCAGAATTTCGGAAACACAGTTTTTAGTCCAAAAATCCAATAGTTTTGAAAATAGACAAAAGTTAGAATATCTCTGCTGAATGTTGAGATAGGGCGCTCGTTTCTGCGTTCCTGAACTACAAATGATGTGCAGAAAAAACCTCTAAAGTTATGAAATCTCAATGTGGAACACCCTGTATTGAGTAATGAGAGCAATAATTGAGTTCTTTTGGTGGAAGTAAAGTTAATCTTGACTTGTAATTAGCCACGTAATATTACTTGGAATTGTTCTCAGAATGAATACTGAAAACCTAATTTTGTAAAAAATAACTGTCAGATGAAATCATTGAAGCCTACTTTAAAACTCGATATGAAACAGGTAGTCAAAACGCCCTTCCATTGGCAAAATTCAAA
The DNA here is from genome assembly GCA_946811695.1 of Gonocerus acuteangulatus. NCBI lineage: Eukaryota > Metazoa > Arthropoda > Insecta > Hemiptera > Coreidae > Gonocerus > Gonocerus acuteangulatus. The sequence continues at coordinate 91,837,788 of OX328125.1, forward strand.
TTTTTCTCTTTTTGATAACGGTTACTATTATACTGTCTAGGCGACATTGAAAATATTATGTCAAATAAGTTCCGATACATGTTTTATTCTAATTTACTTTATGAGCTCTGCAACGAGAGCAATTCGCTCGTTTTTAAACAAAAAACAAAACAAATGTTTATGTCCACAATTACCACTAACTTACAGAACTAAATACAACAAAAGTTTGAAGATAAAATAAAAGATAATTTAGTACATTTGTGTACAAAATTAAATTATTTACAGCGATGATGTATACACATTAGTAAACAATGTAGGTGCTGGCGTAAGAACCTGATAAAATGTTAATCGCCATTAAATCCTGATCCTAATCCTAAACACGATAGTTACCATATTTTCATATCTTTTATACTATTGCCATTATTTTTTGGGTTATTGAGTTCGTCTAATATTTCTGTGGTCTTCAATTACTGCCCAAGAAAAATTAATTGATAATTAGTTAAAAAAGTTCTAACGGTTTGAATTTTAGTTACTAAAAATTCTGCTATTCCGTGCCACCGAAAATGTTAAAAATTATACGGTTTACCAAAAAACAAGTAAAATTAAAATTTCACTTTATAAGCCCTTGGAAGTGGGGAAAGAAACATATTTTCTATAATTTAAATTTTCATTTATAGCTTTCACAATTTTCAGAATAAAAACAAAATGTAGGATATCTGTGTGTCCTTGTATTCTGATTGTTTTGAGCCCCGGCTTCCAAACGCCCTCTTGAAAAATTTCAAAATTTTTATTTTCTTAATTGACACCCTCTCTTAATGTGGGTTCAAATTCATATTCATCTTGTTGTCTTGTGATTTCTGAAAAATTTGGCCTTTTTTAAGGGTAAATTGTTTATTAGAGAAAAGAAAAAAACATTACAAATGAGTAACATCTTTGGTGTCAGAGGGAGTGAACGAAAGTTTTTTTTACAAGGAATATCAATTTTAAAAAAATGTCTGAAATTTTCTAAAACTTTTAAGGAAATTAGCTATGTACCATTTGAAGCTTAAGAGAAGAATGTATTATATAAACAACCAAGAAATTAGAAATATATCTGAACGTTAATTCTGTGTTGCGTGTTATGTGTTGAGCATTTTCTTTTAGCGCGGTTCCTCCCTCCCTTCATAGGGAGGAACGCCGCTTATAAGGTTGATCTCATAAGCAATCCAGAAGTGCCGACTAGAAAATTTTGCGTTTGAGAACCCCTAGAGACCGAAAATGACGGTGGTTCAAATTTGTATATATATATATATATATATATATATATATATATATATATATATATATATATATATATTTGTCTGATCGCTCTCTAGGTCTCAAACGAATGGTCCGATTTTGATGAAATTTGGCAAAAAAATCTTTCGTCTTATTTGAAAGGTCACGTTCGTTAACCAGCAGATTTCGCCCACCGGTACTTGTTTTTTTTACCGGAAAAAATCGTTCCGCTTGCTTCATATGCTTGCAAGTACTCGTTTTATAGGCTTCTGGGTCTAGGTAAACGAATGAAGCCATTTTCAAGGCGATGGCTTTATTTTGTTTTTGACCCATTCTATGTCAAATGAGTATCAATTTGTCTTCCCTATCTTATCTTTGACTGAAAGGCCCTTTTGTTTTATGCATCGTAGTTTATTATCAGTCATTACAAATAAATTTATGGTATCGTATTTAGCTTGTCTTGTAAGATCTTGATTTGATGGTTCGATTTTTTCCCCAATATTTTGCATGAAAAGAAGTAGTTGTGCTAAGCCACTGATCTTCTTGTTTAGGTAACCAATATATTATAGTGTTTACGTCTCTAAATTGTGCAAAATAGATGTGTCCCTGGAAACTAGTAACATAATTTTGAAATAAAATCGTTCATGGATCTAAGATAGTAATATAAATAAATATATAGGAATAGCCATCCAGTAAAATATCAAATAGACGAGGTTGTAGGCCATCTAAGCATTGGCCATACACTCCTACATTATGACAAGACAGGACAGACCGACTGCAATACTCAGCTATCAATAAAGCACATATTGACAGAGTGTAGATTCAGGACAAATTTTATATTACCCTGTATTTTGACCGACTTACTTTCCGATAATAGCCAGTACATTCATGAAATTATTAAATACCTAATGCATATACATTTATACAACAATATTTAAAAAAAGTCCGACTCGCAGGAACTGCGTCATCTTAGGGCGGTTACATATCGAAGAGATGGAATAGATTAGCATAAAAACTGACACAGGATCACAGGAAACTGACAGTATCCAACTTACACAGAAGCGGATAATTCTTAATCTGTATAAGTCAATACAATTATTTACTGAAAACGTACTTACTCTTTGACTACTGCTGAAAAGGCTCTATTATAAACAACCAAAAATTCGTTGTCATTTTAAGTATCTTGTTTTATTAGCAAATTCGCTTTACTGTTATAACCAACTGTAAATATGTGCTTCATGGCGAATAAAATTCCATTCTGTCGTGGGTTAAATCTTTCTATAAAATAAGAAATAACGATAACTTCAGTTGGAGGCTATGAGGAAGGTTATAAAACAGGAGAATTCAAAACAAATTACGTCATCATGATTAGCCACAGCCATCTTGATTACCACTGCCACTCCAGACTTATTATTACTAATACCATTCACCGTTTCTTAGCCTATTTTACTACTATACTAATTTTACTGATAAATGCAATTTAAAACAAGAAACAACCAATTAAAAAGTGAGATAAACAAAGAGAATAACCCTTCCAAAACAACGAAACAAATACTTTTTAAATTTTAAGCGCTTATATCTCTGATTGACGTTGCCCATTCGAATATTGCTTCAGAACCTTTCTTGTAGAGAATTTAGTAAACATTCGTTTGGTCACTTTCCACTTACCACCATTTCCCAACCGCTATCGAGATATTTACGAAAAATGTATGAAGATCCGAAAACTTTCCATATCTATTAATAAAATACTTTTTTTCGCATACTTCCTTAAGTCCAAATATAACCAAAATTTAAACATCTTAGTTGGGATTAATTTCCAAGTTGTAGAAAATATTTCAATTGAATCCCGCGATTTTAAGTACTCACAAAAAAATAATGACTTACAAAAACATTGATTCCACTTTTCTCAGGAACGGTTACAGATATCGCCTTAAAAATGGTTTCATTCGTTTTCTTATGTCAAGAAACGTATAAAACAATCGATACAAGAAAGCTAAAGAATCGATACAAACAGCCATATTAATTACCACAGATGACTTTTCAGTACTACGCCTGACTCAAGCTAGACAACATGACGAGAGGACTTCTTGATAAGGTAGGATTAAGATTAAGTTTAAAAATTATATGTTGAAATGTAAATTGTTTAGGGACAGGATATGTATATTAGTGTAAACAATTTAAAGTTTAGGATTTACAAAAAAATATTGTTACATAGGAAAGCCCCTGAAGAGGTGCGAAAAGGCACGAAACATGTCGGGCGAAACATAACAAATAAAGCGGTTAATGTGAACAAAGAGTGTACTGCTTTATCGACCCCCTGCCAGAAAAACAAACAAGAAAAAGTGAAAAAAATATATATCGGGTCATCTTTCACAAGAATTAATATAAATATATATATATATATATATATATATATATATATATAAATATATATATATATATATATATATATATATATATATATAAATATATATATATATATATATATATATATATATATATATATATATTTATATATTTATATATATGCTTGTCTGTTCGCTCTCTAGCAAGCTCAAAAATGGTCCGATTTTGATGAAATTTGGTACAAAAATCTGTCATCTAATTTGAACGGGCAAGTTCGTTAACCAGCAGAATCCGTCCACTGGAAGATAGTGTTTGGGGCGAAATTCGCGAAAAAAAATCGTAACGCTTACGTTTTTGAGTTCATGTCCTTGAAGGTACTTGTCTTATAGGTTTCTTAACATAGGAAAACGAATGAAACCATTTTTAAGGCGATATCTGTAACCGTTTCTGAGAAAAGTAGAATAAATGTTTTTGTAAGTCATTATTTTTTTGTGGGTACTAAGAATCGCGGGATTCAATTGAAATATTTTCCATGTCTTGGAAATTAATCCCAACTAAGATTTTTAAATTTTGGTTATATTCGGAGTTAAGGAAGTATGCGAAAAAAAGTATTTTAATAATAGATATGAAAAGTTTTCGGATCTTCATACATTTTTCGTAAATATCTCGATAGCGGTTGGGAAATCGTGGTAAGTGGAAAGTGACCATACGAATGGTTACTAAATTCTCTACAAGAAAGGTTCTAAAGCAATATTCGAATGGGCAACGTCAATCAGAAATATAAGCGCTTAAAACTTAAAAAGTATTTGTTTCGTTGTTTTGAAAGGGTTATTCTCTTTGTTTATCTCACTTTTTAATTGGTTGTTTTTTGTTTTATAATGCATTTATCAGTAAAATTAGTATTGTAGTAAAATAAGCTAAGAAACGGTGAAAGGTATTGGTAATAAGTTTGGAATGGCTGTGGTAATCAAGATGGCTGTGGCTAATCATGATGACGTAATTTGTTTTGAATTCTCCTGTCTTATAACCTTCCTCATAGCCTCCAACTGAAGTTATAGTTATTTCTTATTTTATAGAAAGATTTAACCCACGACAGAATGGAATTTTATTCGCCATGAAGCACATATTTACAGTTGGTTATAACAGTAAAACGAATTTGCTAATAAAACAAGATACTTAAAATGACAAAGAATTTTTGGTTTTTTAGAATGGAGCCTTCTCAGCTGCAGTTGAAGAGTAAGTACGTTTTCAGTACATAAGTGTATTGACTTATACAGATTAAGAATTATCCGCTTCTGTGTAAGTTAGCTACTGTAAGTTTCCTGTGATTTGTGATGCTAATCTATTCCTTTTCTTCGAGATGTACGTAACCGCGCTAAGATGACGCAGTTCCTGCGAGTCGGACTTTTTTGGTAATTGATCCTACAAAATAAGAAAATGTTTATTGAACATTCACTTATTTTGTTTAGACGGTTCGTGTGTAGAGGGGATGATTAACCATGATGATTTAACCATTTATATGCAATCCGATTCGGGGTTTGGACCGCCAAAGGTAGAGTTCTTAACGTTTTAGCGCAATTCCTCCCTCGCATCATAGGGGGATTGAACACATGACACAATCCGGTGTGGCGACACGAAAATTAAATGTTTCAGCTCTCATAGATCAATAATATAACGTTTGCTTAAGTATGTATATATATATATATATATATATATATATATATATATATATATACATATATGTGTATATATATGTATATTTATATATATATATATATATATATATATATATATATATATATGTATATATATATACCCATTTGTCTGTTCACGCTGAAGCTGCTTGAAAAATGGTCCGATTTTTATGAAAGATCCTACACAAATCTTTCATCTAATTTGAAAGGTCAAGTTTGTTAATCAGCAGAATTCGTCCAGCGAAAGATGATTATTAGAGCGAAATTCGCGCGAAAAAAATTGTAACGCTTACGTTTTCGAGTCCATGTGCTTGCAGGTACTCGTTTAATAGGTTTCTTAACGTAAGAAAAACGAATGAAATCATTTTTGAAGCGATATCTGTAACCGTTTTTGAGAAATATTGAAACACCTACTTTTCCAAACTAATTTTCAGTTTGGGTATTCAGAACCGATTAATTCAGTTGAAACTTGTTCCAGACTTTTGATATATATATATATATATATATATATATATATATATATATATATATATATAACCTAAGATAAATTTTGGTTCCTTTTGGAGTTAAGGGAGTACTAGAAATAAAATATTTCATTTTACAGGCAGTTTTGGGATTTTCGTATATTTTCTAAAATATTTCGAAAACGTTTGGGAAATGGTGGTAGGTGGAAAGTAACCATTCGAAAGCTTACTAAATGTTCTACAAAAAAAGTTCTAATGTCATTTTCTATGAGGGGATGTAAATCCGAGAAATAAGTGCTTAAAACTTCAAAATAGTTAGTTTTGTCCATTTCGACGGGGTTTTGTAACTGTTTAAGATTTAATTGGTTATTGATTTTTTTATTATACTCAATAGTATAATTAGTATTTTAATAAAATAACTTGACTCCCACTGCCCCTCGTCACTCGTTGCCCCTCGTCACCCGCTGCCCCTTGACGCCCGGGTTGCCTCTCCCCGACCAGACTCAAGCCACCGTGAAAATTACTTGTAGGTAGTGTAGAGCATATTGTAATTGAATTAAGAATTACGATTACATTGTATTTGTAGAAAATAGTTCAATTAAAACGTTAATTATTATTACATTGTAATCCTGTAATGTAATTGATGCACGAATTATGTAATTCAAATAACAAGTACTAAGAATTGTAATTGAATTACAATTCTAAGTCTACTTATCACCAATTATGGTAGCCAGTAATTAAAATATCAATTTTATCAAGAATTGTAATTCAATTAAAATTAAAAAACTTTCAATTACTTTTTTTTCGACTGCTTGGGTCATTAGCCCCTGTAATTGATATTTTCAGCTTTTTCAATTACAAAAAAAAAAAAAATGTAATTCGTAATTCAAATACATTCATAATTCAAATTTAGTCAACATTTATTTCAAATAACTACGTAATGCAAATACTTGAGTTATATTTAATTGAAGTACAGTTAATCCAAATTGAATTATTTTTCCAATTGCTGTCATTGATATTTTCAGACTTTTCAATTACAATTAAAAAATTTAATTCATAATTCAAATATCATTTCAATTACGTTTTAATTCAAATTTACACAAAACTGCCTGTAGGTCCCGATATTGTTATTAACGCCTATAGGAAGGTGTTAGGCCCTCTGTTGTTTGCTTTCATTCACCAATGTCTGCAGTGGTACCCCTTACCACCCCTTCATGATGTCTCTTCAGCTTTAAACATATCAGTTTACTGACTATTAGTTTTTCTGATATAGGATTTCGTAGTCTGGAAGAACTAGTTCAAACTAACTATAGTTTAGATAAGTTTAATTTATATTTTTTACGCTTAATACATCCATTTACTTCTTGAACCCAAGCACTGTAGACTAGTATTTAGCCTAACTATCTCACACTGGTCTACGAAATGGAACTTTTTTTTTTGGCCTAAGAAATCTATATAGCATTTCTTGTAGATATTGATGCCAACGTTCTTGAGGTGCCACCCGTTTTTCAGGATCACCCTACAATTCATAGAAAAACCAAGTCCCTATTTAGTTAATTAAAAAAGTAAAAAAAAAATCAAATTGTAGGGTATTAGATCATCATTTAAAACAACACCACATGCATTAAAATGTGTTGAGCATATTCAGAGAAATGCAACTTCAAAGCCAATAACTTCAAAAAATCGTTATAAATTGGCAATGTAATGTTGCCATACGGCCTCACTAAAGCTGTCTCAAAAATTGTAATAGCTTTATCATGAAGAATTTTCAATGTAGAAAAAAGAATCTGCAATCAGATTTCTTCTATCTTATCTAATTTTCAAGTATATTTGAAATTCGTAAAAAAAAAAAATCATGACTTGAGTGGTCCCCGCCTTGTTTAGAACCGTATTTTTTTCATATTTCACAAATTTCGGTATTCGTTGTAATCATCTATATATGTTATATGGGAAAAATACGTTGTAAAAAGAAATTAAATCGGTTCATTAGAAGAGGGGTTTACTCTTGACCCAAATTACTACTTTGCTCATTGCGACCGTTCTTTCTCGTGTATTGTAACCAAATAGTGTACGTCGTGGGTATCTAAAGAGAAAGATGTGTTTCAAAAATAAACTAAATCCAATTGAGCAAAATAGCACCCGTTGATATGCCATTCTAGGCCTTTCATTTCCTTAACATAACGAAAAAGCTGATCTTATATTACTGCAGATGTTAGGAAAAAGTATCCTTAATTACATATTTTAATGTTAAGGCAATAATAATAAAAATATCGGGTATGGGAACATGTTTATCTTTATTACATATATACATGAACAAATATCGCTATTTTTCATTCAAAACACTCTTCAGTCTACCAGTGACCTCCATAGTGTCCACCATAGTGGCCACCCCAATGTGCTGCACCAACAAGAGGAGCTGAAACCCACGATGCACTAACTGCAGGTCCAATGAGACCAGCGTGGCCAACAGCTGGACCAGATATGGCGGCAGGACTAACACTTGGTCCAACAAGAGCTCCATGCCCAACGGAAGGTCCAACAACAGCAGATGGTCCTACGGCTGGTCCAACAAGAGCTCCATGACCAACAGAAGGTCCAACAACAGCAGCAGGTCCAACGGCTGGTCCAACAAGGGCTCCATGTCCAACGGAAGGTCCAACAACGGCAGAAGGTCCAACAGCTGGTCCAACGAGAGCTCCATGTCCCACAGATGGTCCAACCACTGAAGCTCCGGATGTAGCTGGTCCAACTACGGAAGCTCCATGAGTAGACGGTCCAACAATGGAGGCTCCATAGGTAGCGGGTCCAACTAAGGCTGCTCCATGAGGGGAAGGTCCAACAAGGCCTGCTCCATGTACGGCAGGGCCTACAAGTCCTGCGCCGTGACTGGACCACAGGCTTCTTGCGAACCTCTGTTCACCTGCGAGCGCTGCTCCAAGGAAGAACAAGCAAACCTGTTGGGAACACAGAAAAATAGTTTAGGCATTGTCTATTTACAACAGCAATAAACACAAAAAAATGTTTTATAGAAAAAGATTAAATTTCCAAAACTCATGAAAATCGCATGTACAGTTAAAAACTATGACGATTTATGATTTTGGCATTTTGAAACGTTTCCTAAGATGATATATCTTCTTAGGGATGGCATAGCTTCTTCATCATTACAGATAGCCATGATATAACGTAATTTGAAATTTATTTTAAGTGCCCATGAAATGGCTTGATGGATTTTACATTTGCTGTACCGATTTATGAATAGTCCTTCTACTATAGTAACGAATTATTTGAGCGCAGATATATCTGTTTTTTTTTTGTTTTTTTTATTAACTCAGACGATTTTATAATTTGAAAAATACTACAACTACTTAATTTTTAGTTGTCTAGAAAAGCAAGTTCGTTGATATTGTGATTCCTACATTTAGTAAGATTTATAACAATAAAAATATGTAATTTGCTTGTTAGATAAATGAACATATTTCGAAAATGTTTATCTAATTTTGGAATATTCTTGAATCCTTCTATTTTGCCAAATAGTTACTTACTAGAGCAGCCTTCATGTTGGTGTAGCTGGGAGTGAATGTGCTTCTAGCCTGCTTCTACTGGTTTATATACCGAGCCTGGACCTTGGGGGAGAAGGAAGCTGGGCATAACTACTTACTGATCAATATTTAATCTATCGAATTCACCAGAATTACTCACATAATTAATTACTATACATACATAAAAACTAACTATACATACATAGAAACTATAATTAATTCAATAAAAATGGATTATATCAAATATATACAGCATTATTTTGGAAGTCAAATTATTTTTATTGTAAATCGAGGATTCCGAGAAATCCCTAGTCAGAGCAAAACGTTTGTGTACCTAGTGTGGGAAGGATGGGACATCACCATAATCGTGAGAAATTAAAAAAGGTATTCTGAATGGCTTCTTCAGCCTAAAGCAAATGTTTTGGTTTTGACTTATAAATCAGAAAAAATTAGACTCAAATAATATTTTTTCCTAGAACAACGAGGTTCAATTTTAAAGCATATTAAATCAGGTAACTTTTAAGGTGGAGGCAAACCTCTAAGTCTACAAATAGCTGATTAAGAAAATATTAAATAAATTAAGAAAACACAAATAACAATAGTTCACATCTATATGGCTCGTACAATTAGCAGGTATAGTTCTTAATTTAGATGACAACATTTGAATAACGAGTGTTTCTTATGATAAATTTAATGTAGATTCTAAAACAGTAGTTATTATTTACAATACATTAACCAGAATTTCGGAAACACAGTTTTTCGCCAAAAAAATCCAATAGTTTTGAAAATAGACAAAAGTTGGAATATCTCTGCTACATGTTGAAATAGGACGCTCGTTTCTGCGTCCCTGAACTACAAATGAGGTGCAGAATAAACCCCTGAAGTTATGACATCTCAATGTGGAACACCCTGTATTGAGTAATGAGAGCATTAATTGAGTTCTTTTGGTGGAAGTAAAGTTAATCTTGACTTTTAATTATCCACGTTATATTTCTTTTAATTGTTCTCAGAATGAATGCTGAAAACCTAATTTTGTAAAAAAAATAACTGTCAGATGAAATCATTGAAGCCTACTTTAAAACTCGATATGAAACAGGTAGTCAAAACGCCCTTCCATTGGCAAAATTCAAATTTTTCTCTTTTTGAAAAAGGTTACTATTATACTGCCTAGGCGACATTGAAAATATTATGTCAAATGAGTTCCGATACATGTTTTCTTCTAGTTTACTTCATGAGCTCTGCAACGAGACCAATTCGCTCTTTTTTTAAAAAAAAAAAAAAAAAAAAAAAAAAAAAACAAGAAAAAAAGAAATGTATATGTTTACAATTACCATTAACTTACAGAACTAAATACAACAAAAGTTTGAAGATAAAATAAAAGACTAGTATTTAGTAGATTGGTGTACAAAATTAAGGACTATACATTATTTAAAATAGTGCTGTTTACACAGTAGTTACTATATTTCCATATCTTTTAAACTACTAACATTAGTTGTTTCTTCATTGAGTTTGACCAACATTTCTGTGGTCTTCAATTACTTCCCAAGAAAAATTAATTGATAATTAGTTAAAAATGTTATAATAGTTAGAATTTTAGTTACTAAAAATTCCGCTATTCCGTGCCAACAAAAATGTTATAAATTTTACGGTTTACCAAAAAATAAGTAAAATCCAAATTTCACTTTATAAGTCCATGGAAGGAGACATATTTTCTATTATGTACATTTTTTATTTATAACTTTCACAATTTTCAGAATAGAAACAGACTGTAAGACAGCTGTGTGTCCTTTTATTCTGATTGTTTTGAGCCCCCACTTCCAAACGCCCTCAAAAAAAATGTCTCAATTTTTATTTTTCTTAATTGACACCCTGTCTCAATATGGGTTCAAATTATTTTTATCTTGTATTCTTGTTATTTCTGAAAATGTTTTAGCACTTTCCTCCGAAGGAAAGTAGCTATTGAGGTTGGACTCATGACGGAATTTTTGAAAAATTTCTTCAAATCTTTATCTATCAACCTAGTAGACACCGAAAATGACCCCCGTTAAAATTTATATATATATATATATATATATATATGTGTGTCTGTTAACACGATAGCGACCAGAGTTTTTGTTTTTTCGTCACGAAACTTGGTATATAGCATTCAATTAGCAAACGATTGAACGAGTTCGTTAACCACCAAAATCGGTCCACCGGAAGGGGGGGTTTACCCCGAACCCAAAACACTAATTGGACCATTTCAGCCGTAATATTTGTTATATTTCAACGAAACTTGGTATTCGTACTGGTAATATAGAGAGAAAAGTGAAATATAAAAATAAACTAAATCGGTTCATACGGAGGGGGGTTTACTCCGGACCGACAATACCAATTCGCCACTAACAGCCGTGATTTTAGGTGTATTTCGACGAAACTCGGTATTCATAGTGGTAATCTACAGGTAAATATGTGTTGTAAAAATAAACTAAATCGGTTCATTAGGAGGGGGGTTTACTCCGGACCCAAATTACTAATATACTCATACAGGTCGTAATTTCTGCTGTATTGTAACGAAACGCGGTATACGTCGTGGGTAACTCATGAGAAAGAAGTGTTGTAAAAATGAGCTGAATTGGTCAATCGGAAAGGGGGGTTTACCTTGTAATATACTTCAATAGAAAAGCCAGCCAGACATAGGTTCACAAAGGCGCCGCAAGGAGCGCTAGAGGGACTGTATCCGGTTCCTGCGTTAGATCAAAATACGATAATATGAGGATTTTGTATTTATTACGTAGTGTAGTAGGTACCATGTGTAAACATAACTCTGGAAGCAAATTAATAATTTATCAGTTACTCATTATAAAATTAAAAGAGAACTATTCATGTTTTTATTTTATTTATGTAGGATATTTTAAGCAAATTGTTCTGGAAAGCAGTCTACACTACCCAAATTCTGAGGAGTGCTTAGTTATGCAGCTCCTGCGTGACGGACTTTTTTAAGATAAATTGTGAATTAGAGAAAAGAAAAATAACGTTACAAATGGGTAACATCTTTGGTGTCAGTGAGAGTGCACAAACGTTTTTTTACAAGGGAATATAAATCTAAAAAAAGTTATAAATTTTCTAAATTTTAAGGAAATTAGCTATGTACTAATTGAAGCAAAAGAGAAAAATGTATTATATAACCAACCATGAAATTAAAAATTTATCTGAACGTTGCCAGTTAATTCTTTGTATCGTGTTGTTTGTTGAGCAGTTTTTTTTGTTTGTTTTGGACCCATTCTATGTCTAATGAGTATCAAGTTGTCGTTTCTATTTTATTTTTGGAGAGCCATTTTGTTTTATGCTTCTTAGTTTATTATCAGTCATTATAAATTTGTTTAGGGTTTTCAACCCCTAAATTTAGCTGGGGGGGGGGTATTTAGCTTGTCTAGTAAGATCTTGATTTGGTGGTTCGATTTTTGTTTCGCTAATTTTGCATGAACGCAACTGATCTACTTGTTTTGGTAACCAATATAATTTAGTGTGCACGTCTCAAAATTGTGCAATATAGATCTGACGCTAGAAATTATTAACTGAATTTTGAAATAAAATCATTCATGGATGTTAGATAGAAATATAAATAAATATTCTATGGAATATCGTGGATTATGAAATGGTCATCCAGTAAAAGGTCAAATAGAAGAGAAGAAGTTCTATACCGTCTAAGGATTGGCCATAGACGACTACATTATGACCAGACAAGAGAGACTTACATGAACATACTGCAATACTCACTTATCAAAAAAGCATTTACTGACAGAGTGTAGACTGAGGACAAAATATTACCCTACACATTGACCGACTTACTTTCCGATGATAGCAAGTACATTAATGAAATTATTAAATACCTAATGCATTTATACAGCAATATTTTAAAGAGTGAATAAAGAACAGCCATTTGCCGAATTTGACATTTTGGTAATTGATTTAACAAAAAGATATTCTCTTTTTGTTGGATTAGAACACACACAACATTCAACAATACACAAAATAATCGACAAACGCATGCTTTTGACACAATAGAATTTTATTTCTAAAAATTTTAGAAAAAAAAAAGAAATAGTTTTCCGAAAGATTGTTTTTGGAGCGAACTTTGCGCGAAGAAAATCGTAACGCTTATGTTTTCAAATTCATATGCTTGCAGGTACTCTTTTTTATAGGTTCTTAAAGTAAAAGAACGAATGGAACCATTTTTAAAGCGATATCTGTAACCGTTTTTGAGAAACATTGAAACGCTTATTTTTCCAAACTAATTTTCAGTTCGGGTATTCAGAAACGATTAATTCAGTTGAAAATAGTTCCAGGCGTTTGATATTCATCTAGTCTAAGATTGATAAATTTTGGTTCTGTTTGGAGTTAAAAAAGTACTAGAAATAAAATATTTCATTAACAGGTATGAAAAGTTTTGGGATATTCGTATATTTTCTAAAAGATCTCGAAAACGGTTGGGAAATCGTGGAAAGTAACCATTCCAAAGGTTACTAAATGTTCTACAAAAGAGGTTAATGTAATTTTTGATGGGGCGATGTCAATCCAAGAAATAAGTCCTTAAAACTTCAAAATTGTTAGTTTTCTTCATTTCAACGGGGTTTTGTCATTGTTAAACGTTTTATTGGTTATTGTTTCTTTTTATTGCATTTAATAGTAATGCTCTTCGCTTTGGTTGCGGAGCATCTTAATCAATAAATAAATAAATTTGATAGTAAAATTAGTATTTTAATAAAGTAAGGTACGAAAATGAAAAACGTATTGGTAATAGTGTTTTCCCATGGCGAACGTTGAGAAGGTGGGGGGAGACATTTCCGCTTATTATTGAATTATTTAAATTGTATTTTGATATTTTTTCTTACATAGAAAAATCTGAAGTCAAACTTATTAAAATCACATTATCGTTTTGATCTTCACCTTATTTAAAACGTTAGTAAAAAACTGATATATTAATTCATTTTTTATTTAACTTGACGTTTTAGTCATTTGGTCATTTTCAAGCTAAAATAAAAATAAAAGAAATTATTACCATATGATAAAACCTCCTTATTTCTACATTAATCCTCCTTATCAACCCTCTGTATAATATTTATATATACTTAAAAACTGATTTTACCTAAAAACAGAGTCCTTTCTTTACTTTCTAGGCTTGATCATGCTTAAATTACTTTCAAACTAGCTAAAACACTTAGAATTATTTTTATTTAATGCATTATAATAATTTAACACAATTGTTTTATCAATAAATAGCCCTACATGTATTGTAAAGGTAAAAGTCCAATCTAAGTGCACACGCTCTCCTCCATTTTCTTTACTAATTCCAATATTTATTAGATATTTCATGATATAAAATATTTTTCTACACCTATTATAAATATACAAATCATTAACCGGAATCTTAATCTTTTACCTGTAAAATAAATAAAGTTTTTTTATTAATTTACTTTATTTTTGATGCAGTACAAATGGTCAAAACGTCATGCAAACAGAAATAAATAAATAAATCAGTTTTTGTTCGACGTGAAGATCAAAATAATAAGATGTTTTTAATACATTATTGTGTTTTTACCAAAAATAAAAAAAAAAGTGTGGAAAAAGAGAAAAATTAAGTATACAAAAATCATTTATTTTAAATACGATTGTATTTACAAAGAGGTGGGATTCATGCCCTTGTACTGGCCATGTCTACAAGTAATATTACTATAAGAAATGTCTGAAGAGGTCACGAGTAGGAGAGGTATTAGTGGAGTCCAGCCTGGATTGCGGGACTATGAACGACACCAGAAGGTCCTCGGATGATCGCCTCACCAGCAATGGGTCCAATGTTTCCACCGCCATGTCCAACAGCTGGAGCAACGACTGCTGGTGCTGCAGCTACTGGAGCTGCGACGGCGGCTATTGGTGCGGCGACAGCGGCATGAGACCACGACGCACCAGCGAGAACGCCGTGACCAGCTGAAGCGCCGAGGAGGGAAGATACTCCAACCGATGGTCCCCAGACGGCAGCACCGTGTGAAGAGGGTCCGATGAGGGCTCCTCCATAGGATGAAGGGCCGATGAGTGATGCGCCATATGATGAAGGTCCAATGAGAGACGATCCGTGAGCGGCGGGTCCAATAAGCACATTGGCGTATGATGATGGTCCTACCAATCCCCAGCCGTGGCCAAGCAGGCTCCTCTTCAACCTCTGCTCAACTGCGACGGTTGCGCCGAAAAGAAACAGACAGACCTGCAGACAAATAATAAATATCAACGTCTACTTTTTAATGTTTCGTGGATTGAACCTTCTCCTTCTCGATCAGATCTGTACCAAACTACTACAAATTAGTATATTTTTGGTAATCATTAAAATTATAATAAAACGGTTTAATTAATATAAATTAGCTAAATAAAAATTCTATGCATATTTGTTTTAACTAAGAGAAATGCAATGAAAACCAGCCCTTTAGCATATTCTTTGCAGCCCTTAATTAAGGTTAGCATATTGCAGGAGGCCAGGTGGCAGTGACTGCTATGGCGTATGCACTCCGTGCCAAGGGTGCTCGGTTCCTTTCGCGTTTTGAAATAAAAGTAATGAAAATACAATTTCACGTCACTTAAAATCACAAGCTCTCCATACAAACATCAATATATATATATATATATATATATATATATATATATATATATATTAAAAAGAATCAAAAATGGAATAGATAATACTTTCAAAATGAAATTTCCTAATATTTATGGGTACTTAATTTCAATGGAATTACCAAATCCTGAGAAACCCTAGAGCATATTGTGTATCAAGGATTACTGGAGTCATTATTGGACTATCTTCTGGATAGTGATCCAATAGAAAATTTGGTTATTTTATTTTTAATAGAAGGAACCCACTAATATTGATATAGTTAAATTACTTTAATGATATCGAGAGAAGTAAATGATAAATATAAATTTAACGTGGAATTAATCAATAATTCTCTTTCTTTATGTTTCCGAAATAATATTGTTGGAAGGCTTAGCATTTATCGAATGGCGCCTTAAAAAAAAAAAAAAAATTAAAACAATATAAGTTATCTATCCTGTGTGACTTACAAGAGCTGCTTTCATGGTTGCTAGTCAAGATAGAACTGTACCAGGAGAGAAGGGAGCTCCAGCTATATAGCCCAGGGTAGACCTTGGACTTTATCATCATCCTGTTCCTGGCTTTATAGTGTTAGCTCGTAGCGTGGTTAAGGATGGATCTTTATAGGAATCGAGAGGTTTTAATCGTTACGAATGGTTTTTGGTGGCTTTCGAAGAATTATTATTTGAATATCTTCTAAAAAATTGAAGAATAACTCTTAATAAGATTGTTATTATCATTTATAAGAATTTTCTACTTGCTAAGATAATTTTAGCCGAGCAAATTCTTATTTACTAGGTACCTGTAATAAAGAAACACTTAATATATCATTAAAATGCATAATTACTTTACTTGCTTATGTTTTCATTCCATAAATTGCTTTCTTTATATAAGAATTAGTTTTACCACTTTAAGATGGATATAAGGAGCAAACCAGATACACTCTTGCCTATGGAGGGAATACAGCATTAAGACAGGAATGGTGACACAAGTGCCCTCCGGTGTACAAGCTCAGTAGTAGTGTTGATGGTTGATAAAGAGATATTTACCTTGTCTTTCATAGTCATAACTGAAAAATACCGATTTATGAGTTGTGTCACTTCAGAAATAGAAGTGCGATATGTTTGATTGTCTTAACTTTTGAAAC
Organism: Gonocerus acuteangulatus; assembly: GCA_946811695.1. Classification (NCBI taxonomy): domain Eukaryota; kingdom Metazoa; phylum Arthropoda; class Insecta; order Hemiptera; family Coreidae; genus Gonocerus; species Gonocerus acuteangulatus. The sequence continues at coordinate 91,854,836 of OX328125.1, forward strand.
TATGTGGACTTCTTCCTTACTCGGATAGATCTGCAAGTAATGTAAGGATAAAAAAATAATTATTTAATTTGTAGATTATTTTAAATTTGAGAGGGCCATCTCCACGAGTTGATGTCATGCTATTCAAAACCCCCAAGACTTTGGAGTATTGTCTGCTTGTAAGTCTTAAGCTTGCCCTTTCTGCTTATATCCATAATTGAGAACTCTACTTTAAGTGCTTGTGTGCATTACTGCCTAGTCGATCTTCTAATGTGCTATATACCAAGTACATTACCAGAATATTAACCGTTACAATTAGTAGGGTTTGTAATTCCTGCTCAATACACTAACAAATCCGCTGGAGTGATTGGAATATCTAATATTTTCTAGTCAAACTAAATAAATTAATGTACAGAATGGAAAAGGTAAAGAGTATGCTCAAGAAATAAAATTTCAATGTATGTTGTATTTACATTGGTAAGTTTTGCAGAATTGAATATGAATTATTTTAGTTGATCGAAAATTTCAATAAATCATTTTTAGTGGCCAGCCTGAATGGCAGGTCTATGTACAACTCCAGATGGGCCTCGGATGGTGACCTCTCCAGCTATGGGTCCAACGTTGCCTCCTGCATGCCCGGCAACTAAGGGTGCAGCGTGTACATCATGTGCATAGGATGGACCAGCGAGGCCTCCGTGACCATATGAATCTCCAACTGATGGTCCCCAAACTGAGGAATCGTGAGAAGATGATCCGACTAAAGTTGCTCCGTGGGAAGAAGGTCCAATTAGGGAAGCTCCATGGGTTGACGGTCCAACAAGGGATGCTCCATGTGTTGATGGTCCAACAAGGGAGGCTCCATGTGTTGATGGTCCAACCAGAGATGCTCCGTGAGAAGACGGTCCAACCAGTGATGCCCCATGTGTTGATGGTCCAACAAGAGATGCTCCATGTGTTGATGGTCCAACCAGAGAGGCTCCATGTGTTGATGGTCCAACCAGTGATGCTCCATGTGTTGATGGTCCAACCAGTGATGCTCCATGTGTTGATGGTCCAACAAGAGATGCTCCGTGAGAGGATGGTCCAACCAAAGATGCTCCATATGTTGATGGTCCAAAGAGAGAAGCTCCGTGTGAGGCTGGTCCAATCAGGGAGCCTCCATAGGACGAAGGACCCATAAACGAAGCACCATGGGACGATGAGCCTAGGAGAGAGGCTCCATATGATGAAGGACCATAGATTGAACCTCCGTAAGCATATTGATCGATGTATGAGCTTCCATGTGATGGTCCAACGAACAGGTTAGCATGAGATGTTGCTCCACCCAATGTTACACCATGTGAGGCTTCTCCAACGTACCCGTAACCTTGTCCATAGCGGGATCCAATGAAGCCTCTCTTCTGGCGCACTTCTATGGCGGCGGTAGCGCCCAAAATAAATAGGCATACCTAAATAAAAAACGCTGATGAATGATGCAGAACATAAGGAAATCCCTACCCAGCTCAAATATTGATAATTTTATATTAGTGAGAGTCTCTATTAGATTAATGATATTCAAAAAAGGAAACAAAAATCATATTATGTCCTTTAGTTTAAAATCTAATGTCCAGTATTAAACTGAAGGGAAAACTGGGAAAAATCAATAACGTTGGACATAAGAACAAGGAAATTCTACCTCTAAGCTGGTTACTGAGTGCTGAAAATTGAGATTAGCTAAGTATTTTTTGAAATTTAATATATCTATTTTTTTTTATTTCTTCAAAATTTAGTGAGTCTTCGACATTTAAATTCTCGTATTTATACGAGTCTCAGGAACTATTTAAATTCTATAAAATATCAATAACATAGTAGTAAAATAATATGATAGTCTAGACGTGGCCCTAAATGTGAAAGGCCTTTCTTAGTTAAGGCTAAAATTATGATAGGTAGGTCCAGAAGAGGTGTCTATAGGCACGAAACATGAAGGAGCCCCAAGTAATTTATATTATGAGACCATGAAGTGCTTAATATGTGTATATGACCTTTCGCAACTTTTGAAATAAATTATTAACAAAAAAGGGCCAGAATTTTATAATATACAACATTTGTTTATGTGGCCGTGCCAGTAGAACGTACTAATAGAGTAAGGCTCTAAATTCCTTCATGTAATGCTCTTGAAGAGGCCTCGTTACGGCGTGAAACATATAAATCATACAGAATAAATTGTTATTGAGAGATAGTCTGTTTTGAATAGTTTTGACATTTCGCCTCGTTGAAACTCCAAAAAAAAAAAAAAGAGTACGATATATTTTTTAGTAAAGCTCAAATGAAAACATATTTTGTTTGTATTCTTGGGTTAAGACTTACAATTGCTGATTTCATGACTGTGTACTGGATCGGACTGTGACTACTGGGCAGAGGATAAGAGATTATATAGTCCAGTAGGGGGGAGCCTTGGCTCTATTTCGGCTTTCTAAGGATCTATTGCAACCAGTAACCACAAACTACCATAGGTCATTTGGAATGGGCTTCCAACAATAAGCTCTTTATAAGTATTGTTATAACTGTGCAATAATAAAATTGTCCGACAAAAATGAATGATTTTTGGCTGTTTCCAAAATGCCAGTAATTCAGTGTTTCATTATTTAATTTTCTGTAAACTGTACTATGGTAATAGTACCGACTAGGTGCCTTCTGAAGAAGTCGGTGAAGGATGTGGAACAAATGAAATAGTCGGAGTATATCCTAAGAACCCGAATCCAAATATCGTTCCATCTTCAAATTCCCTATTTGTAAAGGCTTTGAGATTCTCCGGGTTACAGATGGGTGACCTGAATCGATCTTTTTACCACGATATATCATTTTTTTTAATCGATCTCGTAGGGCCGAGATTTTTTAAAAAACTCGATCTCCGAGGGCCGTTCTTTTGAAGAATCGGTCTATCTTGAATCGTTTCGAATTTTAGTCAGGCTTTAAGGTTACATTTTTTCCAAGTCATATAATGTTATCATCATGGAGTTATGAAGTGATGGAAGGGGCGGCCACGATGGCGGTCATATTGGTCGGCCTTGTCTTTCAAAAGGTTTTCCTTTGTTTTGTTTTTTTATGGTTTACTTTTATTATCATTTTAATTGGATATAACTATTGAGCGCTCAATGCCTACTTGTTCGGCGTTGGGGTGTACCAATTGTAGAAAAGCACAATCGAAGAAAGTTGCAGTAACTTTGCACAGACAAGAGGATAGAACCTAATTGAATCGATCCATGCAAAAAGAGCTTCAGTCCATTTTCTTCCAATTATGAGTTAGTGATGGATTCGTTGTCTCTGACGGTCACTACACATTTCTATTTTTTTTTTTTTTTTTTTTTTTTTTTTATTTATTTGTTTAATGTGTCGTCAACCACTATGGGGTCATTAAACACAAGATTATAGATGTGTATTTGTTTAATTGATTCCATTGGCGTTCTGCGAAATTAACCAGAAAGAGTGGGGGAATGGAATTATAAGACACATTTCTATGTTAAGAGGAATTATAAGACACATTTCTATGTTAAGAGGACTTTAGTCCGATACATTGTTGCCATAGAAACACATGTAGCAAACAAATTCATTAACGGCATTGTAGGACATACCTTTCGTTTACACCAAGGTCTTCAGGGTCCAGTGTTCCCTCCCAATCCTGCCTACCCAGGCGGGAAGGTCCCTATCAAGCGGAAAAAAATTGAAGACATTAAGAAGTTGCCATACGTTTCAGAAGAGCACAAGAATTTTGACTATGAAATATTGGGTTGGCCAACAACTATAAACATATATAGTCGATACAAAAGCAAACTAACGAATATGAAAAAATGCATCTGTCATTGTCCATCTTTAATAATTTCTGCTGGTATGGTGATGAGCGATTCTCGAATGTGTATCGAATTGAAATACGAATTTCTTAGGAAATTTATAATATCTTCTGAGCCTAAAAGATCGATATTTTTTGTGAATTTCAATTTTTTTTTTTTTTTTTTTTTTTTTTTTTTTTTTTTTTTTACGGCGCATCGACAAATCTAGGCCATTAGCGCCGACGTCCAGGGTGCAGCCAGGAATTTTCCCAGCGAGCCCTGAGATGAGAAAATTCCTGTCACCGGTGGGGATCGAACCCACCATCTCCCGCTTATGAATCTAGCGCGCTAGCCACTAGACCACCGGAGACCCCATGTAGAGTTATTGTTTTTATTTTTACATTAAATATAATAAAAACAACATAATTTACGTGGAAAATTGAATTTAAATGCAGAAGTATTGCTGAGATTGTCGAAATGGTTTTGTGCTTGACGTAATCTTTAGACTGAAATGTTGAACTAAAATATTTACTAGGTAAACAAATTTTGGAAGATTGCGTTCAATCAATTTGGAAGTGTGTTTAGAAGATTGATGCCCAATGATTGAGAGGGCACCAACTTTCTAAGGCTGTTGTTTGTTCAATGAAATTGTTCAGAAAGTTTCTTTGTATCTTTCAACGCAGGTAAGATTGGAATATATCTGAAAAATTTAGCTTCTTTGGAAAGTTGAAGGGCAATGTTTGTCGTACGCTATACACACTGCTTCTATAATGCAGATCAAAGAGAATCAATTTTTGGCTGTTGGAGACAAAGTAAAGGGTCTTTACTGCCCAAATCATCCGTGACTATCTGTCTGAAGAAAGGTACATGCAAGGCTTAGAAAACTGGAAATGTATAAACTAATAATTAATGAGAGAGTGACTAACGGGGCGGATTCCCACTTCGGAGATTCGGTTTCCATTGAGTCCCGCTTGTAGCAGGTTAAATATTTTCCGCAACCTAAAGAAATACTCGGGCTGATTGACGTAGATTTTCCATTAAGAAACAACAGTAATAACATTTTGTACTGTAAGGCAACAAATAACATTCTCTTTGGTAACTCAGGCGAAAAAATACAGGAACATAAATATCCTTTAGGTCCACTCGACAAACCTATGCAATGTACTGTTTAACATACAGTCTTCTTTTTGGTACGTGAGCACCGCGCATGCGCGAACGCTAGCGGACACTTTATGGTTAAGACCATATTTCCATATATTACTTCGTCAATAGATAGAATGCGTTCGGTTCTTAGTTCGCTCCGCTTTGCACATTGTTTGACATGGTAGGGACGATATTTATAGTGACTTTGGAAAAGATCATTTTTAGCATAAAAATGCTTTAGCGATGACTAAACTGAGAAAAAAAAAGGTTACAAAAAAGCGTTACATTTTTGTAACCTTTTTTTAACCGAACGCATTCTATCCATTGTCGAAGTTATATATGGAAAAATGGTCTTATTCGATACTTTATTTAAGGAATTAAAGGCTATTCTAAAGGGGTTAGATTTGCCACAATTTGCGATAAGCCGTATCGTCCACAATCCAAGAGAAATCTCTAGAATCTGAAAAACGATATTTTTTAATTCGATAGTTTGACATGGTAGGAACGATATATTCTTACGTATTTAGACACGCTTAATCTGATTCCGGATTCTTTTTGGCCCCATCACGCCAGGCTGATTGTCATTTGAAAGACAAATATGTTTATTTTGCGAGAAGTGAAGTTCTAAGTTCTGATTCTGTTGAACGGAAAATATGTATTTTATGTTGTCTGTCGTCGCGGTCTAACACAGGTGTATTAATAAAAGATATTGCTTTTGCTGGGTTTAGGATGCTGGAGCGATTGAAACACCTAATTCCCTGGTGTTCTCCAAGAACTAGAGAAATGTGGCGTTGGCCTCACATATTCTGGTTGAACATCTTCGGCTGGTGGGGAGAGGAGGCGACGAGTCCATTCCTGAAATGGTTCCTTCCAAAGCTGAGATTTGCCGTGGTTCTCCACGCACTCAGTATGTCTGGAGCAATGGTGATTGCTATATTCGAGAAGTTCTCAAAGGGAGACATCATGACAAACATGTTCACCGTGTTCGCTTCGGGCATCGCTACAACAGGCATGTTCAAAATGATACAGATTGTGGTGCATCGGAGAACCTTGAAGTCTACAATGGATTCTCTCGATGGTATGCATAGAAATTATTACATACGTTTGACAAACATGTAAATATTTTCACATTTTTCAGTAACTACTATATATATGTATGTATATATATATATATATATATATATATATATATATATATATATATATGTATATATACGATAACGACTTGAGTTTTTTTGTTTTATTTATTTGCTACGAACGGTATGCGTCATGGTTACCAAAGAAGAAATATGTGATTCTTGTGGTTTTTTTTTTAGAAGTTTGGGTTTACTCTGTATTAAATTCAAATAGAATTAGGCCGCCAAACTGGTTCAGGCATTGGTTGTTATTACTACCACTAGGGGCGCTAAACAGGTGCGCTTTATCCGGGTTATGCGTCGCTAGGGTTGTGGGATGTATGAAGAAATATAGAATATTAAATCGTAGGGGGAAATCCCCTTATTTCATATGTTTTAATATTTTTTTTTGGCAATACAGTCATCGTTTGAATATGGTTTATATTGGAACATTAAATTTATTTTATTGCTGTGCATAATATGTATAAAATAAAATAATCTTAATATACTATGGTATATTCGTTGTGGAAACTACAATATGTCGTTTGTCAAAAAATCCAAGTTTTCAGGAGTGCTAAAAAACTGTTCCATCATCTCATTATGCTTTTTTTATTTTTTATTTTCGTTGTAACTCTAACTTTTCTCAGTTGTCTTTTATATAAGTTTTGTCTAGAGTCTAAGTTGTGACTACGTAAATATAAATGTATCAACATGCTTTTTGTTAAGGACCTTAGCATTTGTAATTTTACTATGGTTGAAAATTAACTTCCTCGATAAAATAATCAATTTGATTAAACTTTATAAGTTACGCTAGAAAGAACATAATTTTTTACCAGAAAACGAAAAAAATCGACTTGAAAATGATAAATTTGAGTAAAATAATATTAATGAGTATAAAATTAGTTACTTTTAATGTTTTTATTGATGAACCACTCCGACATACGACTATTTGTCTTGACCAAATATCAAGCAGATGTTAGATCGGTTTATTGCTAGGGGGATACTCAGTTTCTGATTGGATTACTGGCATAATACCTATTGCTTGTTGTGCAGATCAACAAGTTAGCCAATGTTGTGTAATAAAAACAACTAGATTTTTTTGACGTACGACATATTGCGGTTTCCACGACGATGTGTTAATTAACATATTATGTTTCAGAGCTCCTCCCCGAAGTAAACACCCACGCAGCTGATAGAATATTGAGACGTGGATTCCAGCGATGCTGGTGCATATTTCTCTTCTCGCTGGTGAGCGGTTCCTGCATCACGCTGCACTGGTTGACTAGACCCATCCTTGCAGCATTCCACGGAGAGAAGACAAGGATTGTAGACACATGGCCCGTACTCATCGACAGCTGGGGGCAGTTCGCTGCTTCCTATGCCTTCCAAAGTCCAGGGGTCAGCTCAATTGGGCATTCATTCTATATTTTCGACAATCTATACTTCTGCATATCTGAAGTCATATTGAGTCACTTCGACGTTCTCAAACATCGCCTCGAGAATCTAAGGCTAAGCAAGTACTCTGGCAAGTCTGCCGAGGTTGAAGATTGTGTCAAGTACCACCTAAAGCTATTGGGGTAAATTTGATTTTTTTATAGTTCATTAATAACGATTTTTGACAAAATTCGCCATTGACCCATTCGAGGCTGATTGGCACTTTCGTGAAAACGGACCGGCATGCCCCGTGGCCTGATAGCCACTTTCGTGACAAGGGCATTTCTTCACTTCGGGTGTAAAAGCCATCGCTTTGACAGAGTGTTCATAAAACTCCAACATGAGCCTATTAAATAGAGGTTGCTCTCTACTACCCGATCCTTTTGGGTAGTTCTAATCCATTTGAAGGGCCTTATTCTTGTTATACCAGTTGTTGTGTTCATGGAGATTATTTTCCATAGATATTATACCAACGCCGAAATACCACTTGATAACAGTTTTAGAAAAAAAAACATTTCATTTTTTTTTTTTTTTTTGAAGTAAGAACTATATTTAAAAATTTAAAAAAAGGCCTTTAAGCCTACAGTTGTCTGGACCTTAGCCCAGAATGAGAAAATAGATACAGCCAAATTTATAATTAAAGAAATAACGAAAGCGTATTAAAAGAAATGATGAGCGGTGGAGGCTTAACTATTTTAATACAGTCCTGTAGAACCAGGACAGTGAAACGGGCTCCGCTCCTCGAGCATCTAAGGTTCTACGGGTAGCCGTCTAGTAAGGGAAAAATAACTTAAGGGAAATAAAATTCACTCAGCATGGAACTAGGTGTGATCAGGTTGTTCCGACGAGAATAAGAATTGGACATAGTCTCACCCATGTTTATAAATTAAAACGGGAAGCAAGCCCTGAATGCATAGTATGTTGTGAAGATCTTTCTTTAAAACACAAATTGGCGAAAAGTAAAGCCAACGAGGGCCCTCGAAAGCAAATGGTCTTTCGACTTGCCTTTATCAGGTGGTTCCGACGAGAATAAGAATTGGACATAGTCTCACCCATGTTTATAAATTCAAACGGGAAGCAAGCCCTGAATGCATAGTATGTTGTGAAGATCTTTCCTTAAAACACATATTGGAGAAAAGTAAAGCCAACGAGGACCCTCGGAAGCAAATGGTCTTTCGTGTTACCTATATGATATACTTGAGATTTCGTAGTATACGTCTATACATCTGAATAAAAAAAAACATAAATTATTTCATTAAAATTAAAAAGAGCAAGTAAGGATAGAAACAAGGTTATCTGTGCGCACATGTGTACGCATACATATATTTGTTATTGTTTGTATTCACATTTATAAGAGTAAATTCTTCATTAAAAAGTGTATTAGATAATTATTTATATTTGTCGATACAACGATTTTGATTTGATAAAACATTTTCAAGCAAACATTACATTCTCCTACACATCAAGATCATTGAATTTTCATTTGCACCTTTATAAATAGGCAAAAATGACCCGAGTGGTTAATTTTACATTGAATTGTTCGTTGTACAAATATAAATTAATAAATAAATATGCATAACTGCTTGAGTTTTTTTACAAACATCAAGATGCCAATGAAATATAAAATTTAAGACAACAGGATAAATATAATTACTGATTAGAAAACATATAATTTTTAATATAATTTTTGGGTTCATGAATTTAGGTCGTTTTTCGATATATATATATGTACTTTTTATTTTTAGAGCATGTGAAAAACTAAAAGCTGCTTCAAATAGCACGATATTATTTCAGTGCGTAAACACAGTAGTTATGGCATGCTCAGGAGTTTTTGTCTTGACGATGGTAAATTCACTATTTATTTCATTATTGTAAAATATTCATGTGATTTCAGTAGAACTAATTATATCATATATTGCAGAGTAATGGTCTAAATGCTAATGTTTTAATGAATTTAGCTGAAATATTACTAATTATTACTATAGTATTGTATTCCTATTGTTGGTACAGCAACGAAATAACTTTCCAGGTGAGAGCAAATTAAATTTATTATAATTGTAGCCATATTCTAATGATATTTTTATTTTTATAACATATCTTTCTAATTAAAGAAGCACTCTGTGTGCCGAGTTTTATTGTTATTTAACTACAATTCCCTAATGGTCGAAAGCATGTGTTAATATTCTGTGTTTGGAGTAAGACCCCTATAAGTAATAGGTGTATAAATCTTTGAAGTTGTCGGTTTCTTTGCTATAAATGATTCTTCATGTTTTTATTTGACGGTTTTTTATTGCTTATTGCTTAAATGACCTTAAACAATAGAATGAATTTGTCATTAAAACAGGATACGATGTAAAATAAGAAACCGATTGTAAAATAAGAATTCCTTGTGTAAAATAAGAAACCGGTTCTTAGCGCCTTTTTGCTGTTTGAAATGGAGCTTTCTGCATGAAAATCGAAGATGCTTTATAAGTATTTTCAACTACACCACTACTGTCGTTTTCGTTCATTTAAACTTTATTTTTTTTTTCAAAGTATCTCAATTTTTAATAGTTTTTCGTAATGGACGTTAAAATTTAAATTTAAATAAATAGTAGTTTTTCTGTTCTGAATTTTACAGTAAAATGAATACTTTACGATAGTAGGTAAGACGATGAGAAACTTATTTGTGATTTAACACGTAACATCAAAACCAACTAATAACTGTTTCTATTCCTTTACAGATGTCACTACAAATAGGAAAAGATACTCGCTAAGATGACACAATTCCTGCGAGTCGGACCTTTTTAATGTTCTTTTTAACTTTCTGGTTGTTTAAACGTTCTAATTGCTGTAATTAATATCACTTACTGTTATCCGTAGTGTCAGAACGTTCTACGAGCAGCGTACATGTCAAAGTGGATTGACACGAGCATTCAAAATCAGAGGTCCTTACACATTTTGATGACCAGGACAATGTGTCCCGTACATTTCGGAGGAATACTGAAGATAAATTTGGGAACTTTTATCACTGTACGAAATATATTTATGTTTTTAATAATCATTCATGTTAGTTGCCTTTAACACTGCTTTAATTATTTTTTTTTATTTTTATAGGTCTTAAAAACAATATTTTCCTACTACAATTTCCTATTGGCTGTTAATGGAAAAGGAACTGATAATTAAATGAAATGATAATTGAATTATTTTGGAATGTATCTGTAGTATATACGAATTTCTCTGTCAATATTGTGTCATTCTAATAAATTATAAATAACAATGAACATATTTTGTGTAATCTACAATTATTATGGTCTGATTATTCATACCAGGTTCAAAACCCGAGCGCGCACTAAAGATTTTTTCTTCTAGTGCTGCCGTTCGAGGGTCGGATTTGGGGTCCCAGATCGTCCCTAGGCTCTCCCAGCCTTTAATTAATTTAATTAATAATGGGTACCTTGGGTGCTAATGACTCTAGCAGTCGAGGCAGCCAAGGGGAAAATCAGGCGGCCGGAGCATAGTATTGACCACACTATCTCCCTAGTGTGCCGTATGGTCAAGAATCAGAAACCTCTACAGTATCTGCCCCTCTGGGCCCTGCGGCCTGTTACGGGACTGATGATTATTCATACATTACCATCATAATTAAAAATGTTAAAAAAGGTCGAATTAGTTAAAAACTAAATTATTAGGACTGGAAAGGAATTAATAATTACACAGTCACACAAAATAAAAAAGTTTTCTTTTCCAAAGACACCATACATATATTCTTATGTATTTCGTCACGCTAAATCCGAATCCCGAGTCCGTTTCACCTCATCACGTCAGGTTTAAGAGCATTTGATGTTCAAATTTCGTATGAAGTTGTTTGAGAAAAATAACTAGAGCTTCCATTGTTTTGAGGGTCGCTGAATTCGAATCCGAGGTCTGTTTCATCCCATCGGCGCAAAATCAAGTATATTTCAAGGACAAATATGTCTCTTTTGCAAAATGTGAATGTGCAGTTAAAAATTCATTTTTTGCAAAATAGACATATTTGTCCTTGAAATGAACTTGATTTAGCACTAATGGGGTGAAACATTTAAAGTGAAATGAGTATGGTTTCTCTTTTAGCTCTTTTAGAAGATTAGCATTTGATTAGGAGTTATCAGTGCATCCTTCATTGCTACATAAAAACATTTTTGAATTTTTTTTTTTTTTTATGAATACCTGTAGGTCTTTAGACACTTAAAATAAATTTTCTCGCGGACTGGTGTCTTTCTGAAAGCTGTGACTAGGGCAATAGCAAAGACAAACATCGCCGGAAGTGTGGTTAGGGATGTATGTTTGCGATCCAAGTGCACCAGTTGGGAAGCAACTTTACGGCTGCATGAAGCTATGGTGTCTAATACACTCTTATATGGCGCATCGATCTGGGCATTACGCTATCTCGAAAGGATAGAAAGCTGTCACTTGGCCTTCTTCAAAAGAATTCTGGGACTCAACAAGTCAACACCTCATTACCTGGTTAGGCTAGAGACTGGTGTTAAATCAATCTCATGGAATGTCCTGAAGCAAACCTTAAACTGGATCGACAACATTATGAATATGTCTGAGCATTGGTACCCCAAGATTTGTTTACAAAGACTTGTAGAGCTAGCGGAAAGATCACCGAATCAAGTCAAATTTAATTGGCTATTACAAATAAAAAAAGTGATGGATTCCTTCCAGCAAGGGGAGACACTCTGGCGGCTTATGGCTCTGAATAATAGAAGATCGGAGGTTAGAAATATTTTAAATAGTTTTGAATTGTATTTAGTAGAGCAAGATATTAATAGAGCGAACCAATCCAACTATTGCCCCCTTTATAAGCATTTTCTGGAGCCCAATTTGAAAACCCCAATATATCTAAATTTGAGCCTTCCCTTTCCATTTCACAGAAAAATTGCGCAGATTCGAACGTCAAGTATAAATTTTATAAAACTTAGCTATAGGAAGTCAACAATAATAATAAACCCACAAATAACATGTCCAATGTGCAATAGTAATCAACAAGAAGATATTTACCACTTATTAGTTCCCTGTCCCCTCTACAACTCCTACAGGTCGGCTTATCTTCCAGAGTTACTACACACATCTCGCGAGAACCTTAATCTGTTTATAAGAAACCTAAATCTATCCCAGGCTCGTAATTTATACACATTTTTAACCATTTCCTTAAACTTAAGAACTTTTGCAACGGAAATTTAATTCTTTAAATCTTTGAAAGATTTTTTATTATGAAGCATGAGGTGTTAAGCTTTTTTTTAATCTTGTCTATATGCTTCTGCCAGCTGAGATTATTATCCAGTATTAGCCCCAGAAATTTTATACTGCTTGCTTCTTCTATTTTTGTTTGATCAATAGCTATATCTAAAGATTTTTCATTTGTTCCTATTGCTGAAAAATGTATACATTTTGTTTTTTCTATATTAAGTTTTAATTTATTACTTTTGATCCATGTATCCAGTTTGTCTAGTGTCTGTTCTGATGTCCTTTTAACTTCTTCATGTGTCTTTCCCGAAACAAAAATTGTTACGTCATCTGCATAGAGAAAAACTTTAACATTTTCTAAATAAGACACTAAGTAATTTATGTAGAGTAGGAAAAGCAGCGGACCCAATACAGAACCTTGTGGGACACCTCTCTTTACATTTTTCATTTCTGATCTATTGCAATCGCTATTTACTACCACATATTGCTTCCTATTATTTAGATACGATTCTAAAAGGTTTTTTGCGTTTCCTCGAATACCAAAAGCCTGTAATTTTTTTATTAATATTTCATGATCAACCAGATCGAAAGCTTTTGAAAGATCAGCAAATATAGCTATACATTTTTCTTTCTTGTCTATTTTTTTCCAAATTTTATTTGTCAGTCTTATTATTGCATTAACGGCCGATTTCACATTTTTAACCATTTCCTTAAACTTAAGAACTTTTGCAACGGAAATTTAATTCAAAACATTAAAAATAACCAGAACCACATAAATAATCAATCTAGGCATGAGTTAGGTATTTGTAAATAGTCTTAATTTTATTCATATTATGCATATGTATACTTATATATATTACTTTGAATGTGTGTATATGGGAGTATATGCGTGTAAGTAGGTGTGTCAGTATGGATTTGTATGTAAGTATGTGTGGGGTATATACGCATAGAGATAAGTTTTTTCACTTTATGTGAATTACTTATGTTTTGTATTCTTTGCATAGCATGCTGTTTGCCTTATATTACTTGCTTGTTGTATCTGTTCACGTTTATCTTTTTATTGCATTACGTTACCATTATTATTAAATTATTCCTTATAGCATGTTTTTTATTTTTATATATTATTTAGATCTATTTACGGCTTACCTAAAGATTTAATTTAGATCTAGCATGTACCTAAATTTTTAGCTTGCTGTTTTCTGTATTATAAAGTGTTGAAGTATATTTATATTTAATATTATAGTTATATTTAAAGTATATTATATTTTTTGGTGCATGTAGTTTTATTTTAATTAAGGGTTTGAAATCTTGTAATGTAAGAATTTTGTATGCAAAAAACCTTAAATATGTGCACTCACTCCTTTGTAAAGGGTATTTCCCTAAAACAAAGAACCAATAAATAATAACTATTACACTTAAAATAAATAACTAGTAATAATAATAATAACAATAATGAAATAACTGAATTGCTTTTAGATGAAAATCACAACGTTTTATTGTGAAAGAACTTTTTTATATCTTCTTTGCCATTGAAAATCGGACCATGCTTTGTATAAACGTTTTTGTTCCTTTTGAGGCCTACTATCCATTCTCAAAATTTGCTTACACATTTACCACCGTGTGTATGTGTGTGTGGGTGTGTGTGTGTGTGTGTGTGTGTGTGTGTGTGTGTGTGTGTGTGTGTGTGTGTTACCATTATTAAAATATACTTTCTGGACGTCCAATAACGCCTCAGCCCCCTAAAGGACTACAGATTCAATACTTGCACGAAAACTTCTACATTTAATAAGCATTAAATCTATGAAAATGAAGTGGAAGTGTATCGAGGGATTAAATTTAACGATTGGCTTCCTCTTGTCAAAAGAACGTGGTATGTAGTTTTGTTACTTTTAAATACCTTGTGTGAAGAAATTAAAAAATATTAATTTTTTATTGGCGAATCTGTGGGTATCCATTGCCCAGTCCAGAACCAATAAAAGTAACTGAAAGAAACGATTGGAAAAGTTTTTCATTTGTGAAAAAAATTGTGCAAAACATTGCGGGAGGAAAAATGTTAATCGTCAGTTCGGCCGGATTTTGTGGACAGACAAAGCCACATTCACTCGGAATGGAATATTTAATAGTCCCAATTCGCATACTTAGTCTCATGTTAATCCTTATGTTCTGTGAAGATCACACAATCAGTATAAGCTCCAAGTTAATATTTAATGCGGGATATTGGACGAATATCTTCTTCAGCCAATCATGATTCCCGACAACATGGATCTAAATTATTTGGAAATTTTCACATATGGTAATTTTCAAATATATTAGCAAATATTTAGTACCAACTACATCGTTTAAAAGATGAAAATCGTAAAACCCAAAATGTAACATATCTCCCAAATGAAAAACTTTTCCAATCATTTCTTTCAGTTTCTCTTTATTCCTTCCGGATTGGACAATAGATTCCCACAGTTTGGTCAATAAAAAATGAATAGTTTTTAATTTCTTCACACAAGGTATTTGAAAGTAACAATACTACATTCCACATTTTTTTTTTACAAAAGGGAGCCAATCGTTGAATGTATCCCTCAATAAACCTCCACTTCATTTGCATGGATTTAATGCTTACTAAATGTAGACATTTCTGTTTATATACATATATGAACATTATTCAAATAGTTTTAATATTCTTGTCCCTTGGCGATATAATTAAGACGGCCAGATTTTTTAAATTTTTTTCTTCTTGAAATCACTAATGGAGTAAAGAGGAAATTAATGATACCAAAATTAAATTCTGAATTTCAAAATTTAATGTTAAAATTATTAATTTTATAGGCCCAAAATCATTACCGTCCGCTGTCCCTGGACACAGTTATTACACTTTACTATTTTTTTTAGTGGGGAAGGATATTATATTTTTTTCTCATGTGATGTTTCATTTTAACATAATAATATTTAAAATGAATTCATATACATTTAAATAAATTTTAAAAAAATCTAACTTCGCAATAGCGCCTTAAAAGTTGTCCCTCAGTTTTGACATCATTACCGTCCGCCTTTTTGAATTAACGAGAAAATCTATCAGGATGGAGCAAATTGTTTCCAAATAGATGTTGGAGCACCTCTCTCAAACTGATTTTTGTTGTCCAAAAGGTTCAGAAGAGAAATGTTGTAGGTATCAGTTTTTGCGATTAGAGTTGGCATAATTTTATTTAGAAATAAAAATAAGAATTTATGTGTACCTCATTTATTTGTAAATACGAATATAAATAATTTCATATTCATAATATTGAATACGAATTTATTTGTATTCATGTATGTCTTATATATAAATGCAAATAAAATTGTATTCACAAATTTTTCTGTAAATAAAATTTAATTTAGAGGAAAAATTATAAATATACACAAAAATTGTGAATATTCACAAAAAATCAAGTGATTACAAAAACATTCACATTTAAATATACGAATACAAATAAATTCACATTAAAATTTGTGAATAAAAATGTATTCACAAAAACATTCACAACATAAATATATATTTGTGCGTATAAACAAAAAGGTGATATTCGAAAGGTTATTGAAGGGAGTATTCTGCTAGATATTGAAGCTAGTATTAGGAAGGATATCGAAGATGATATTTGGAAGGGTATGGAAGATGGTATTAGGAAGGATATTGAAGATGGTATTAGGAAAGGTATTGAAGGTGGTATTAGAATAGAATAGAATAATATTTATTTCCAATAACTCTTTTTCGAGACGTGGACAAGTCATATAATAATATTATAATACATTTAACACTACTTTTGCAAATTTAAGTCAAGATGCCAGTCCGGATGTTAAATCTATTTCAAAAAATTCTTCCGTTGTATAACAAGTTCTTTGTCGGAGTATTCTTTTCAGTTTCTGGATAAGTCTTGTGGTCGGCTGGACGTTTATTAATTCCTCAGGCAGGAAATTGAACAAAACTCCACAAAACTCCACTCCTTTCCTATAAAACGTTGTCGTATGTTTCTGAATGTTGATTTTTCCTTTTTGGCGTGTAGAGTAGTAGTGATCATCTCCATGAATTTTAAATTGGGATAAGTTTTTTTTACATATTTTACTATTGCCAAAATATACAGCGACGGCAGTGTTAAAATTCCTAATTGCTCAAAGTATTTCCTGGCTGATGATCTTCTTTTTAGTTTCATAATGTGCCTTACAATTCTCTTTTGAATCTTGAAGATTTGGATGGCTTGCAATTTGTTACCCCACAATTCAATGCCATATAATTGTGATTCGAAAGTCCCGTAATACACATTTATTAAATCCTTTATGTCCAATATCTTTGAAAGATTTTTTATTATGAAGCATGAGGTGTTAAGCTTTTTTTTAATCTTGTCTATATGCTTCTGCCAGCTGAGATTATTATCCAGTATTAGCCCCAGAAATTTTATACTGCTTGCTTCTTCTATTTTTGTTTGATCAATAGCTATATCTAAAGATTTTTCATTTGTTCCTATTGCTGAAAAATGTATACATTTTGTTTTTTCTATATTAAGTTTTAATTTATTACTTTTGATGCATGTATCCAGTTTGTCTAGTGTCTGTTCTGATGTCCTTTTAACTTCTTCATGTGTCTTTCCAGAAACAAAAATTGTTACGTCATCTGCATAGAGAAAAACTTTAACATTTTCTAAATAAGACACTAAGTCATTTATGTAGAGTAGGAAAAGCAGCGGACCCAAAACAGAACCTTGTGGGACACCTCTCTTTACATTTTTCATTTCTGATCTATTGCAATCGCTATTTACCACCACATATTGCTTCCTATTATTTAGATACGATTCTAAAAGGTTTTTTGCGTTTCCTCGAATACCAAAAGCCTGTAATTTTTTTATTAATATTTCATGATCAACCAGATCGAAAGCTTTTGAAAGATCAGCAAATATAGCTATACATTTTTCTTTCTTGACTATTTTTTCCCTAATTTCATTTGTCAGTCTTATTATTGCATTAACGGCCGATTTCTTTTTACGGAAACCATATTGATTTTCTGCAAGAATGCTTTTTTGTTCAATCCAGCTTACTAGTCTTGTACTTATGGCTTGCTCAAATATTTTTGATATTATTGGTAAAATTGCTACTGGACGAAAATTTTCAATTTTTTTACTTTTATTACTTTTCTACACTGGCTTTATCTTAGCAGTTTTCAAATCATCAGGAAATATTCCTTCAGAAAAACAAAAATTAATTATTCTCTTGATAGGTTTCTCAATTACGGGGCCAATTTCTTTTAATATAACATTATTTAGATAATTTACATCGAAACTGTTTTTATTTTTTAATTTTTTAATTATTTGTTTCACTTCAATTTCTGTGACTGGATAAAGGAATATGCTTTCATTGATACAATTTTTCATGTCACGAATCGTTACTTTTTTCTCCATAAAGGATTTTTCCGTTCCACTGATTTCTGGCAATGTTGTAAAATAAGTATTAAATATTTCAGCCGATTCTAAATTATTCTGTATTTGACCTTCAATTCAATGTAACTATTGCGGTTCTTTCTGTCACGAATTAGGGTTTTTGACATATTTCTTCTTCCTATTGGAAATCAAACCTTTATACACACACACACACACACACACACACACACACACACACACACACACACACACACACACACACGGATAGTTTAACATTGATTTTTTTAGATAAGAGTGTTGTAACAAATATTATAACAATGTCAAAGCTCAAACATTATTACAGTTATTTTAACGATGATGATAGAAAAATAGAATGGCGAACTTTTGTATTTGTAACTTGACCGGTGGTTTTCTTAAAATGGCATCTAAATAACACGGTACCCCTTGCAAAACCAATTGTCACGTACGATATGGAACCTGTGATTTGTACAATGGAACGTGGAAGCCACAAAACTCCAGTCTAGCCACGTCGAGAACTGTTACTCTGTATTAGCTGTTATCCTAATAGCAATCACCGCTGTGACCTCCAAGAGTCCTTCAGGGAAATGCCCTTATTCATAGCTGGCCACTAGGCGGTGGTGCAACGGGTCTCAAGGTCGTTCCGTTGCACTTTCCTATCTTGTATTATACGAGTCATTCTTTTTTTAACTGATTGACCGCACAGTTCCACGCGGAAGTACACGTGAGAAGTAGAACTTCCCTGAATATAGTCGGAATCGCAGGAACGGGTCTTTTTACGAATACCACACCCTGTTACTTGTGAAGTATCTGTAGTGATTATAACAGTGATTCAGCGCACGCGCATAACTCATTAGCTTTTCTGTTGGCTATTCCTATGGGCAATTCTATTGGTTGTTGCTGGTAGTAAAGTAACCTTTAACACTCAAGTCAATCCAACTCGCAAAAATTAATAGAATACTATTAATTTTAGCGAGTTGGATTGACTGGAGTTTTGATATCTTCTTGAGCGAACGTATTGAGCAGAAACTAATAGCGCGCATGCCCGTAATGTGAAATAAATATAAATATGTTATTGAACCACCGGACAAAAAAATCGGCGAGGAGCCCTAAACTTCACAATTACCATTGAGTTAACAATATTAACCTTTTTATTAATAAATACTGCTTGCTGAAATATAATCTGCTTATTTTCATTTTTTACTAGCCTAAAAGTATTACTTACAAATTCAAGTTATCTACAGGATAGTTAGAAACCTTATTATACCATATTATATAAATATAGTAGTAAAAAAAAAAAAAGTTACTTTTATTAGTGATTGCAGTGATTTTAAATACTTTTCATTACTATCTTAAATTTTGATTACTATATTTATATAATATGGTTTCTAACCTTAGATAACCTGGAAGAACCTGTAAGTACCAAAATCAGTGTTTATAATCACGACACATGTCATTATAACAGAACCAGCAATATTACTAGAAATATGTTAACTCATATGGTTGTAATAATCAATAATAATAATAAAGGATTGTGGACGAAAATCACGACAGATACTTCAAAGTAACGGGACGTGGCCTTCGCATAAACACGCGCAGGAACTTATATTTGTAAAACGTAAAGTAAGAACAGATAATTTTTGTCTTAATCATTCTTAAAAAAGTAAAAACATTTAAAATTGTAAAATGAAAGAGAAGAATGATCTCATGTATCACAACAGGATACTAACAGTATTTCAAGCGGAAATTACTCCACCACTTTCTCTGAACGAGATTGCTCTATCAAAAATTGCATAATAGCCGTATTAGTGGGAAATTTATTAAGGTTTCCAATAGATTTTTTACATTTATTACGATTTTTCTACTGCTTTCGAGAAATAGGGGTATTAATTTATCCGAAAATCCCATAAAAACCTAGGAATTTCTTTTCGTGATCTAGTTAGAGATATGGGCTTCGAATTGGTTTCATTAGATTCCCTACGTTCAATGACTTATAAAAATTGTACCTTGAAGACCAGTATCGCAAAAAAAAAAAACATTACGACTTTACCCGCGCAAATTTTGCCAAAA
This sequence comes from Gonocerus acuteangulatus, assembly GCA_946811695.1. NCBI lineage: Eukaryota > Metazoa > Arthropoda > Insecta > Hemiptera > Coreidae > Gonocerus > Gonocerus acuteangulatus. The sequence goes on from OX328125.1 coordinate 91,875,008, forward strand.
AACATGTTCCTGGAAGAGATTCCGTTAGATAATGAACTTGAAACTTTATTGTATCAGGCTGTACCATATGAAATATCAGTTTTGGACTTGCCGATTTCCTTCAAATGTCTTGAAACTGTCGTTGCTCCTACTCCGAGTTCTTTGGCATTTCCCTAGTGCTTTTTGAGGGACAAGCTTCAACCCTTTCTTTAAGGTGGTCATTGTCAAGCTTGGTTTCTGGCCTTCCTCGCTTCTCGTTGTCAAGGTCAAAATGTCCACATCGAAACCTGGAAAACCACCGGTAAACAGTTCGTTCATTCACCGTTCCCTCCCCGAACGCCGTGTTAATGTTCATACACGCCTCAGCAGCGCTATGACCGATTCATAACGAAAAATAATACGGATTTCCGTTGAAGACATAATTTAACTTTTATTTTTTTTCTCAGAGGATCATTCTCACAACACTGTACGCAAGTTTCTGATTATATAATAGGAATAAAAGAGCTTTAATTCTATATGAATAACAATGATGTTTGTAAATAATGAAATAAAAAAGGGAAAGGATTGAATCGCAAAACTGACTTTTCATACGGTACAGCCTGATAGACAATGTAGTATTGTACCATATTACATCAAAATCGGACAAATCTTGACCTTGATAAAGTGAGAACAGGCAATATATATACATATATATGCAGGGTGATTCAGTTCTAAGCAGCCAAACTCTAGGCAGTGATTCCATGGGCGTATATAAGGGGAGGCTGAGGGGGCCGGAGCCCCCCCCCTTGAAATTTTGATTTGATGGTAAACATTTTTCGTGAAACCCTTAAAAATAAATTAAATAAGATCACATAGTTAATAAAAAATATTTCATTTTACGTTTAATAGACTTTTAGTTGCCTACTACTATTTCAAGTTATAAATTTTTAGTATTCCATATACCGGAAATAGTCGCAGCCCCCCCCCCGACATTTTCCCAGCCCCTCCCGAAATTATTTCCTATATACGCCCATGAGTGATTCTAGGCATAATTTCCAACAAAAACGTTCATTTGAAGTATGGTATGATTCCGAAGCAAAATGTAGTTATGTACAATTTCCAGTTCCTTTAAATTATGTTTTATTTAATAAGAAAGAATTGTCCAACAACTGTTCAAGATAATTAAATTCTAATTATGCTATAGTAAAAGACACACCATTTCCTTTGAAACAGTGATTTAGTCCACTAACGCCATTGATAGAAAATACTTTCTAGAAGTTCAATAACGCACTTTTGTGTTTCGTAATGAATCAGAGGTTTGTCGCGAGTCTCATTCTCAGGCACCTAATGGACTTCAGATTCACAGGAAAACTACTATTTTTTTTTTTTTAAATATATATTTCCACATCGAAGCAACCCTACGATGTGGGAGTTTATTGTTAGTTCTGCACACCCCATGCATTTTTATGGATTTAAGTGCAACTGTGTGTGTTTTTTTTTTAAATATATAATAATAAATGATTAAAACATGAAAAAATAACTTAAACAAAGAAACTACAATGTGTCTTAATGCAGACACTTAAATAACAAGACAATGCTGTCTTTTCCCAGTCTTTATAGCTTCGCCTCCTCTCTCAGATCAGATATGCTCTTAGCAAAACGTTTTAAGTACCAAATATGGTTTTGATAAAGGGCTTTAGGGCTTATGGCCAAATTTTTTAAGTGTTTTTGAATTTCTTTTCGTATACGTGCTGTCCTTCTACAGTCGTATATTGGATGTGTGTACGTTTGTTCGGTGTAATGATCGCAGAGACAAGTATATAATAAACGTGGTAGACGTTTATTGAGAGATAGGATGAACTTTTGGTTACTTTTTGACACAAAATATGCAGACTGGAAGCAATAAAAGTTGAATGAAAGAAATTGTTGGAAAATATTAATTTGAGAGATAAATCAAAAATTGCCTTTTCGAGAGTTTCTTTGATTTATCTTTTGGCTGGCGTAGTTGGCACTCTTTACAGTATGTTAAAGAATTTGCTAACATAATTAAGACTTGTCGAAATCGAAATTGGGAAAACATTTGTCAACATACTGGTTGGTTTTGGGAGTTGAGAAATGTCACAACTCGTTAGTAAATAAAATAAGGGTTCCATTTAAGTCACAAAATCCAGGTTGGAAAGGTGCTCATAAAAAGTAATTTTAAAAATCATTAAATCTTTTACTTAATAAGCTGGAAGCCTGAGTTCAAATCCCGAGCAAGCACTAAAGATTTTTTCTCCTTTTGTCTTCGTTCATGGGTTGGATTCGGCCTCCCTGACCGTCCCTAGGCCAACCCAGCCTTTAATAAAATTAATAATGGGTACCTTGGGTGCTAATGACTCCAGCAGTCGAAGCAGCCAAGGGGAAAATCAGGCGGCCGGAGCATAGTATTGACCACACTATCTCCCTAGTGTGCCGTATGGTCATGAATCAGATACCTCTATAGTATCTGCCCCTCAGGGCCCTCGTGGCCTGATAAGGGACTGATTTTTTTTTTTAAATAACATAACAATATTAAAATATATATATAAGAATGTGCTTCTACAGGAGTTTTTTAAAGATTCCCCGCCCCCTCTTCTCCAATACAAATCTGACTTCGACTTCGAACAGAGTTCAGGGTCCTCCGCATTTGACAGTTATTTTCCCGGACTCTGCCACAGGCGTCTAGTTTCCGGTTCTGAAGCTGGTCTCAATCTTGAAGTTCTACTGCAGACACGTCCGAGGGAGGAACCTGGTGGTGTTAGATTTGGACTTATACCGAATCGAAGAGCTGCTCTACGTGTGCTGACTCGAAGGAGTATGGTAAACAAGTCGATAATAGAATATTTAACTGGAATATTTCGATAACCTACTAATAACCCCTCCTTTGTGAAACCATACCCGTATTTCCTGTTTTGACATATTGTAGCAAAAGTAATCTTTGGTGGAACTGCCAACCTGCGAAACTGCGAGTGTACTTGACCAAGGACAGCTGGAGTTACAGTTATGATACACGAACAACATAATTCTGTGTTCCTGACTCTGGAAATGATTTTGTGTGACAGTGGGCTAAGCACTTTCAATTTACGACACTGATAATACAAAATCATTCTTTCATATAAGAATTGTGGCCTAAGTAATTTGAACAATCGTCCCAAAATGTTAGTATTTTTAGTATCAGTTGAAAACATTTCAGGTTATGTGTAAAGTTTGGATTAAAATTATTTATCTACCTTCGAAAGTTGAATACTCCCCCAAAAATTGCAAGTCAAAAAATTAGGAATTTAAAAGTAGCTATACTCAATTTCACATTTTTTGACAAAAGGGAGCCAATCATTCAACCTATCAATTAATAAAATTTGTACTTCATTAGTTATAAATGGACGTTAAAATTTTTAATTTAATTGTATAAACAAATATAATAAGCATTTATTAAAGTGGTTTATTTTATAGTCAACAATTTGAATTGCTACCACATCATTTAATAATTAAATTTCTATTTCCTTTTTGGCTTTTCTGTTTGATTTCTAAAGACATCTTACTAGTTTGTCAACAACTTTCTCGAGAAGTTCAAGAGCTCTTCTACCTTGTAGCGGCGCTCCAGTAAATACAAAATGACCACTGATAAAGTATTTTGAAACATTAACAAGACTGTGTTACCTTCTTATCGACAGTTACAAGTACTTCAAGTAATATTATTGTTGTTGTTTTAATGTTTCTTTACTTCCATTACAAGGAAGGAATTAGGACTGCACCTACCGCTGAATGCAAGTAAATGCAGGAAGCATTCTTGTAAGCATGATTACAATAATCTGTGCAGCCCACGAATCTGATCGTTTCATGACGGATGTTTGTCGCTGGAGGGCGTTGGTCGTTGTGCAATTAATGGAGTTCCTTGTGACCCATGGCCTTGCACTAGTGTATATATAAGATCTACTCCTAGTGTCCCATACACAGTTCTAGTCGCTACTGGAAGCACTCAGCTACACCAATATGAAGTCGTTTTTCGTAAGTATAGATAAATTCCTAAGTATCCAAAGAGTATTCAATCATTAAAAAAAGAAAAAAGCTAAATGTTAACATTAACGTAAATTCGTAACATATTCCAGAGATCAGCGCTGTTTTCATAACATAGGACATAGGGATATTTTGAAAAAAAGAAATGTAGACTCCTTCTTGAAAGATATTTCGAAGAAATGTAACATTTATAATTAGAAAATATCCCAACTCCTCGACTTCCGCTTATTCTTAACGAATCCTCTATTACAGACAATAAAAATATAATGCAAGGTAGGGATTGTCGGGGTTCGGTCACTGCTACTTAATAAAACTACATTTTATCATAAAAATGGTTTTATTTTGCCGACGTTATGTACCGTTTTACTGCTCAATGCCATTGCAAGGACCCAAAAAATGTAAAAACTAAGGCAAGTAGACAGAGAAAATAAAAGTCCGTCACGCAGGAGCTGCATAACTAAGCACTTTCCTCGGAATTTGGGTAGTGTAGGCTGCTTTCAAGAATAATTTGCTTAAAATATCCTATATAAATGAAATAAATACATGAATAGTTCTCTCTCTCTCTCTCTCTCTCTCTCTCTCTCTCTCTCTCTCTCTCTCTCTCTCTCTCTCTTTTCTTTTTTTGTTTTTGTTAGCGCGTTTCCTCCCTATCTCCATAGGGAGAACCCCCTTATGAGGTTGACCTCACGATCCAAACGTGCCGACCAGAAACTTTCTCGTTTCAGACCCCAAAGGTCACGAAAATATAGGTGGTTAAATTTGTATATATATACATATATGTATATATTTATATATATGCTTGTCTGTTCGCGCTCCTGACGGCTCAAAAATTGTCCAATTTCGATGAAATTTGGTACAAAAATCTGTCTTCTAATTTGAAAGGTCAATTTCTTTAACCAGCAGAATCCGCCCAATGGAAGATGGCGTTTGGGGCGAAATTCGCGCCAATTTCTGATATTTCTTATCTTATAGAATGATTTAACCCACGAGAGAATGGACTTTTATTTGCTATGAAGCACATATTTACGGTTGATTATTACAGTGAAACGAATTTGCTAGTAAAACAAGATACTTAAAATGACAACGAATTTTCGGTTGTTTGGAATATAGCCTTCTGAGAAGTAGTCGTAGAGTGAGTACGTTATCTTTACATAATTGTATTAACATATTCAGCCTTCCTCAAGAATGAGGATTAAGAATTATCCGCTTCTGTGTAAGTTGGCTACTGGCAGTTTGTGATGCCTAATCTACTCCACTTCTTCGAGATGTACGGAACCGCGCTAAGATGACGCAGTTTCTGCGAGTCGGACTTTTTTAATTTTGTAACGAGTAACTGTTCAGTTATTAATTTTGTAATTAATTTGCTTCCTGAGTTATATATATATATATATATATATATATATATATATATATATATATATATATATATATAACTAGGTGGGATCGATAAAGATTTGAAGACATTTTTCAAAAATTCCGTCATGAGTGAAACCTCAATAGCTACTTTCCTTTGGAGGAAAGTGCTAAAAACTGTTCAAAGGAACGAAACAAACGATTTCGAGTTTTGAGCTCTGATTTCTTTGAATGAGATTGCTTTGTAAAAATTACATAAGGACCGCTTTTATAGATTATAACGTATGCTGTCTAATATTTTCCTTCAACTGGCCACGATTTCCAAAATTTTTATGATTTACTTTATATAAATGTCAAAAGTCTTAAACTATTATCCACTCAGTCTACTTTATCCGATTAACTAAAAGAAAATTCATGAAAATTCCAGTTTTCTTCACTTTTTTTTATCGAACGATGAAAAGTGTACCTGCATTTACAGCTGAACCTTTCTTTGAAGACAATTGTGTAGAAATTAGAAGGAATGGCAATCATTTTCAAGAATTTTTTAACAATTATATAAATATTTGACAGAATCAGCGAAATATCCAGAACGGCTCATGTTTGTTGATGTATGCAAACGAAACTAAAATTTATATATCTTTGCATTAGTAATGCGTAATATGTGTGAAAATTAGTAAGAATACGACAGGGAGTAATAATCGTACGTTATTTTTGAGCACCCAAAAGAGATTTTTTTTTTTTTTTTTTTTTTTTTGTTTTGTTTGTCATGATTCCTTGAAAATAATTTTTGGAATATCCCCCTAAAAGTTGCTTTATTCGACTCCTAATGTGAAAGTGCTCAATCTTTTTTGAGATACCTCACAAAATTTACGACCTCCTCAAATCATGTTGCCTCATAAATAAAGATCTATTTTTTAAGGCTTTCTCTATTATAAACAAGCGAAAAACTTTTTATCGAGTCTGAATATCTGAAGCAAGTAATGCAGTTTTCTCCATCATCTGAAATTATTGGTTCAAAGATCTGAGATACCATTATTAAAGTAGATTATCTTCCTCCACGTTTAAATCTCTATAAAATGTTCGAAAAACTTGCTGAACCCGCTTTACAATTTTATACCTGCAATTTTTGCGAACGGATACCGCAGATTAATAAACGACGTTCTATATTTATCTGTCAAATTTAATCAAGAACATGTAGATGACATACAATGGACATAAAATATATACAAATGCATAAATTTGAAAACCCGTATTTTCTTTTTACCTACAGGTTATAACACGTACACATTTCTCTTGTACGTTTCTAGATTGCATTATGTGTTGAAATTATGCGGGTTTCCTCGATACGTACGAAGAGGACACTCGCTAAAATGTTCTAAAATTACGGTGATTTTAATGAGCAGTTAGTTAGTTTTTTGTTGTTTTTTTTTTCTTGGGAAAGATACTGACTATAGTCTAATAGACTATTCCTTGAGGAATGTTCAAGAAATAAAAAATGATAACATCATAGAGTGAATACATCATTCAAAATCCATTATTCAAAATATTTTTTTTTGACATTCAGAGAAAAGTCCTTTTTGTCAAAAGATAATATTTAAAAGGATAAATTGTTAACATAATTTAATTTACTCGTAAATACAGTTTAGGGACGTTGCAAAAATATAATATCTACCATACTACTTAAAATTCATTTTCTTTTACTAATTATACATATAGGTACTACAAAATCTACAAGTAGCTTATTCAGTAAATTATGTAGGCAGAGTAATCTATGATTGGTTGCAGAATCATAGCATAAGGTATCTCCTGGTATTTGTTGAGGCTAGTAATTTAAGGTAATGGTTTCGGTCAACCACAATATCCCTGTGGTAATCAATTTATGCTTACAGGTATGCTTGTTGGTGTTGGGAGTGGCCTTTGGCTCCGAAGAGAGATACAGGAGGAGTCTGCTCGCCGCACACGGTCTGATTGCGCCCATCGCTGCCCACACCGGAGCTGTGGCTGTAGGACCCTCGCACACCGGAGCAGTGGCCGTTGGACCCTCGCACACTGGAGCCATCGCTGTTGGACCTTCCCATACAGGAGCCATCGCTGTTGGTCCCTCTCATACCGGAGCTGTAGCCGTTGGACCCTCGCACTCTGGAGCCATTGCCATTGGACCATCACATAGCGGCGCCGCCGTCATCGGACTCGCCAGCCATGGTGCAGTCCTTCCAGGTCTCGTGTCTCCTGGACTCATCGCAGCACCGGCTATTGCTGCACCAGTTCTCGCTGCACCCATTGTTGCTGCACCAGGTCTCGCTTTGGGACATGGCTTGTACGGAGTTCATGGTATCCATGGATAGATAATTTTAAATATAATTTCAGGACTTAAATATCACTTGTGTTCAGCCACCTGCGTCCGTCCCGACTAAAATAGTTTGGGTACTACGTTATTTATGTAATAAACTTCATTTCAACATAAATATATATTTTTCAATTGTCCTATTTCTGTATAATTGCTAAAAAAACGTTATAGAAGAAGTAACTCTGCAACGGTTCAAGGAAAGAAGGTCTAAAGCAGGAATAGAATATAAAGGCATGTAAAAAAAGTAAAATGTTACCAAATAAAGGTTTAATAAAAGGACGTGTGAACTCTTCAACGGCGCATCCCAATCATTACTGCCCTGGTTTTGTAGATTTTTAGTGTTAAAATGTTAAGGTATTTAAACACTTGTACGATATTTCCACCGCCATCCGTTAGAGAGCGCCAGTAGAAAAGAAGGAGACTTTGTGAAGAGATGACCCAATTTTGATCGTTCAGGTGGTAACAAATAAAAGAGATTAAATGTCTCTTTCACTTTACGTATAATTTACAATTATAAGCTTTATGCTTTAAAAATTTTTATTTTGAAACAATCGGTATTTTTTGGGAGATATCATTACTTTTTGTACGTGAATGTGGCGCCGTCGACGTTTGGCTTGAGGAGGATGAGGCGTGGGTATGACGCTTGGTAGTGCGTCGAGCTGATTGTCGGGTATTTTTACCTATGCACGAAAAGACCTGGGAAAAAGCCCTAACTGAACCTAACTTCGGATTTTACCCTTTAGTTTTAGGTTCTAAAACTAAAACGGAAAATTAGGGATAGAGACGATTTATTTGTTTCTGAAGGAGCAACAAGTACAAAAGGGTCAAACACAACTGTTCTGTATTTTTCGATTTTTACCTTTATTATTATTATTTATTATAGTTTAACATCATGTTGGTGATCCAACTTAAGCAATAATAATATATTACATTATTAGGTTAGTTTCTGTAGAGGTAATAATCTAGTCATGTTGTGTTTGGTATAATTATTTGTATGTTCTTTGTTATTTGTCAGATCAATGATGCCGTATCAACATCACAAAGTGGCTTTCGTTATCTTTTCTTCATTTAAATATTATTGTATAAATGTGTGTCTATTAGGTATTTTTACCTTTAATAACACCCTAAGTGCCTTATAATTGAGTCGTATAAATTACAATTATCCATCTCCTGTATCTCAGAAAAGCTTCAACGTAGAATTATGAAACTTTCCAGTTTTACTCAAATCTATTAGTATAATACCTGTGTAAAATTTCATAAGTTTAACTTGAACTGGTTCAATGCTATGAGAGGGTAAAAATTGGCTCTAATACTTCGTGTTATATACACATAGTGCGCGTAGGTCGGAACTTGGTTTGGCATTCTAGCTTGCGCCTAGATATATTTATTATCTCTCTGAAAAAGTGGCTATCTGAAAAATAGCAATGTCTGTGTTGGACTTGGTGTCTGTATGGTTGTCCGTTAAGAAATTAATTAGACTTTTTATGCTCTCCTTCCGTAACATACAGCTCCAAAGTCTTACGCAAAATAGTTAATGCTCCTTTCTACGTTTCCAATAAAACCCTCCAAAATGACCTCAACATCCCTTTCGTTCAAGAACTTCTAAAATCCCGATTCCTAACTTTTCACTCTAAACTATCTTCCCATCCCAATACCAGAGCTCAATCCCTCTCCTCTCAATCCCACCCCAAAAACCCTCCTAGGAGACTAAAGAGATCTTGGGCTCGTGATCAATTATGTGAATAAAGGACAAATAAAATCTCTCCATTAGGAAGTGTCAATGTTGATTGGCTTCTTCCAAAGTCCTTTATTTATTATTTTTTATTATTATTATTATTATTATTTTTATCATTAGTAATTTATTTTTATGTTGTTGTTTTGCTTTTTTCTTTATTAATCATATAATTTTTTTTCCTCATATTTCTTTTCTTTTTATTTATTTATTTGTAATTAATTTTTGTATATATTATTATCATTACTTATTTATTTATTTATGTTTTTTTTAACTTTCATTATGTGAGATCATAAATAAGATCCTGTATATACTGATCATACTTAACCAATGTACTTAAATATTGTACAGATGTTAAATAAACATATTAAAAAAAAAAAAAAAAAAAAAAAAAAAAAAAAAAAACATACAGCTAGCTTTCAGAAAGGCTGATCATATGGTAAGTAATGAAATGTATACTTGACTTATCACAGCCAACTAATGTTTATCTGATTCACGCCCTCAAGCAGGGTTTCTTAATTTTTCTGAGGTCGTCATGAGGGTTGTACGGGTTTCCGATAGATAGCGCGATGGTACAATCAGCGGATGGAGATGGAACAAGTTCCAGTAGTTAGACTACTTAAACGTTCTAGTACAGGAGCCTTTCTTCTTCTCTTTTTCTACATTGTGACACGCAAATAATTTCTTGTTTTATCTGGAAAATGCGAACATTTTTCTCTAAAGAGAAGATGTAAGAATTTTTCTTCAAGAAAGACATTACTGTAAGGATGAAACAATAATGATCAGCAATGGCAAGTTAATAACTTGTTTCTCGACAAACCCCTATTCCTAAATGGCCGATTTTATATTTTTTTTCAACAAATCTTTCTCTTTAGTTTGGCTCAACGTATACAGAGTTTTATTATAATATATCAAACATTTCATCCGTTAGGAAGGTATTAGTAATTTGTGTGTGTGGAATAAACCTGGTTACTGGTATTCACAGATTTTTCTAATTAACAAACTCAACAAAAAGTTCTTACCAAAACTATATTTCTAAAGCAACACAACTCAAAATAAAACTCAACATAAAATATGTCACTCTGGCCTTAGGATTAAGACTGGAAAGGTGACACAAGTGCCCTCTGGTGTACATGCTCTGAAGCTACATACAGTTTCGATAAATGATAAAGATATATTTATCATGTCTTTCACAGCCATAACTATGACTGTGTGAATAAAACCGATTTTTGAATTGTGTCACTTTAGAAATACTAGTGCGATATACCAAGTTTCGTTGCTATGTTTGTTATTGATGGATATACATTTTACCGGTTATCTTTCGGCAGGATTAGCAACAGTTAAGAAATTTTTCAAAAGTACTTTCATGAGTGCAACCTCGAGAGCAATGATTCGGAAAGAGGATTCAAAAGTTATTTTCGATGGGACGATCTCAGTTGGATAAATAAGTGGTATAATAAGTTGCTCGTTGTTTTTTTTTTTTTTTTTTTTTTTTTTTTTTTTTTTTTTTTTTTTTTTTTTTTTTTACGTCACATCAGCATCTGGACCATTTTCGTTGTAATTCATCTTATTAGGAAAATGAATTTGCCTAAAATATTACTTTAAGACTTTTTAACAATAGAGCTTTCCGTTTGAACGCGTGGAAGTGGAGTAATTTCCGTTGGCTTCTGCAGGTTTCCTTGTGGAGTCTAGAGTAAGTGTTTACATATTCCTAGTTTCAAAACAAAATTTTTCTAGTTCATATTCCAAGCTACTTTATGAAACGAATAAATAAATACATTTTAATATGGACCATTTTTGTATGTAAATATAATAGGTAGAGTGTTTTGGATGATTGGAAACAGCCTTTATAGCTTTAGACTTTCGGAATGTCCAATAACAATTTCAAGTTAAAAGTTCTTTTTTTTTAATGAATTTTCTCCTGTTGTATTGAAACAAATAGTTAATTATCAGGTGGTGTTTTAGATATAAAAAAACAACTGATTATTTTCCGCCTATAGCTTGAACATGACGCAACCTGTTCAAGTATTTACTTCATTATACAATTTGCATGAAAGTTGTTTTATATTATCGTTGTTAATATAAATTAAGGCCTTTACTACTCATAGAACCAATTGAAAATAACTAAAATAAACTCCAAGATACAGTAACAAAAAAAAAAAAATTAAAAAAAAAAGCATTAACATTTGTTTCTAGTAAATAGTTATTTTAACATATTATATTGAAATATATACATCAGAACTCAGTGTAGCATTTATTATCTAAATTAAATATATATATATATATATATATATATATATATATATTTAATTTAGATAATAAATGCTACTCTGAGTTCTGAGGGGTGAGCTCTCCGTTGTTTAGGTCGCTGGTTTGATTCCCGCAGAGGGTGGTGGTTTTGGGAATATGAAATAGCATCAGCAAAGGGTAGATACCTACAGGTTCTAAGCTAAATAGGAAGAAGCCAAATAGCAACACAACAGCATTAACTTTGTGATGAAAGACAGCTATCATTAGACAGTATGCATTAAATTAAAGAACATGCAATGCTGCTAAAACAAAGAAAAGTGCATGCTGAAATTTTACTAATTCCAAAGTCAAAATATCTAGCAATATTCAACGCTTTAATGTAGGTAATTAATAATAATTATTATTATATAATTCATTTATTTATATTTGTCATTGTAGGAGCATATACAGTATGTGCTTGATAATTCAAGGACTTGCAAATAAAAGTGGGCGTGGCACCACCCTACTTTTCTATTTGCATATATCCTACTAGACCGCTAGTGCGACCTTTGAAGGCAATCATGATCTGATAGTGCTTATTGTCTTGTACTCACAATAATAGTTATTGTTTTCACTAATTCATGGGGATTAATTTTGAAAAATATATTTTCTTATTGATGCCCACAACAAAAGTGTTTGGCTAGCAGCAACTACATTCCTATATCGCGTTTTTTAACGAAGTTACCGCTGGATTAAGAAAAAAAAGGAACTGAGTAGGTTTTATTCCCTATGAAAGGTTTTCAGTAATCATCATTTTTGGATACGTTATTCTGTTTCAATTTGAAAATAATTTTTGAGATATTTTAGGAATTATTCGAAAATTACGAAGCATGTATGTAAGTATATTTGTTTTTCTTTTTTAACCGAAATTTTGATATATATATATATCTGTCGCTTTGCCATGAAGTTTGAAGAATAGATATTGCAAACTACGATATATACATTTTTAGGATATAATATATACACGCATGTATTATATATATGTATAATTTTTTTTCGTTAATTAGAAAAATCTGTGAATACCAGTAACCAGGCTTATTCCACACACACAAATTACTCATACCTTCCTAACGGATGAAATGTTTGTTATATTATAATAAAGCTCTGTATACGTTGGGACAAACTAAAGAGAAAGATTTGTTGAAAAAATTAAATAAATCGGCCATTTAGGAATAGGGGTTTGTCGAGAAACGAGTTATTAGCTTGCCATTGCTGATCATTATTATTTCATCCTTACAGTAATGTCTTTCTTGAAGAAACATTCTTACATCTTCTCTTTAGAGAAAAATGTCCGCATTTTCCAGATAAAACAAGAAATTATTTGCGTGTCACAAAGAAGAAAAAAAAGTCCGTCACGCAGGAGCTGCATAACTAAGCACTTTCCTCAGAATTTGGGTAGTGTAGACTGCTTTCCAGAACAATTTGCTTAAAATATCCTACATAAATAAAATAAAAACGTGAATAGTTCTCATTTTGTAATGAGTAACTGATCAATTATTAATTTGCATCTAGAGTTATGTTTACACATGGTACCTACTACACTACGTAATAAATACAAAAATCCTCATATTATCGTATTTTGATCTAACACAGGAACAGGATACAGTCACTCTAGTGGTAGAAAGCGCTCCTTGCGGCGGCTTTGTGAACCTACGTCTGCCGGCTTTTCTATTCAAATATATTACAAATTAAACCCCCGCTTTCCGATTGACCGATTCAGCTCATTTTTACAACACTTCTTTCTCATGAGTTACCCACGACGTATACCGCGTTTCGTTACAATACAGCAGAAATTACGACCGGTATGAGTATATTAGGAGTTTGGGTCCGGAGTAAACCCCCCCTTCTAATGAACCGATTTAGTTTATTTTTACAACACGTATTTACCTGTAGATTACCACTACGAATACCGAGTTTCGTCGAAATATACCAAAAATCACGGCTGGTAGTGGCGAATTGGTATTATGGGTCCGGAGTAAACCCCCCTCCTAATGAACCGATTTCGTTTATTTTTACAACATATATTTACCTGTGGATTAGCACTACGAATACCGAGTTTTGTCGAAATATACCAAAAATCACGGCTGGTAGTGGCGAATTGGTATTGTGGGTCCGGAGTAAACCCCCCCCCCCCCTTCTAATGAACCGATTTAGTTCATTTTTATATCTCACTTTTCTCTCTATATTAACACTACGAATACTAAGTTTCGTTGAAATATAACAAATATTACGGCTGACATAGTCAAATAAGTGTTTTGGGTTCGGGGTAAACCCCCCCTTCCGGTGGACCGACTTTGGTGGTTAACGAACTCGTTCAATCGTTTGCTAATTGAATGCTATATACCAAGTTTCGTGACGAAAAAAACAAAAACTCTGGCCGCTATCGTGTTAACAGATATATATATATATATATATATATATATACGCATATATATATATATATAGATATATATAAATTTTAACGGGGGTCATTTTCGGTGTCTACTAGGTAGGATCGATAAAGATTTGAAGAAATTTTTCAAAAATTCCGTCATGAGTCCAACCTCAATAGCTACTTTCCTTCGGAGGAAAGTGCTAAAAGAAGAAGAAAGGCTCCTGTACTAGAACGTTTATATATATATATATATATATACACACACACAGACACATACAATCAGGCCCCTAGATGGGCAGGTACTGTATAGATAGTTCTATAATGCGGCTTCAGATTTTCCCTTTTGCAGGTCTCCACCTCAATTATTTCTATAATTACAAAGTTCAAAACTTGATAAAAAAAAAAGAAACATTCGGAGCGGTCCTTACCACATCAGATTTAACGTCATTTAAAGGCCAGACGTTTTTTCTCTCTTTGACCTTCTAATTACCTTGAAATGACCTCTAGGAAAAGGCGTAAACATCAAACAAAGACTTTTCCTTCGGTTTGTTCTCTATTTGACTTTCAAATGACCAACCCACTCATCGTAATCAGCGACCCCAAAAGCTCTATAAGGGCCATACCGCTCTGAGTGTTTTTTTTTATTTTTTTTATTTGTTGACCTGTGTTATCAAATCCCGCTTTTGGGGTCATCAAGACCATCTTCAGTTCGTCTGGTACTTAACTGTACGTGGTATATTTATTTATAGTTATTGGCATAAATATGCTTTAGCGATGGCTAAACTCATAAAAAACGTTACAAAAAAGTGTCCGCTGGCGTTCGCGCATGCGCCTATGTGATTACATAGGTTTGTCGGGTGGATATAAAGCGTATTTATGTTCCCGAATTTGAGCAGCAGGCTATAAACGAAATTATTTTTTTTACCCATTTTAAGCATGTGGAAGGTTCCATCCAACATTGAATCCTAACTATCTTAAAGATTTTTGTTTTCGTTTTGTACTGGTAGATAGTCAATCGATAGAAGTCCTTCACGCAGGGGTTGCTTAACCGAAAATGATTCCATATAGCACATTTTTAGCATAAATATGCTTTAGCGATGACTAAACTGAAAAAAAATTACAAAAAAGTGTTAAAAAAATGTGTCAGAAAAAAGTGTCCGCTGGCGTTCACGCTGGCGGGGTGGCCAAGTACGACAAAGAAGACTGTATGCGTTATATGTTTCTCGTCATAAGTAGGGGTTTCTTTCCACAGGAAGAAAGGAAAAACACCAAAACCAGTGAAATTTAAAGCGCGTTAGCAAATTTGATTTATACTTTCTTTGCGTTAAAAAAAAAAAAAAGGAAAAAAAAAAGAAAAAAGAAAAATGAATTTCGTGGTTAACGATCATGTTTGATTTCTTGCTCTACAGTTAAAAATATCGTTTAGACGATAATAACCAGAACAGGTCCACGGCCATAGCAATGTTGAGAGCACCAGTTCCCGTTGACCACACGTCGGGCATGGCTAGAACCTGTATGGGTGACTTAACACCTGCTGTAGGCAATATAGATGGGTGACCACCTGTAGATAGCGCGGCATTAAGAGTCCAATTGTTGATTTGCCGTTAAACACACACAAAAACAAAAAACAGGTGCAACAGAGATCAACAGAATCAAGGGATACAGGGTATTAGTCCAACCTGCACAATATTTTGCATAATTCCATGTCATTAAGGTTCCATGACATGAATGCAACAAGTTTGTGACGGTTATTTTCTCAGAAGCTACTTCATTTTAATAATAATTTCCTTATAACTAGCATAGCTTTTATTAATTCTCGAACTTTTTGTTTGATACCTGTCCTATAGAGAACCAATTACCATAGAACATAATAAATACAAAAAATGAATATTACAAATATTTTTTCGGCTTTAATTTTGATGTTTCCGCCAGGACGCCCTGTTTTAGAATATGAGGACTGAGAACTGAGAATATACCTGCTATGGCAAAAGTTGACACCCGGTACACTGAACAGCATCATGAGAGTAGAAATTTTGTTATCATTGTTAAATATACTTGTTGACTATATATATATATATATATATATATATATATATATATATATATATATACTCATATGTATAAATATATAAATTTGGGTTTACGCTTGTGGTAAATCCTGTTATGTAATAATATCGCCAATAAAATTAAATATATATTTTCTAATACAAATTGAATAATCGTACTATAAAAAACGGCGCTTGGCATACTAAACCCTCGATGCTCCCAAAATTTGAAGGTTAAGATGTTAAGACCATTAAATGAAATCTTCAGGGGGGAAATGAGGCAATAATATCACTTGGTATGTTAAATTATTTATTTATTGGACTAACCACCCCGTAATGAAGCGATAAACTCGTTTGCTGAGATACACAATTAGTTTTTTTTTATTTTATTTCAAATATATATTTTCTGATGTTAAATGAAAAATGTATGTGAAATATTAGTGCATATACCTTTACATATCTACAAACTTGCAGAAAACATAGACACACGTTATTGCATAAACAAATAAAATATAACAATTTATTTTAGAATTTTGAGACGATTTTAATTTATGGTACTCTTCAATGAAAATAAATGTCATTTCATTTTTATGTTTTATTTTAAATATTTTTAAATGTTGGATTATAGCATCTATATCTATGGTTATAGCAAATAAGTTGGTAAGTCCAAAAATAAATTACATGCACTATGATTGTCTCCAAAGACGCAAGGATCGTTTAAATAGGTCACTAACTCCCAGTCTTGTCGGTTTCTTAATTATGAAGATGTGCGTTTCTTGTCATCTCATTGAATAGCGTGTTTTCCCTGCTAAAAAGCTGCCCTGAAAAGTTGAGATTTTGAACTTACCAAGTTATTTCCTGAGGTCATCGATTTGAATTATCTAAATTTATAAGTATCATTGATCCTGAATTAGCAAGTATTGATACTGAATTAGCAAGTGCCAGTAAGGCACTGGCACATATTCAGAGCTGGAACTTATCACCTAGCCCCGAATAAAAGTCCGCCACGCTTTAAGATAAATTTGGGTAGTGTCGACTGAATTCCTGAATAATTTGCATAAAATAACGTATATAAATAAAATAAAAACATGAACAGTTTTTCTCTTTTAGATTTGTAATGAGCAACTGTTTCAATTATTAATCATGTAATTAATTTCCTTCCAGAGTTTCGTGTAGGCGTGGTACTACACTACTTAATAAATGCGCAGAAACATGAGATTTTCGTCAATTGATCTTGCTGAGTAATAAATGGAACCCGAGACAGTAAGAACGCAGGAACAGAAAACACCACTCCTAGTGGCAGAAATCAGAGTCTACAATCCACATAAAGTCATAAAAAAACAGAGACGCTCCTAGTGGGAGTTTGGCCAACTAACGTCTAATCAAACATAGTAAAAAGTAAATCCCTCCTTCCGATAGACCGAATTAGTTCATTTTTACATCATTTCTCATTACATACCCATGACATATACCGCGTTTCATTACAATACAGCAGAATTTACAACGGGTATGAGCAAATTAGTAATTTGGGCCCGGAGTAACCCCCGTCCTAATCAACCGATTTATTTTATTTTTACAGAATTTTTTTTTTTTCTGTAGATGACCACAACGAATACCGAGCTTCCTTTGGAGGAAAGTGCTAAAAATAATGGATGGGAGGATTTGGCTGTTATATATTTATCCTGAATATGACTATCCACCTTCCATTCCATAGTTCTATTATGAAATAATGTAACAAAATGTGGGCTCAAAATAACTACGTCATTTTATTTATTTATTTTGTTAACCGATGCACCACTTTGAGGTGAATTGCATTGAGTAACTTTGTACCTATATGCTGTTCATAGATATGTTATTATCCTACGCCAGTAAAGTACACTGTATTAATATTTAAATATATAAATAATAATTTAAAAAATATATAATAAATAGAAAAAAAACACAACAATTAAAATATTAGATAAAACGTAAAATTATATAATTCTTAAATAAAAGAATTATCAGATTTTTATGTTTTTTCGTACAGGTTTATGTTTTTTAAATGGGTAGGTATGTCATCAATATGGTGGCTGCTGTCAGTAAGTAGGGCAGTAATGTCCCGTGGTATGTCCAGTTCGTTATAAGAAGGCAGTCGATTAATATATGTTTAACTGTTAGTTCTGTATTGATAATCCAACATGTTGGTCTTTCAGTTTATAGCCATTAAGTAATCGTGAGTAATGCGTGTGTGGCCTATTCGAAGTTACGATACTTTAGTGATTTTTTGTATATATATATATATATATATATATATATATATATATATATATATATATATATATATATATATATATTATAATTAATTAATACATAATATAATACTAACAAAATAAATAGAATTCTTAAGAATTATCTTAATGGACATTCCATCAGAATATTTCGGAGTACACTTTCTTCCGGTTGGTACTTTTCTGGAAACATTGATTTATTTGCCAGAATTTTGTTTCCAGGCAATTTCATGTATGTGCCTGCTTTGTATTTATTTTATATAATGTCTTTCATTTTATATTTTATTGTATTTTTGTTACAATGTGTAAATTGCCAAAGTTGTGATGCACCAATAAATATGAAAAACTACTTTATGGGTGACACTTCCTTTTGCTCCATTTTCCTGTACGTTCTGATTGTACTTCAAGGTCAGAAATAACTGCGCAAAGGAAAAAAAAAACACGCAAATAAAAATGAACTGTAATTGACATGTTTTGTAGTATTAGATTACTGTGTTTTTCCATTTCTCTGAGAGAATTACTGCTCCACGCATGGGAATGCGAGTGCGACCTTTGGCACCCATTTGTAGGTGGCACTACAATACCCACAACACGAGTAAAGGTTGTTGGAGTTAACCTTTTGCTGTTCCTGCGCTACCTCTCCACGCAGGGATGAGTTCCTGTGCAAAGACTGGCTGTGCTGCACCCCTCTCTCAGCTGAATTCCAAATGCTAACCTCTTCCTGCATTCCAAGGACCCTGCCAACTATATATAAACATCTTGTCTATGCTGGGGTGGCGCAGTCACATCAAGTTGCTCCTTACTCTCTCAGATATGAAAGCTATTTTTGTAAGTAATAGTTTTTATAATAGTCAATTCGTTTCCTACTATTTCGCCAAAAAAGAGCTTTTTTGCAAATACCAGAAAACGTTAATGGCAATAACTGTTTAGAAAGTTTCATCCATGTCTAAGCCATAAAATTTCTTCATTAAATTTTTATTATTATTAACAGTTATCCCATGAAAATATATAACATGCTTTTGATTTGCTTCAGGATTTTATTTAAAAAAAAAAATACAAAATTAATAAAATACTGTGATTCTGTGTTTCCATATAGTGCTTTTACCAAGTGTTCCGTACTTCTGCGGTATGGAAAGTTAAAAAATAATTGAACACTTTCAAAATTGCTAAGTCCGTTTCCTCCAACAGAGAAGGTATCATCACAATTATGATTGAGCATGTTCTTAGGATGACCTAACAATTACCATGCTTATGCGACATTTTTCGACATATTTAAGAACTAATAAGAAAATCGGGTAACTAGTCATGACTGTTAATGAGCAGTAGTCCCGTTTTTTGTTTTTTTCTTGTAAACAACGTAATTCTCGAACCGTAAACAAAATGTATTTGTCTTAGCCTTGATAAATATGTAAAAAACATTAAATGGGTAATTAAGTTCTATATTTCCCCAAATCACATAAAAACTGTTTCATTAGATTGTGTACGTCAAAATACCTACAAAAGGTATAATTAGAAGCCCATTGTTACAAAATCGTAAGCACTAAACGTTTTCCGCTAAAAAGTAGTTTTGAGTCAAATTTGATCAAAATCGGTCCATTTTCGGAGATATTACAGAATGAACAGAATTGTAAATACAAATTTAAAAACTTATCTTTTTTGACCTATAGACATCGAAACATCCTGATTTAAAGTCAGGACATCAGGTTTTGGTAGATTGGAGGGAAATATGAAAACTAATAGTTGCATTCTAAACTACTAATTGTATAGGCAGACTTCGAGTTTTACAATGCGTACCCTTTTTCCAACAATTACCTTCAAATATTTTTTTTTGTTTTTCACCGAGGCATGATAAATTAAAACCTCCCAAAACTTACATTTTTGATTCTCCTGATTCCATATAAAATAGTTGATCTTTCCAGAATTACTCATTCACTGTTATATAGAGATTGTCGCAAGTCGTGCAAAGTCTCGGATAATTACATTCATCATTATGTTAAAGATAGTTTACGTTTCTCATATCCATTACTTTTAATAATATGTTTACAATACTTAATTCCTGTGTAACTGTATCTGTCTACCTGCTTTAATAATAATGATAATCAATATAAGTAATTGTGAAACTTAGTTCTCGTCCGTAATCTTATTAATTAAAAGCAAGAACACTATAATAATTACAATAGGTAGCTTACAAGATACTTATTGCTAGTTATATTTACCACTATTCTTTAATATAGATACTTATAATCTATATTGCTCACTACAGTCATAAGGTGTGCTCATGGCCTCAGCAGCTTATGCACAATAATTGATATAATAAAATAATAATACAGTCATAATACAGCTTTTATTCAAGGAGATTTGTTTCAGTTGCTTGACATTTTATTAGGTCAGCCCTCGATTATTTTAATACACTATAAGACCTAACCAAATACACACAAGTGCGAATTTAACAACGTACACAACTAACGACAAAGACGGATTAAAAATGCACATACTGACGTAATAATAGATATACATTAAAACGAGTTTTAAACATTGTATGTGTTCAAGACTGAATGATGTAAAAAATTGGACAGCCTTCGGAATGACGCTCATGCCTTCATTTGTTTAAAGGTATCACATCAATTAGCTACGAAAGATGGTTTCCATGTTTTTTTCTTCCTGTTCGCTTTGCTTTTTTTTCCCTCAAAATTATGACATTCTGTATGCATTTTATTTATAAAATAATTATCTTTAATTAGTTGACTCCTAATTCAAATTTATATTATCATTTATTTACATTTTAACGTCCAGTATTATTAACTAAGAATTTTAGGAAGGGTTATCTATAGGTTACCACCCTTTTCTAACCAGGATAGGGCTGATACCATTTCTTTTTTCTTCAGAAAAACACCTCTCTATAGTGTGAATCGAACCCGCAACCCTTGGCACGGCTTGTTAAGTGCTCACGCCTTAACAATCACGGCCACCGGGCCTCCTTTTTTTTATTAAAACATTCAAATAATTGAGAATTGTTTTTTTTTTAATTTAGCCCACACCAGGTTACTGTGGCTGTTATTAAATGAAACAGTTAACATATTTAAAGGCAAATAATTTGGATTGTTTTTGGGCAATAAACGGGGTATTACTTATTACAAGATAACTATTAAATTACTTCATGCCAATATCTGACATCGACCGACAATTTCCTATTGATTACACTTGTTGATACTTTTTCTCACAATTTATGTATCAACATCAAGAAAAATTCGCTTGGTTTAAACCATCCTTGCAGAAAAGGATGTTTTACTAAATAAATATTGTACTGAGTTATAAACTTACGGTGCAGTTTATATCTATATGATTTCGTTTTTAGGTAAGTGCAAAAACCCACTAATTTTTCATTTTATCCCAACGCCAAAACGAAAATTCCTTCTATGATACTGTAAAACGGTGCATACTAGGAAGGGACGATAACTGCATTCAAGGATGCTTGGAGTGTATCCGTTACTATAATATGCACTTCTAACTAGACCTGGTCTATAGAAGGTCATCAGCGCTCACTCCTAGCCACGCCCTAGTATTCCATCGCCACTTCCCACACCTTGGATCAGCTTTATTTTTTTACAATCCTTCAGGCAAGTGCAGCTCTGTCTTTACATGCTCCATTGGACATTTTCCCGCAAGGGATACTTGTATTTCCTTATATTGTAAGTTCCACTAGTTAATGTCAAAAGGAACTAACTAAGAATTGGAAAAATACATTGTTCTTACGTTTTCACATAGGCCTCCTTTTTTTTTTTTTTTTTTTTTTTTTTTTTCCACACTGCAGTAACCCTGCGATGTGGGAATTTATTTTCTACATGTGCCATTTTAAAAATACTACATGTATGTTCTATATTTAAGTAACATGAGAATATTAGTGATGAAAAACTTAACAATTTATAATTAAAGTAATTAAAGGTAAGACAATAAAATTAACAGAAATATGACTAAAACTATAATAATATAATAATACTATGAACTAATAAAATCTATAAAATTTTGCAGAAATAAATGATAGATAATGTATATAAATATAAAAGAAATCCAAATATAAATGATATAAAATATAAATATAAAAATAAAATTAAACGTATACAATAATAGAAATAAATACAGCTTATTTTTTTAAAGTTTTTTCATAATCTATTGTACCAATAAATGTATGAAATTCATCAAAGTGTTTGATAAGAATCTCCCTCTTAGAAACCGGCGAGTTTCCTCCTTTTAATATTATAGACTTGATGAATTTGATTCTTTCCTTGTCAAGTAGTCTGCAGTCAAAGATTAAATGGTCGTAAGTCTGTTCAGTACGAGAGTCACATTTCCAGTTTTTGTCTTCAATGATTTTAAATCTGTGTAAGTAACTTCTCACATAGGCCTCGTTTTCCTATTCCTCTGGCATTTTGGAGAAAGGTATTAATGTTACTGATAAAGAATTGAATCTTGTCAGAAAAGTGTCTCAGGCTGGATACTGTAAGAAAAATCATGTCTATAATATACTTTTGGATAGGTACCATAGGTAAATGACTCATGAGTCAATTGTTTAGGAATTACATTTTTTGTTCATTTTATATATTTTTATCTATGGTTTGATAACAACAATTTTATGACGGAGTACAAAATACTCATTATTCTTGGCTACAGACATAGTAAAACCCAAATATTCTCAAGGGAGTGCTCAAGACTTTCTTGGTCACTGTCATAATGGAACCAAAATAGACGGGTTTTCAGAAAACATGTTAGAAACTTGTAGATTGGTTTAGGACACACGAAGAATACTAAGGTAAGTTTTCGCACACGATTTCCATTCGTTCAAACTAAGACATATATATTTAGGGTTCATTTGGAAAATACAAAGCATTAAATAAAATGTATATTGACAATGCGTGAACAGTTTTGGCTTTTACGCCGTTAAATAACGCAGAAACAGTTGCAAAATCGTTGTATGTTGAGGTTTATTATTTCAAAGCTTATTATATTTTAGACAAAATACATTCGGTAGTATATTTTGAAAGTACCATTTCAATCGGAAAAAATAGTGTTTAAAGTTTCAGAAGTCTCGTAAAATATTAATAATATTTCAAATTATAAACCAAATAAGTAATATCAAAATCTAATAACGTAAATTAAGTTAAAGAATAGAAAAAAAAAAACTTCCTACAGGGTGGGTAAAACATTGAACCTTGCCGTTGTCGGCAACCCGTCATGAGATAGCAACAGTGGGGGGGGGAGGGGATAGAATTTAGCTTTGAAATTCACTTCCCAAAAAAGTGAAAATATGCCACAGATATATTGGTGTTCCTTTACATTCTGTCTTGATAAATATCTCATTTTTCAACATTTCTGACAATTCACTCTTCTGTAACTTTTACGGTTTACAGTTTAAAACACGTGACTTCCGAACTGTGAGCCCTAGACGATGTCGACGTAGCCTATGGCACTTCTCAGATCCAGACCTACCTGTGTGTCAAATTTGGCCAAAATCAAACAGGGAGAACAAATAACCAGACAGAACGACTGACAAACGGTGATTTTCATATATATGTATGTATATATTATTAATTTATTAATTAAGATACGTTGTTTTTTTTAGGCATTATTGTTGTTGATCGGCATTGCAGTGGCCTTCCCTGTCGGCGTGCCAGCTGGTGCCATAACTTCTGGCATTGCCCAAGCTGGTGCTGTGATTCCCATACATGGTGGCGCTCTCCTCATACCAGCGACCGATGTAGGTACAATCATTGCTGGACCAGATGGATCTCTCTCTGGCCATGCGCTCTATCTAGGATGAACATCAAACACATCAGCACAACTTAACAAGATCTATGACATGGATTGAAATGGATAACGTTGTATATATATGTTACAGAATAAACTTGCATCAACATATTTATTATTGATAATATGGATCTTTTCCTTCTATGTACCCCTACAAATTATATATTTTTATGAAAAAACAGGAATCGAAACTCTGTGTCAGGTGTTACATAACAATAATGTTTTTTTTTTTTTGATTGAAATTACTCTGAGTATATATTTGTGTACATTATACTTATTAACGCATTATGTCCCCGTGTTTTGGACATAGTAAGTTGTTATAATTTCAATTTTATAATTATGCCAGAAAAAACGAAAAAAACGATCCTATAGCTACTTATGAAATTGCGTTGACTAACCAATGTTGAGCTAATGATCTTTGCAGTCAATGCACTGCAAAAAAAATAAAAAAAAAAAAAAAAAAAAAGTCCGTCACGCAGGAGCTGCATAACTAAGCACTTTCCTTATAATTTGGGTTGTGTAGACTGGTTTCCAGAACGATTTGCTTAAAATATCCTACATAAATAAAATAAAAACATGAATAGTTCTCTTTTAATTTTGTAATGAGTAACTGTTATTAATTTGCTTCCAGAGTTATGCTTAAAACACTACTTCGGCGCTAATGGCCAAGATGTAGATGCGCCGTAAAAAAAAAAAAAAAAAAAAAAAAACGACAATACTTAATAAATACTAAAAACTTCATATTTTCATCTTTTGATCTGACGCAGGAACAGGATACAGTCCCTCTAGTGGGAGATAGCGCTCCTTGCGGCGGCCTTGCGAACCTACGTCTGGCAAGCTACTACTTCTATTGAAATATATTACAAAGTAAACTCCCCTTTCCGATTGACCGATTTAGCTCATTTTTAGCACTTTCCTCCGAAGGAAAGTAGCTATTGAGGTTGGACTCATGACGGAATTTTTGAAAAATTTCTTCAAATCTATATCGATCCTACCTAGTAGACACCGAAAATGACCCTCGTTAAAATTTATATATATATATATATATATATATATATATATATATATATATATATATATATATGTGTCTGTTAACACGATAGCGGCCAGAGTTTTTGTTTTTTCGTCACGAAACTTGGTATATAGCATTCAATTAGCAAACGATTGAACGAGTTCGTTAACCACCAAAGTCGGTCCACCGGAAGGGGGGGTTTACTCCGAACCCAAAACACTAATTTGACTATGTCAGCCGTAATGTTTGTTATATTTCAACGAAACTTGTTATTCGTAGTGGTAATATAGAGAGAAAAGTGAGATATAAAAATGAACTAAATCGGTTCATTAGAAGGGGGGGGGGTTTACTCCGGACCCACAATACCAATTCGCCACTACCAGCCGTGATTTTTGGTATATTTCAACGGAACTCGGTATTCGTAGTGGCAATCCACAGGTAAATAACTGTTGTAAAAATAAACTAAATCGGTTCATTAGGAGGGGGGGTTTACTCCGGACCCACAATACCAATTCGCCACTACCAGCAGTGATTATTGGTATATTTCGACGAAACTCGGCATTCGTAGTGGTAATCTACAGGTAAATATGTTTTGTAAAAATAAACTAAATCGGTTCATTAGAAGGGGGGTTTACTCCTGACCCAAATTCTTAATATACTCATACCGGTCGTAATTTCTGCTGTATTCTAACGAAACGCGGTATACGTCGTGGGTAACTCATGAGAAAGAAGTGTTGTAGAAATGAGCTGAATCGGTCAATCGGAAAGCGGGGGTTTAATTTGTAATATATTTCAATAGAAAAGCCCGTCAGACGTAGGTTCACAAAGCCGCCGCAAGGAGCGCTTTCTACCACTAGAGTGACTGTATCCTGTTCCTGCGTTAGATCAAAATACGATAATATGAGGTTTTTTGTATTTATTACGAAGTGTAATAGGTACCATGTGTAAACATAACTCTGGAAGCAAATTATTAATTGATCAGTTACTCATTACAAATTTATAAGAGAACTATTCATGTTTTTATTTTATTTGCGTAGGATATTTTAAGTAAATTGATCTGGAAAGCAGTCTAAACTACCCAAATTCTGAGGAAAGTGCTTAGTTATGCAGCTCCTGCGTATCGGACTTTTTACAACACATTTTTCCCATGAGTTACCCAAGACGTATACCGCGTTTCGTTACAATACAGCAGAAATTACGACCGGTATGAGTATATTAGTAATTTGGGTCCGTAGTAAACCCCCCCCCTCCTAATTAACCGATTTAGTTCATTTTTACAACACATTTTTACCTGCAGATTACCACTACAAATACCGAGTTTCGTCGAAATATAACAAAAATCACGGCTGGTAATAGCGAATTGGTATTGTGGGTCCGAAGTAAACCCCCACTTCTATTGAACCGATTTAGTTTATTTTTACATCTTACTTTTCTCTCTAGATTGCCACTACCAATACCAAGTTTCGTCGAAATATAACAAAAATCACGGCTGGTAGTGGCAAATTGGTATTGTGGGTCCGAAGTAAACCCCCCCCCTTCTATTGAACCGATTTAGTTTATTTGTACATCTTACTTTTCTCTCTAGATTACCACTACCTTTTACCAAGTTTCGTCGAAATATAACAAAAATCACGGGTGGTAGTGGTGAATTGGTATTGTGGGTCCGAAGTAAACCCCCCCCCCCTCTAATGAACCGATTTAGTTTATTTTTACATCTCTCTTTTCTCTTTAGATTACCACTACGAATACCAAGTTTCGTTGAAATATAACCAATATTACGGCTGGCATGGTCAAATTAGTGTTTTGGGTTTGGAGTAAACCCCCCCGTCCGGTGGACCGATTTTGGTGGTTAACGAACTCGTTCAACCGTTTGCTAATTGAACGCTATATACTACGTTTCGTGAAGAAAAAACAAAAACTCTGGCAGCTATCGTGTTAACAGACACACACACACACATATATATATATATATATATATATATATATATATATATATGTATATATATATATAGATATTGTAGCACCACGAAAGTAAACTGACTGACAACACCGTAACCTGACTGTCAACACTTCGAACTCCAAGTTCGCCACAACCATTTGAAATTTTATTCGCGAACTCAAAATTTTGGAGGTCGCAAATACGGTGTCGGCCTGGCAAAACCATAATTCTGGGTCTGCTCTCCAGAATGGGGGAATTCTGATATTAGCCCCAGGCCCAGTTGCACTAACCTGAGTTTCCTCTGTCTGCATTTCTTCTTTCTTTTCGTCTTCACTCATCACGTCGGGGTCACCACTTCAGAGGAGTATCAGGTAAAAATAAAATAAACCGGCTAAAAAAATAAATGTCTATATAATAAAAAATAAAACACTTGGTAATTGAAAAATAATAATAATTAACTTCTGAGAATAAATTAAATAATAAATAAACGGTCCACTGCCAGATAAACCAACGAAAGTCCAAAAAAAGTCACACGGAAAATAGGCACCACGTTGTCGCACTTTTTATACACACAACTTAAATTTGGCTAGGTAATTTTTGGGTTACCTCAAAGCCGCGGTAAGAAATTTAAATATTGATAAATTATTGTTGCACCGGCAACACTGACTAACCCCACGTAACCTTCCCATTGTTGACAGTCAGGTTACGGTGTTGTCAGTCAGTTTACTTTCGTGGTGCTACAATACATATAAATTTTAACGGGGGTCATTTTCGGTGTTTACTAGGTAGGATCGATAAAGATTTGAAGAAATTTTTCAAAAATCCGTCATGAGTGCAACCTCAATAGCTACTTCCCTTCGGAGGAAAGTGCTAAAAATAAAAAATAAAAAAAATTATGGAATGTTCTTATGGTATATGCGTCTTGTACTAGCATTTGCTACCAATTATCTAATATCACGATATATATATATATATATATATATATATATATATATATATATATATATATATATATAAATCATCATCATCATATCCGGCGCAACAACCCGTAACCGAGTCTGGGCCGCCTCTAAAAGCCTCCGCCAGGTGGCTCGGTCCTGTGTAGCAGCTTTCCAATTCCGAGCTCCAAGCAGGTCTCGTGCATCTGAGTTGACGGCATCTTCCCATATATATATATATATATATATATATATATATATATATACATACATACATGCATATGTATACAGGGTGTCCCAAATTGAGATGTCATAAATATATTGAGATGTAATAAGGGGTTTATTATGCACGTAATTTGAGCAGAGCTATTGAAACTTTTTTAGTGTCAATTGATTTGTTCATATAACGTCTACATTTTTAGAATCTACATTAAATTTATAATACGTAAGACACGTTAATGAAATGTTACAATGTAAATTAAGAGCTATATTAAAACCTCATAGGTGTGAATGTTTGATATCAGTGATTTCTTAAATTATTCACTATTTTCTTAATCAGCTATGAGTCCACCTCAAATGTTGCATTATTTAATAAGCTTTAAAATTGTAGCTCGTAGATATAGAAAAAAACTTTTTAAATTTAATTTTATTCTGATTTCTAAGTCAAAACCAATAAATGTGCTTTTATTGGTTTTGACTACCTCATACTTCAGTGAATCTTATTTTATCTAGATCATACAAAGATATTATTTTTTTTTATGAAATTATGATAAATTAGCATATTATTATGGCCTACGTCTTGGCAAGGTGGAAAACAATACAGGTTTTTATTTTAAGACTTTGGTTTTATTTTGCTGGGCATCATCCTGAGTATGCACATAGTGACATCCGTCATAAAATTCAAGTGGATCATACTTCCTGTTTCATTTATCATGGGACCGATGGATTATTAAGTTTACGAGAGGCTGGTGTAGAGTTGATTGTTTATCGCCCTTTTCAACCCCCACACGCTTTTGTTTTCTTCAAGAAGAAGCACAGAGGCCAACAATTACCTCTGCTTCATCTATTCAACCTGTTTCTATGACATTTGAATTATTTAAAAAAAGACTAATCTCACCACACACATCCTTTGGAATGTCTGGATCCATCATTTCTTCATTAATATCTTCTTCATCCGTTACCCTAGTTAACGCAGCATTCCTGAATACGGTACTTATATATATATATATGTACATTATATGTGGATCATTTCCTGTACCTATTGTGCAGGATTGTTAAAGATTTGAAGACATTTTCCCAAAATTCCTTTATGAATCAAACGACTATTTTCTTTCAGTAAGAACAATAGTAAGAATAACATTGATAATTTATTAAACCTTAACGAAACCAGTATTATGATATAATTTTTTGTATAAAAACAGCCACATAAACTTAGGTGAATTATTATAGAAAGACGTATAGAACGGCACCAGAGTTAGGCTAAAACCGCAAAACAAATTCTAGTTATTGCAGCCTTCAATGCTCGCCTCGAATTGGAAAAGTCAATGTCAAAGCCGCCAGCTTGCGGATCGCTAGATAATTGCTAGCTTGGTCTAGCTTCATACACCTTAATAAATAGGCTTGCTTCATGAAGATCGTTCTTACCTATATCAAATTTCTTTCAAGGAAAAAACGTTAATCCCATGGAAATACTTGATATAAATTCAGAGTGTTTTCATGACCCGGATTATATATTTGTATTTACTAATGAACTCGCTCGAGTCATTTGCTTGGCCCTAACTATTTTTTTGTGAATCACTTATATCCTATTGCGTTCTGAAAAGAAGTGACATCAATTTGGATCACGGAGTACTATCAGGTTTTTGGCCAGTAAAAAAATACCTGTGACTCCTAAGCTTCCTTTTTCACCTCACTTGAGTCCTTGCGACTTTTCTTTCTTCCCAAATTTGAAAAATCACCTTAAGGGAACTCATTTTTGGATAGTCGAAAACATGGAACCGACCAGATGAAGGATAATTCATTATCGGAGTTCCCGTACTGCTAAGAGCAGTGAAAGAACCGTCTCCATTTTGTGTGGCTTCAGAAAGAAGATATTTTGAGAATAACAATATACAGTTGTAAAATAATTAAAAACAAAATTAAAATAATCAGTCTCATTACTTTCCTAATTTATCTATGTTACAAAAAGAAGAGATTCCAATTATCTTAAAGTGTCCTCCCTAAGTTGCGTAAAAAATCAAAACAAAATATAAGTGGAGTAAAAAAATATAAAATAAATTAATAAGAAAAAATGTGGTTACTATCACTTTTATATTTTGTTTATAGATATATTCTTCTAACAAAAAAAGAAAAATTGTTTTGTACTATAATAACATGCTAGTGTTGCAATCAGCAGATCTTTGAATCTGTGGAGCCTTGAATTATTGTTTATTGTCATTGACACCGAAATACCAACTATGATGAACTTCGGGAGCAGATTTCTTCAAATCGATAAAAAAAAAAAAAAAAAAAAAAAAAAAAAAAAAAAAAAAAAAAAAAAAAAAAATCAATGCATGTCGAAGATGCATCTTAAAACCTCCCATGATGAGGGTCTTTGTACACTGAATAATCTGAATAATAATAAATGGAATATTTTGAAAGTATAAACAACAGAGTAACCCTGAATTGATTAAACTCACAAACATTGTCATTGATATGGATAATTAGCATCTATACAGATGAGATAAAAAAATATTCAATTGCAATATAAACCATATTATAATCTATTATGAGCTTTTACCTGTATGAGTTAGTTCCACAACCGTCCATCCTGCTCATTGCCAATAGATAATCAATTTTCATTATCATGAATTTAGACAATTTCCCACTACTTTGATAACTACGGATTCTACTCGTCAGTTGTAACAAAATTATAACGGCATAGTAACTTTTTATTTTTAATTATTAATTTATTTTATTGTAATTTTAATTTAATTTAATTATTTTTATTCAGCGAAAACAAACCTTGTAGCCACTGTCATGTAAATAGACACACACACATATATATACGGTTTAAGAGAACTAAAATTTAAATGTAGACCTGAGTAACGTGATAGTTGTCCTTTTTAAACGTAACTAGCAGTATTGCATCTGAAATTAATAAGTGAACCTGGGTTCACTTAAAGTATTATCGAAGGTTGAATTTAATAACGCATAGACTATATCATGCAATCTTCGATTGTAATAAAGAATCGACGGATGCATAGGAAGATTAAATATAGGCAATTTAGAAAAATCAGAAGATCAAAATATTAAAAGAATCCGAAGAACTCTGCGCAAAAATTCATTCGAGGAGTGGGTTAAATGCAAATGACAAGGCATTAAAAAGAATGTACAAAGAGTAAAAAAATCATATGTGATCAAAGACTTACATCTGTCTCTGAATGGACTAACGCTTTAAAATTTAATATTAATTAGGCGCCTTTGCGTGGTGTCCCTGGTGTAGTGGGAGCAGATGATATTGGACTTCTGTTCGTAAATGCAGCAGAGAAATTCGGGGGTTTATTCAAAATTTGGAACCAGGGGTCTTTTGATTAAGAGTCCATGGCTCAGTGCAAGAGTACGTTAAAAATTAATTTGATTTTTTATTTATTTATTGTTATGCAATCGGTTAAGAGGGGGCGAGGTTAGCTCAGTGGCAGAGCACTGGATTAATAAGCTGGAGGCCTGAGTTCAAATCCCGAGCAAGCACTAAAGATTTTTTCTTCTAGTGTCTTCGTTCATGGGTTGAATTCGGCCTCCCTGCCCGTCCCTAGGCCAACCCAGCCTTTAATTAATTTAATAATGGGTACCTTGGGTGCTAATGACTCTAGGCAGTCGAAGCAGCCAAGGGGAAAATCAGTCGGCCGGAGCATAGTACTGACCACACTATCTCCCTAGTGTGCCGTATGGTCATGAATCAGATACCTCTATAGTATCTGCCTCTCAGGGCCCACATGGCCTGTTACGGGACTGATTTTTTTTTTTTTAATCGGTTAAGTGCAATTCTAATCTAGGGTATTCTGAACGCCCTCCTGAGTATCTTTTTATCTTACAAAGCTTCTGCGTGACCGACTACTTTTCATGAATTCAAAATAGTTTGTAATATTCCAATAATTTTATATTTTTAGGCTAATTATTACTTGATTATTTCAGTATCGAAATTTATGTTGTATTTTTTTAGTCCCGGGGGCTATAAATGCTTAGGGGTGAGCTTTCCGTGTCCAAGGTTGTGGTTATGACTCCCAGAAAGGGTTGGTTGTTTTTCTTTGAAATAAAGGGCATGCGTCCTATCCTGGCTAGAAATGGGCGTTAAGCTGTATAAAACTGATGCCCAAAAATTTGCGTTACGTATAATTAGACGTTAAAATTTAATGCCAATTTTTCGTCTCATGAATGTTTTTCTACACTAAGAATTTTCTGAGTGCGGAACTTTTTAATGCACCTTTCTTTTTTAGACATCTCAATAAAATTGTTTACTTTCTTTTATATTTCTTTAGGTTTAGGCAAACCATTTTGAAAAACGTAAATAATTTTTTTATGTCATTACTATTTTTAAAAAACATTTTCTTTTAAAGCCAAATCCCAGTCCTGTCCACACTTTTTCATGCGTTCGTTGGGAAGGACAAAATTGATACCTGAGTATGGTCAGGCCTGGGATTTCTCTTTGTACATTTTTACACAATAAAAATTACATAGAAAATGATTTAGAAATTGCAAAGCTGAAACGTAAATGACGACATAAAAAAAATTGGTTGAGAAAGCTGTCTATACAAAGACGATTTATTAAAAATAAATAAATTATGTTTCTAATTTTTGTCTACACCTATGTACTTAAATTATTTTTTTTTTGTTTATTTTGGCGTTACTATGCTCAATTAATTTCTTCAAATTTTACATTAAATGTTGTGTATGAAATATACATATGAATGACTAACACCTCCCTCTATTCTACTATCCTAAACCGGAAAACCCAGCCCAGCTGGCAGGAACACCCTCAGCTCTCCAAGGACCCGGTGGAGTATAAAAGGGAATGTTTTCTTGTCCACTTCACAGTGTCCGTCTACACTTGAAACATGAAGGCTGCCTTAGTAAGTATATTTACTATACAATCTATAACTATATATGCAGTATGTTTTAAAAATATGTCAATATAATGTCTTCCAAACTGTATATGTTCATCCGCTTTAATTGATTCACTTTCTACTGGAATTACCTGCTTTGCCTGACCAATATTTATTAACCCAAGTAAACATTAGCTTTACATGTGTTATTTACAAGGGATACGAGTAATGAAAAAAAACCTCAAAATTACTTCAATACTTAAATCATAATTTAAAAAAAATTGTATAGTCCAATTGTTCAGTTCTCCTGCCCATATATTATTTGAAAAACTCAAAACCATTCTGAGACAAAGAAGAAAGGAAATTATGGAATTTTCAATTTTTTTTTTGCCTTCATTAATTTATTATATATTTGGCCATAACGTCTTTAAGACTAGAATCTTATTAACCTATCAATTTTTAGTTAGAAAAAAAATAATAAAAAGGGTGACTCCTTGGTAACGGTTGTTCATCATATAGGGAAATTAAAAGTCCAGCCTTAAACATTTATAATATTTATTCAACAATTGTAGAGCACTTTAAAGACAGGGCTAATTGTCAGTACTTAACAATGCCTATCGTTTATTTGTGAAGTGTGTCTTTGGGCACTAAAGATAAAATAATGTCTCGAAAGCACCCTGAAAGCGTATAATAAATATGAACATATCTATAATAAAAAGTCATATATCATTTCTGACTTGTTACGTAAAATAAAGGAATATTTAGGATGTTTTGACTTTCTATGAAGTACAAAATATAAGAGGTAGTAAGTTAGTTAGAGGTAGTAAGTATAGTCTTTAATTACAATGCGTTTCATTTATTTTTGAAGGAGAATCACGATTAAATAAGATTTTCTCTGGGGTAGAAAAATAATATTTATAATTTTCTCTCAGGTTTGCTTGTTATTCCTTGGAGCTGCTCTTGCTCAGAGGGAAAAAAGAAGCATCATTGGTGCTCATGGTCTTGGCCTAGTTGGACCTGCCCTCCATGGTGCTGCCCTTGTCGGACCTGCATCCCATGGAGCCGCTCTCGTTGGACCTGCTGTTGGACCTTCTGCCGTAGTTGGCCCCGCCACTAGTGGAGCCGCTGTCGTTGGACCCGCTGTCGGACATGGTGCTGTCGTTGGACCCGCAGTCGGACCCTCAGCTGTTGTAGGACCAGCAGTTGGTCATGGTGCAGTCGTCGGGCCAGCTGTAGGACCCTCCGCTCTCGTTGGACCCGCTGTTGGACACGGCGCTCTTGTTGGACCCTCAGTTGGTCATGGTGCTCTCGTCGGACCAGCTGTTGCTCCAGGTGGTATCGTCGGACCAGCTGTTGGAGTTGCTGGTCTCGTAGCACCTGCTGTTGGAGCTTGGGGACATGGACTTGGATTGGGACATGGTCTTGGTTTGGGACTGGGTCACGGTTTGGGACTAGGAAATGGCCTGGGACTCGGCTGGGGACATGGTGGTCTTCTTCACGGTTAATTAGCATTATACGAATTGTGTTCTTCGGTCTTGATTAATTAATTGTTATTTATTGACTCTGTATGAATTAATAAAAGTTTACGAACTTTATTTATGTATTTGTTTATTCAGCCATCCGTTTTAATACCCTTGTCAGTAGCAACTTATAGGTGAAAGTTAATTTTTGGAAAACTTATGAATTGTATTGTCGAAGATGAAATTAATTCTTCTTTTCTCTAATTAATTGCTCAAATATTATTATTTTACTACTAATGATTTTGAATTTTGTATATTTTTCACTGCTTTTAAGAATCTATTATTATTCATTTCTTAGGTAATATAACCATTAACTACGACATTAAGAGCGTTTTATTAAATATTTAATATAAATTCTTTAGATACATTATGGTTAGTCTGAATATTAAAAAGTGACAGGAAGTTTAAACGGAAAGAAATACAGTTTTAAGCAGGATTTCTGCATAGGGGAACATGCTATCAACTGATACGACTATGAATATAATAAGAAATAAAAAATATATACTACTAGTATATAATAACATTTATTTATTAATATATTTGCTGAATTTTATATATATATCAGATTGTTCTCCAGACAACATTGAGTCTCTTTTGGACATACCGTTACCAGTATTTTGCCATAATACAATTTCATGAGAGAATTCAGAGTCGTCAGCACCTCGAACTGCCTTCCTTCGCATGTCGAATTCCTTTTATTTTATCTGGATTATTTAAATGGGCCCAACTTGATAGATCTCTCTTGGTCTTTTGGTTAACACCTTGGATTTACATGGGGTAGATGGGTGTTCGACTCCCACCTTTAGCAGGATGAGTTTTTTCATTTCAGGGCCCATTGCCAGGGGTATGGCAGTGGTGATTCTGTTAGGCTCTTTGGATCTTTAAGGAGGTCTTATGTCTTGCAGATCAATGGAGGAACCGCCATAGTTGTACGTTAGATATACTTATGCAACCCCCTTACTATGAGACATCTCACTCTCCGAGAATAAGTACTGGACACTAAGTAGGCATAAAATCAGCTCTTGCCTGAATATCATAGTCCATTCAGGTATATAAATTAGGTATAGATTTAGGCCAGCTGCAGCTCCCCTGGAGCCTGGAGCGCTATTTTGGTTAATAAAATTGGGAGGGTGTGGTAAATAATGGAGTGGCTTTATGCGCCACTTGCAGGGGGCGAACAAGTTTCTTCTCAGCTCAGTTCCGATCTTATCCCTAGTGCTATTAGCAAAGAAATAGAAGCAGTTATTGGTAGCATTTGATCTTTCGTTAAAAATATAATTAAATCTTAACGAGAAGGATGTTAAAGGCGCCACAACAGGAAACTGAGAGTATATATCCTAAGCGGAAAAGACTCGCCCGCCATCTCAACGTTCGCTCTAGGAAACCAATCTTGCCAAAAAGTTTCTCATTTTCTTATCTTCTCTTAATAAAACACTAATTTTACTCATAAATGTAATTTAAAACAAAAAACAATCAATTGAAAAGTGAGTTAAACAAACACAAAACCCCGTTCAACTGAACAAAACAAACACTTTTAAAGCTTTTAGCAGTTATTTCTCCGATTGGCATCGCTCCATCGCAAATTGCTTCAGAACCTTTTTTGTAGAGAATTCAGTAAAAATTGGAATTGGTCACCTTCTGCCTACCACGAATTTAGTTTAGATGATTTTCAAAGGTGTAGAAAATTAGTTACAAAAACATTTGTTTCACTTTTCTCAAAAATGGTATCGTCTTAAAAATGGGTTCATTCGTTTTTATATGTTATGAAACCTATAAAACGAGTACCTGCCAGCAGAAAGCGTTACGATTTTTCACGCGAATTTCGTTCCAAACACCATATTCTGGTTGACGTATTCTGGTGGTTAATGAACTTGACCTTTCAAATAAGACGAACGATAAAAGCGCTAACTGACAAATATATGTATATATATATATATATATATATATATATATATATATATATATATATATATATATATATATTAAAATTTGAGATTCCGTTATTTTCTTGATCTATGGGATCTGAAACGTGAAATTTTCAAGTCGGCACTTCTGGATTGCGTCTTGAGGACAACCTCATTAGTGGGTTTCTTCCCTATGGAGGCACTTATAAGATCCTAATTATTATTTCCCCCAAATATTATTAATCCTTTCTGTTTTCTATGCTTATTTAAAGAGTTCATGTAGAATGATAGCATTAAGAACGTCATCCTTCAGCAGATGAGTTAAAGTGTAGTAAATGGGGTTGATCAGATTGTACTAGTTTTCTGCCAACTCAAATCTTCTCTACACACTCACTAACGAGAGATACATCAGATAGTATTGAAATAACATGAAATGCCTTTCCAGTCCGTTTCCTCTCGCTCCATAGAGCTCCGAAACCGAAGGTGTCTGTGATATTATTAAGGAAGTAAAAAAATATGCTCTGGTGAGCTCGGATAGAAGCAAAGGATAAAATATGATGAAATATGGGTACAACCTAAACATATTGTGAAAATAATAATAATTGGCCTTACCTTCAGGGCATCCACCTCCAGGTATACGGCATTGAAAGGTGAGAAGAAAGGAAACAGGATTTAGGAAGAGAATTGAGGGAATTATGGAAGTATCTCACCAGACGCCGGGTAGGTAGGCGTCCAGAAAGGTCCAATATAACAAACATGGGCCGGCTATAGGAATAATAATGCCAAGAACAACTTATAACGCCAAGGGAAGCGGAAAATAAACCATTAAAAGCCACTGGCATACACGCACATAACAAGAGTTGCTTGGGCATGGGCCGGCTATAGGAATAAGAATGGCGGACGAGGCTCTCCTGCCTAAGCACGAGGACCAGTGGTACCTAAATCACATACTCGTGATTCGTATAATATGTGTCGCGAAACATAAAAATATTTGAAGGCCTCTCTCAATTGATTGTAATTCTAACAATAATTAAACTTAGTCTGTTTCTGTCTCAAAAATCGTCCGATTTTGATGAAATGTGGTGCGAAATTCTACGTCTAATTTAAATGTTCGAGTTTACAAACGAACACAATTCGTCCACTAAAACATGGATTTGGTGACATAATTCGCTCGAAATAATCGTAGCACCTATGTTTTCCCTGGTGAACTTATATGGGTTTTCTATCATAGGTAAATGAATAAAAATATCTGTAAAACGAAATATCTTACTATTTACGAGAAGCGTTGATACAAATAGTATTCCTAACTCATTTTCATTTCGAGCAGTCAGAAACGATTGATTCAGTTGAATATTATTCTACCCATTTGAAATTTATATAAAAATAAACATTTATATTTTGGTTTTGTTTGTAGTAGTGGAGGCATTAGAAATAAAACTAACAGAGAACGGATAGTATGTAAAATTCTTGAAAGCGGTTAAGAAATTGTGGTGTGAGACATGACCATTTGAAAGATTATTAAAATCTCTACAATAAAGATTCTAAGGCAAATTATTATTCGATGGTCTCAATTAGAGAATTAAGCGCGAATAATATATTGATATCCTCAGTTAGGACTGGATTGCCACCGACTGGTGTGCTATACCTAGAACTAGGTCTTTTTGACCGGTATTTATTTATATCTATTGTTTGAAAGTGAGAAACATTTTTTTTAATTATAATAAATAGAAGGTCTGAATAATAATTTTATTCATAATATGTGACAATAAATCACGCAAAGAAATGTCACTAATCAAAATACAGTTAATTATTATTAAAAAAAATATAGAATATCCCTTAATATTGGCACTGATTACAAATTTCACAAGTAAATTTTCTGCAGGTTATATATGAATTATTCGTTTTGTTTTCCCATTTTGATGTGTGACACGTACGTCAGTCTCCATTATTATCTGTACTCGTTGCTGGCAGTCTCGAATAAGGACAATAAACTTGACGCCTTGTACTTACGCACTTTTCTGCAAGCTCCTGACAAATTGTTTACATGAAATCCTATAAGCCATAAGCATTGATTAGCGCTAGGTCTAACATATTATAAAACTCTTGGACTGGCCTTCTCCTCGAGCATGTCTTTGTTGTGTATTTTCGGGCCATTCGATCTACCACATCCGTATCATCATATGTGGTAGTGTTATAATTTAGAATTGTTTCTGGCTTCTTTTTAGAGTTACAAAGGACCTTTTTCGAAGGCTTCCCTCGATTGACAGTAAGAGTGCACCTACACTGGACCCGTTCCGATCCGATCCAATAGCCACCAACTGTCGGAAGAAAAAGAAACACATGCATCTCAATGTAGGTGCCTATATTGGTCCCGCCCCGATCCAATCCGGTCCAATCCAACGGCCACCGATTCTTGGTCATTCAAACTTGTTTGTTTCTAGACCGATTTTGGACCGACAAAGCAAAATGGCGCCAACCCATATATTGTGTTTCAAAAAGGTCTACAGGTTCTAAATCTTAACCGATTTCAATGCATTGTTTTTTATATCAAAGGAAATAACATTTAGAACAACTTTGCGTGGAAAGATGTTTATTAGGTGGTATTTATTAACTTAATCACTCATTTTCACTTCACTACGAAGTCATTACTGACGAGCTGTGATTAGATAGGATCGGATCGGGTCGAGACCAATGTAGGCCGCTGTTGGCCGTTGTCGATCAAACGAAATCGGATCGGGCGAAATACGGGTTCAATGTAGGTGCAGTCTTAGAGTGCAGTTTTCATCTTTCAGAATAACCTTGTCATAGAGGAATCCTTTTTTTTTGAGTTGACACTTCCTTCTTCATATTTTTCTATAGTCCCTGCCATAGAGATCCCTTTACTCAGAAGCTGTTTTACTAATTTCAAACTAGTAAAACCATTGTCAGTAATTACATCACCACTTGTTTTATAAAATGGCTCCATAATTCGACAAAGTACATTTTCTGCAAGAGATTGGTCTTTTGGACGAGCACCACCTTTACCTAAATATGGAAAACCATTGAATACATATTTTGAATTCGTGTTAACGGCAAGTCAGAAACTTATTCCAAATTTGTCTGGCTTATTCGGCATGTACTTTGTTGTCTTGCTTTAGAAGGGAAGAACTGTTCGTCAATAATTATATTTTCTCCTGGTAATAACAAAGAAAACAATTTCTAGTGAATTCATTAGAGATAAATGCCATTTCTCAACAAATTGAAATTATGAACTTTTCATACAAAAAATAACTCAATACAATTGTGTACTTTACTGGTCGAGTCACAACAAAAGCGCCTCAGAAATGTCAATACAGACATAAATGGAAGTGTACCCATACCTTTCAGAAACCGCTCCTTTTGACCGGTGACGGTGGTTCTAGCTATAAAGTCTATTTAATGGCCATGGAAGAAAGTTATTGAAGAGACACTCCAGGTACTCAAAATATGTCAGATTCTTGGAAAAGTCATGGAGTTTGGAGTGTCTACAACTGACAATGAAAATTTGATTAAAAAATAAAGCGTTTCTAGTGTTCATTCTGTTTGATTTCGTTGGTTGTTTATTCCTTGTTGTGACACTAGGTAAAATAACGTTATGGGAACACTCTAAGACGACTCAGTTCCTTTTTATAAGGCTCATAAACTTCAATGAAAAGTTTATTAAAAATATAAAACCACCTTGACGGGTCTTATGGAGAACAGAACGAAGGGTATTTGTTATTACTCATTTATCCAATTACGAATGAAAATATATTGATAAAAGTAATTTTTCATATTGTAAGATTGGGATAATAAATAAAAATCTCATATAAGAGTGCAAAATAATTTATTCAGTCAACGTCTGATCTAACGGAAAAACATCTTGTGACAATGGTGGGTTTCTTTTGAGGTATATGATATATTTTACCAATGAGCTCCGTGTCCCCATGCACCTACAGCAGGTCCAACGAGGCCAGCATGACCAACAGCTGGTGCAACGATGGCACCATGACCAACAGCTGGTCCGACGAGGGCGGCTCCAGAAGCGGCGGGTCCAACGATGGCTCCATGACCAACAGCAGGTCCAACAACGGCAGCAGGTCCGACAGCTGGTCCGACGAGAGCGGCGCCGCTAGTGGCTGGTCCTACGACGGCACCGTGACCGACTGCGGGTCCAACAACAGCAGCGGGTCCAACGGCAGGTCCGACAAGAGCGGCTCCGGAAGTGGCTGGTCCAACGACGGCAGCAGGTCCAACTGCGGGTCCAACGAGCGAGGCTCCGTGCACAGCGGGTCCAAGGAGAGAGGCTCCATGCACAGCAGGTCCTACTAGACCTTGAGCTCCGAGGTAGCTCCTCTTGGCTCTCTCTCCCAAAGCTACTCCAACAACGACGAACAAGCAAACCTGCAGACAATGTAAAGTGATGAGTATATTTATAGTTCTAGTAATTTTGCACGTACTATTTCATTAATCAGGTCGTAACTGCAAAAGATAATATGTTTGCATATGCTAAAAGATCCTTTGTGCTCTACTTACGAGGACAGCCTTCATCTTGAGAGGTTGGATACTCACTGTGCCCATGCTAGAACTATCCTAGCTTAAATACTCCATAGAGTCCTTGATACGAGGTGTGTACTGGTCGCTACGGGTTATGCTTGTCTGATGTAATTTATGCAATACAACCGTAATAGAAACTAATATGGTCGATTGTGCTTCAACGAGGAAGCTTTCTGTCCTTATTTAGTATTTTTCTCATTATTTGCAACTCTTAAAACTTATCTTGATTTTGTTTAAATGCAATCAGCTTATAATGGATAATCTTTTCTTCTGTTGAATTAATTATTTTTTACGGCAAATTTACGTCCAATTTTTTTAATTAAATCGTATTTTAGTATAAAAAAGTATTTCATTAATTTTTTGGGTGATAAATATTTTTTATTCTTTAATTAAAATTAAGGTTGTACTCTTCAAAATAAAATTTGTGGCTGCTTAAACGCATACAATGTCAAGTACCTTTAGTTGAAAAGTAAATCATGTACTTCTGATTCCAAATTAACCCTGAAATAAAGAAGAAAACTATTTTTCCACTTAGCCTATCTGGAATTTTCTAATAATTTGTCTATACACAATATACATTTTACCTAGACGATATGGATTTCTGCGGGAATATTGAGATGTATAGAAAAATGTTTAAGGACTAATATAATTATTATTATTTTGTTTTTACAATACTCCACATCATTAGTGAGTAGCATCCAATCACCCTTTTGCACTTAAGTGCTGCTCATTGTGATATTTCCAATACCAAGTCTGAGCCAACGGCCATAGCCGCGTACAATACACCGGTTCCCGTAGATCACCGAAGTTAAGCAATGTCGGGTGTGGTCAGAACCTGAATGGGTGAC
Source organism: Gonocerus acuteangulatus (assembly GCA_946811695.1). Taxonomy (NCBI): domain Eukaryota; kingdom Metazoa; phylum Arthropoda; class Insecta; order Hemiptera; family Coreidae; genus Gonocerus; species Gonocerus acuteangulatus. The sequence continues at coordinate 91,917,006 of OX328125.1, forward strand.
CAACCACGTGCTGTTGGCATTATAAAAGGGTGGAAACCTGTAGATAGCCCGGCGCTAATAGCAAAATAGTTGATGCGCCGTTAAAAACGAAAAGAAAAAAAGAAAACAAGTCATGGTAGAATTTATTGCCGACATACATTTTATCTGGGTTTTCATTAGTCACAATTTCTCTCTGATATAAATATCCTGCAATAACTAGCTAGTGTAAACCCACCCTAAGAAAGCAGTTTGTTAGTATCAGGGTTGGGCAAACGTTAGCGGTCGCTAATGTCTAATACCTTCTCGCTACTTTAGCGGTACTGATAAGAGCCTGCGCTAACGATTAGCGCTTAGCGACGGCAGTGCGCTAATCGCTAATTTATTCATGAAATGTTTAAATATCGTGATAGCTAATACCTTTAGCTATAGTTTCAACATTTTGTCATCTCAACGTTCACTTCCGGTCTGCTCTGAGCCGGGGGCATGCACCGCATATAACTTTAGGTAAAACTGAAGTTTAGTGTCCTCCAAACCGATTTCTTTCAAATTTTGTACAATAACGTATTTTGAGGCACTAAACACGAATCCGTTAAAAAAAAAGTTCGCATTCAACGGATTTGTGTTTAGTGCATCAAAATACGTTATTGTACAAGATTTGAAAGAAATCGCTTTGGAGGACACTTAACTGCAGTTTTACCTAACTTTAAGTATGCAAACTTCTTTTTTAACGGATTCGTGTTTAGTGCATCAAAATACGTTATTGTACAAAATTTGAAAGAAATCGGTTTGGAGGACACTTAACTGCAGTTTTACCTAACTTTAAGTATGGGAACTTTTTTTTTTAACGGATTCGTGTTTAGTGCATCAAAATACGTTATTGTACAAAATTTGAAAGAAATCGGTTTGGAGGACGCTAAACTTCAGTTTTACCTAAAGTTATATGCGGTGCATGCCCCCGGGCTCAGAGCAGACCGGAAGTGTACTTTGAGATGACAAAATGTTGTAACTATAGCTAAAGGCATTAGCTATCACGATATTTGAACATTTCATGAATAAATTAGCGATTAGCGCACTGCCGTCGCTATGCGCTAATCGTTGCGCAGGCTCTTATCAGTACCGCTAAATTAGCGAGAAGGTATTAGATATTAGTGACCGCGAACGTTTGCCCAACCCTGGTTAGTATATGTTTGACTGTTAGTTCAAACATATATAGTTAAGTGATCTTAAGTATATATTTACATATTAATGAACTAGAGAACCCATTATATTCAATTAATATCCTTTTAAATCTAAGAAATGGAATTATACAATTAATGTGCATCTAAAGAAGAGAATTTGTCCAACACAACTGTAAAAGTATGTTATATTTTCAAATAAGGAATCTAGTATAGGAATCAGATGGAGCATCATTCGTAGTTCTAGGAGTCACAGGTATTCCATTTGAGTGTCCGATTACCGAGAAGGCTCAAGAGTTTTTAGGCGTTATTAAAAATTAATTTATATCAGACATATCTTGGCTCCTATGTTTTCGTGAACGCCAAAACCATCGAGTTTGACCAAACTTGGAACACTGGAACAATTGTCGCAGGCTAAGTTAAAAACATCTACCAGCTGTCTGTCTGTATGTTTGTTCCTTATACAAATCCACACAGTTTGGCCGATTTTGACCAACCTTGGCACACAGTCAAAATCACCTAGGACTTACAGTTCGGGGGTCAATGGGCTTGAAACTGTGAACCCGAACAGTTACAGATTTGCGTTATTTGATGGTAATATCACTTATTTGGGTTCTAATTTATTTTGCTTTTCTAGTTGCAGGATGTAGGTGTAGTTAAAAAGTAGAGGCTAAAGTGTGTTCTACGTTTTTTTTCATTTTTGTATGAGGGGGTCCAGGGAGTTGTTTATGTTTGTTTTTTAAACAGATCGAATTGAATGATTGTATTCAAATAATTACTGTAGAACCATCGTAAAAATAATTTTTTTCAAATTGTATACGGTTTAAAAAGTAAATATATTCATTGTTTATTTACATTTATTTAAGAACTAGCTGCCTACCCGTGCTTCACCACGGCCGATTAATTGTTTTTCTATTGCGTTAAATAAGGTATAATCAAAATGAACGCTACTACATAATTTTGTACAGCTTATTATTGCACGGACTTAAGAGTTACCCAGGAAACACCATGTGGAGGTAACCGTGCTTGTTTCCGTTGGGTAGTAAAAAAAAAATAAATAAAAAATAAAATAAAATAAAAAATAAATAAATATATATATAAAAAAAAAGAATACAACAACCACTTAGAACGTTAGGAAACAGAGACAAATACACGCACTTATCTCTTCGATTGACATCGCCCCAGCGAACATTACAACAGAATCTTTTTTGTAGAGAATTTAGTAATCTTTCGAACAGCCGCCTTCCACTTACTACGATTTCCCAACCGTTTTTGAGATATTTTAGAAAATATACTGATATACGAAAACTTTGTATCACCATTAATACATTTTTTTTTCCATATACCTACAAACAGTACCAAAGTTTCAATATCTTAGATTAGATGAATGTCAAATACCTGGTACAAATTTCAAGTGAACCAATCATCGTTTCTGAATACCCAAACAGAAAATTAGTGTGGAAAAGTATTTTCATCCATTTTTCTCGTAAACGGTTACAAAAATCGCTCTAAAAATGGTTTCATTCATTTTTCTACGTTAAGGAACCTATACAACGAGCACCTGCAAGCATATCGACTCGAAAATGTAAGCGTTCCGATTTTTTCGCGCAAATGTCATAAAAATCGGACCATTTTAGAGCCGATTAGAAACTTCTTAATAATTCAACCCCCCCCCTCCCTAAAAGTACTTAAGCATTTGAATATCAAAAAACCTTTCTTAGCGAGTGTTTGCATTTTAAACGGATTGTCCGTACAAAATTTAAATTTTTGTGTCAAGTGGTTCGGGATATTATTACCTCGGATGGGCCATCACCAGGACGTAAACTCTATGAGGGACAAAATCACATTTTATTTCTCGTAATTCAAGGTCTGCCATCATAGTTGAAATTAACCTCAATTAAAAATAATACTCTGAAATAGATACAGTACGGTAACAGCTGTTGTGTTATCATCCTAGCAACGCATTCTGCCTAGGCGTGCATGCTCTAACCAACTAAAACTTTAAACCCCTCTAATAATACTTAAAATGCGAATATAAAAAAATCCTTTCTTAGCGAGTGTCTATGTTCTATAGTGAGTGTGCATGCAAAATTTCAAAGTTTTCTGTCGTGTGGTTTGGGCTGGGGGATGATAGGTCAGTGAGTGAGTGAGTGGTATTTGACAAATATATAGTATACTAGCTGAATACCCGTGCTTCGTCACGGCAGATAAGTAGTTATTTTGTTGCGTTAAATAATGTTTCATTAAAATTACGTTACTATACAATTCTGTGCAGTTTATTACAGCACGGTTCCCGTCATACTATATTTTATTCAATGGGCGTTAAAATTTAAAAGTTTATGTTTCCAAGAAGTCATATGGTAACACCCAATATATTTACGAGTATTACCAAGGTTATAGGCGAGGAGGCGTTGCAAGGGTTCCGGATATTATTACCTCGCCTGGAAAACCTAAGGATATGCCATAGATCACGATTTGACCGGGACTGTCCCGGTATTTTGCAATTGTTTCGGTGTCCCGCCCAGTTTTATCAATGTCCCGGAAAAGGCTGTAAGATGTAAAAAGTAATGAATTCATGTTTATAAGAATCTTTTTTAAATCGGTTACTTTTCTACAATTAACATTTTTACTAACGCTCACAGTGTCAAAGAAATGAGAAGTAATCTAACTGTAAAACGCTGGAACTACCTGCACAGCGCTGCCAGCTGCCAGACACTACTATTTGGCTGAGAGATTGTTTTAAGAAAATCAAGTAGCAAAAAAAGTTCCCTTCTTATTTTTAAGGTTTGGGTAGATTAACAGTTTAGGATTCCCCCTTCCCGTTAGTTGCTAGGCTTAAAACTCACCAACCATTTTGCTTATAATTTGTACTTTTTTTATCCCCCCCCCCCCTGGTATGCCCATCCCATATTAATGTGTCTCGGTTTAACTCTCCAAAAATATGGCAGGCCTATCTGACGGGGACAGGCAGAAAAGAAACGCAATTAAAACTCTATGAGGGACAGTTAATTTCTAGTAATTCAAGGTCTGCCATCATAGTTGAAATTAACCTCAATTAGAAATAAAACTATGAGATAGATAATGTACGGTAACAGCTGTTCTTTATCGTCCTAGCAACGCAGGCTGCCTAGGCTTGCCTTCTCTAACCAACTCAAACTTTAAACCCCCCTAAAAATGCTTAAAAATACGATATCAAAATATCCTTTCTTAGCGAGCGCCTACGTTATATAGGGAGTGTCCATGCTAAATTTCAAAATTTTCTGTCGAGCGGTTTGGGCTCGGCGTTGGTGAGTGGTATTTTACAAATATATAGTAGATTTTTAAAGTAATGAGATGTATGGTAAATCAAATATGAAGTTAAAACTAAAATTTTATTGAACTAATTTTAAAATAGAAAACTCCTTCATTATAACAATTTGCTAGAACTAATTGATATAATTTTTGATATAGAAAAGAAATGCTAATATTCCGATTTTGACAGAACGCTGGCGAAATGAATATCTTATTAATCTGCAATTCAATCGGGTTGTTTATAAAATTTTAAAACTATGAAATATGATTGTAATCACTGCACATGTATTTGATGTTTTGTACATTTTCTTACTTTTTATCAAATTTAACTTGTAGTGCTCCAAATTAAGATTATTACCATTGAATATAATTTTAGTCAGTAATTTTGTTCTTTTCTACATTAAAAATATATTGGAGAAAATAAAACTATGCCTCTAACATTTATTAAAGTAGACACAATTTACATTTCTGAGCAAGAAACTTGTACCTGGAAACTTGTAACTCAAGGCCTCAGCCTAGTATTTAAGCAGCTGTACCTCATGCAGTAGGTACATTACTACACTCAACACACACCATGAAGGCAGTCTTGGTAAGTCAAGTTTTACCAAGTTGATAGTACGTTTTTGAACAAGACGAATTATGTACTTCAGATTCCCATGAAGTGCTTTCTATGTTTTAGAATCTAATTTTTTTTATATATTTCTGTTGGGCATTTAGTGCTTTAATCCAGTAGTTCATTCAGATTAAAAAAAGTGAATCATGTGAGACGTATAATTCCTTTTAATATATATATATATATATATATATATATATATATATATATATATATATATATATATATATAGGAAATATAAACGTCTATGAGAGATGCTACGTAGCAATTAGATACGTAGAATTTTTATTAGATATGAATGAATGAATGAAATTTTTATTGCTTTTAAAAATTTACAATTTTTATAGCGAGGACTCCACAGCATTAAATTAACATAACATGGTTCTATTCAAAGACATTGACATGATTTTCAACAATAGATAAAACCTATTCAAAAGACTACGAAACTACTCAATATTCTGGGACTAGGTGAGGACTACCAAACTATGAGGTTACCTCTGAAGGATCTCAGATTTATCACTCAGTTTTGACCGATGAACTAACAGAAACCGAGTTAATTTTTCAATTATTCATTTTTGTTTCCTGATTTTTATAAGATTTAAAATAATATTGATAATTGTTTAGTATTATCAACATTTAAATAATTTCTATGTTTTATAGATTTTGAATTCTTCATTGTATATTGTTGAATAGGTTTGCTTGTTCGTCGTCGTTGGAGTAGCTCTGGGCGAGAGGTACAAGAGGAGCTACCTCGGAGCTCATGGTCTTGGCCTAGTGGGCCCCGCTGTTCACGGCGCAGGACTTGTCGGCCCTGCAGTTCATGGTGCCTCTCTTGTTGGACCCGCTGTTGGACCCTCAACCCTCGTTGGACCAGCCACTTCCGGAGCCGCTCTTGCTGGACCTGCTGTTGGACCCGCTGCCGTAGTCGGACCATCTGTTGGCCATGGAGCCGTTGTTGGCCCAGCCACTAGCGGCGCTGCTCTTGTTGGACCAGCAGTTGGACCATCTGCTGTTGTAGGGCCTGCTGTCGGTCATGGAGCCATTGTAGGACCAGCCACCAGTGGTGCTTCGCTTGTTGGACCAGCTGTAGGACCTGCTGCCCTTGTTGGTCCAGCTGTTGGACCTTCTGCCATCGTAGGACCAGCCACATCTGGAGCCGCTCTTGCTGGCCCTGCTGTTGGACCAGCATCTCTTGTTGGACCTGCAGTCGGTCATGGAGCACTCGTCGGCCCAGCTGTTGGACCAGCTGGTCTCATTGGACCCGCTGTTGGAGCTGCAGGACTCGTTGCACCAGCTGTTGGTCACGCTGGTCTTGTTGCACCATCTGTCGGTCATGCTAGCATTGTTGCTCCCTCCGTAGGTGGATGGGGTCACGGTGCACATTGGTAATTAAAACTGTATTAGGACTTTGAACATCATAAATTTGAGTTGTTGACTGAATAAATTATTTTATACATTTTGGTTTTCTTATTTGTTTCCTTAAATTATTTTAAAAAAATCAAGTTTTTAGAGTATTGATTTTTTTTCGAATAAAGTAATTTGCCTGCATAATTATTCCTGCATAATTTATTTATCCAAAAATATTTTGTAATAATTGTTTTCTCCTAACATTTAGCGTAAGTACGTAAGTAGTAGGTAATCAAATTATCAGAAAATTCGTACACACACTAAATTACTAGTGGAATTATAAGTCTACTCTTTAAAATATTTAGCGCTATAAAGATTGATGAACTTCGTCCAAATGTTTACCTTCTCAAGATAATTTTGACATATAGGGGTTTCAACCATTAAATATATTCAATAAATCCAATAATTTCAAATTGATGGATGTGACAACCACAAAAGGAAATGAATACCCAGTCATGTGTGCTGTTTTAGTGTATAGTTTAACCACAAAATGCTTCTTCCATTTACTATAGCTCCGGAAGTTTGCAACTTCAAGGATATTATGCCCTCTATTGGTGCTATAAGCTGTGTGTCTATATGTAGTCTCATTCTCTAAATGCTGTTTACAGACTATGTATCCGCACTAATAAACTGGTCATAAATTACTATTTATGCATATTGCTGTACCTATTAATATCTTAATATAAATATTTTAATAATTTGAGGATTTTATCTATTCCGTGTGTAGTCTTGCAGGCCCAATTGTACCTTATGAGAAATTCCATAATCATCGAAAATAGACTGGAAAATTGGGCATTCTTGTATAAGTTGGATGATTGTAAGTGGAATTTGACATTTTAGAGGTTATTAAGTGAATATGGGTCAGTTTTCTGTGTCCTAAACGTATCCTTCTTCGTACCTCTGTAGGAACTATGCATTTTCTTGGGGGGTCTTTTATTTCCTTTATTTTTCAGGGGTTGCAGTGATCAAGTGAGGTGTTGGCAAAACGTCTTTTTTATCGATCTTACCTAGTAGACACCGAAAATGACCCCCGTTAAAATTTATATATATATATATATATATATATATATATATATATATATATATTATTTTTTAGGGTTCTTCGCTGGGGAAAATTATTGATGTTAATACGGCATTCTCCAGCGGTCGGTTTTTCTGGGTGATATTTCTCGGAAATCCCATCCTGCTTCATCATACCGTTGTCCCTGTTTATTTTCTTTTCGACTTTTTTGTTTCTTATTTTATAATAACCTTTTCAATTTTAAAATTATTTTGACACGTGGTGCTTCATCAGCAGGTCATCCTACACCCTACCTGGAAGCCAGTACACAGGACGGTTAAAGGAAGATTGGCCGAGGAAAGACAATCAAGCACTCCGCAGGAAGACGAAAAAAAGCGTCAAACAGTTTCATCGGCTTAAGTGTGAAGAGGCGCCGATTCAAGAAATGTACATCTGTAAAACGCCATATGTCAAAATAATTTTAAAATTGAAAAGGTTATTATAAAATAACAAACAAAAAAGTCGAAAAGAAAAAAAACATGGACAACGGTATGATGAAGCAGAATGGGATTTCTGCGAAATATCACCCAGAGAAACCGATCGCTAGACAATGCCTTATTAAAATCAATATATATATATATATATATATATATATATATATATATATATAACTATATATATATATATATATATATATATATATATATATATATATATATATAGTTATATATGTGTATGTTAACACGATACAAGTAAGAGTTTTTATTTTTTCGAACGAGTACGTAAACCACAAAATCGTAATTTATGTTGAATTATAACGAAATGTGGTACACGTCGTGGATATCTAATAAGAAAAAAGTGTTGTAATAATGAACTAAATCGGTCTATCGGAAGTAGGGAGGGGTTTACTATGTACTAGGCTTGCTTCTCCCGCCAAAAGCTCCCACTAGGGTTTACTTTGTACTAGGCTTGCTTCTCCCCCCAAAAGCTCCCACTAGGAGAAAGAGTTGTTGAGTACTGATTTCTACCATTAGGGGCACTGTATCTCCTTCCTGCGCTATTACTGTATCCAGGTTTCTTTTATTATTAATCAAGAACAATAGATGAAAATTGTAATAATATATAACTTATAATATAATATATTATAAGTTATATGTTATAAGTATATATATATATACAATTTTTATCTATAAATATATATTATATACTTATAATATACATTTTGTATATTTATTAACTAGTACCATGCCTTCACAAAACTCTGGAAGGAAATTAATTAGAAAATTCATAATTGAAGCAGTTGATCATTACTAGGGACCGGATTCTTAGGTTTTCACCTATTTTTCCCTTTGTGCTAAACATGATAATGATCGGTTTTTTATATGATTCGTGTCTTGAAGTGTGTCTTCATGCAAATTTGAAAAAACCTAAAAAAACCTATTCAGGATGATATCACCTAAAATCACCTGAATAACGACGGAATGATCTAGACATACCTAATCTTTGAAATAGAAAATACAATTCAATGAACTCATTTCCTCGTTTTTCTTAAAAGCAACTTCTCCGGTCCAGACGTTCAGAGAAATTTTACTAGGAGTGTGGCTTCCACCAGCGAACCCATTTTAGCACGCTGGGGAAAAAATAAAAGCAGTTGTTGACGCTTTGGATATGAATGAAGCAGCTGCCATTTCTAAGGCTTCGATGTTCCTCCAGACCAACGACGTTGGTGCACTCACATTCCTAAGAGCACATTTCTCATATCTTCCAAATCTCAACACTGGAGCTAAAAGATGTGATGAAATACTCCCCTATGACGACTTGTGACGTAATGTTATTTGTCACTATTTATATAGATAATGATTTATCAATTATAAATTAATCAAAATTATTAATAATAAATTATAATAGGATAAATTTATTTTTCAAACCTATTAAAACATTTTTATCACCTAAAAAGACCTATTATGCCTGTTGCAAAAACCTAATTGGATGCTTATTTTATCCTAAAAATCCGGTCCCTAATCATTACAAATATAAAAGATTAGAACCATTCATTTTTTTTTTTAATTTATACCTATGTGTTATTATAATCAAATTATTCAAGAATGCACTCCTGCGTGGCGGACGATTTTTTCATATATGTCCATTTGTATATATATATATATAAAAAAAATGTAAATCATTTATTGGTAATCTATAGGTTTCTTAGATAATACATATATATGTGTATATATAAATATATATATATATATATATATATATATATATATATATGTATATATATATATATATGTATATATATATGTATATATATATATATATATATATATATTTATATACACACATATATATGTATTATCTAAGAAACCTATAGATTACCAATAAATGATTTACAATTTTTTATTTACTAATTTTTGATGACTTGTCTATGGTTTCTAGTAGGATATTTTGTTGGTATAAACTATCTAGCACCAAAAATTCCCATCTCTATTATCAATGTAAGTAGGTTAATGGGTGACAAATAATTTCCTCGACATTTCGGTCGTTCCTTCTGTTTTAAACCGTAATCTTCCAGCAGGCGCGCTAGGGTACAGGGTATCCCAGGCTGCGTTTTGTGACAGTCAAAACAACTGTATGCACACGTGGTCTGAGAAGCCTATTCTCCAAACCCTTCCTCAACTACTCATACCATAGTATTATCGCTAATACAACAACAACAACAAACTCTAAACTTAATTATAAATGTGTTTAGTAAGAGCATTCTTAATTTGTTTCTCTAGTAGATATGCCTCAATCGTGCGGATTCCATGGTTTATACTTATGAATAACTTTTTCACTGAAGCCTAGAGCATGATACATTAATATTCAATCAAATGTTTTTTTCGTAAAATCAAGCTATTTCCATATTTCTTTATACATATATGAGAAAAGGAAGAAGCCATGGGGAGTTAAATTTAATTTAGATTAAAGGTGTATATAATATATCCAAAAGGTTATGATTATTGGGGTTTGCTCATGATAGTAAAAAAAAATAGATTTTCTCATAAAAATGAGTTACTATTGGCTTGTATTTCAAGCCTTAACACGTTGGCTTCGGTACGGGACATAAATGACTTCGTGAGATGTATATATAGATGTATTATAGATAAATTCTTTCAGATTTTAGGAGGCTTGGGGTCTTAAAAGCAGTATTCCTTCCTTACTTTATTTATCGGGTCTAATAAATAAAGTAGTGTGAAGAAAGGATTACTGCTTTTAAGACCCCAAAATCTGAGACAATTTATATATTTTTTTGGTCACATATGTCCCGTACCGCTCAGCAGTTGGAATCCCTACGGGACACATGTGTCCCTTACAGTGCCTATAACAAACCACTGAAATTTCGTGCCGAAGCCAACGTGTTAACAGGTCTAAAAGGATAGGAAGAACTGAACGTACGGAAGTCACTACATCATTGAAGCTCTCCAGCGGCCCTGGTGAAGGGATGAAACTTAAGCCGAAGCTTGGGAAATAATTCTTCTTTTACGGTTCATCTACTTCTAGGCAATTAGCACCAATCTATGTAATAGTTACCACCCTTCCTTAATATCCATAGTGCAACAGGGAATATTTTCAGTGTTTTATTAAGTATCATGGGGGATCCCCATGATGTGTAGTGGCTAGCGCCTTGGTGCACCTGCGGGACACCGAGTTCGAGCCCCTCCTGCAGCTGGGATTTTTCCCATTTCAGGGCCCAAAATGCTTCATGATTCCCAACTGCACCAAGGCTGTCATGGCCCATATGTTGTTGCGCCAAACTCCGATAATCTTCACTTCGGAAATCTGAACGGCGAGTGATATCTTTTCATAGATATATCAACGGCCTGAAAAATTATGAAAGAAGTCCCATAACGCACTTATTTAGATGCTGATGGAGAACGATATATTATCGCGCACAGTTTTCATTTTTAATCACAAATATTCATATTGGTGGTGTTATTTCAATTTCATGATTATGAGTATTATGATATCATTATATGAATCTTTCAGGAGAGTAATACATTTCATGAATAAATTTTATTAAAAAGAATTATTCATCTAGATCTATTTATTTAAGTATAAAAAATGACTATGTGACATAATAGCCTCCACTAGCTTAAACTATATCCGATTATTGTAATCGAAATCCGAGGTTACGAAAAATTCGTTTGACTTAGAATTGTTTTTAATGTCCTGCTGTAACGGCTGGGCTGTGGACAACTCCAGAGGGTCCTTGGATTATTGCCTCACCAGCAGTAGGCCCAATATTGGCTGGGGCATGTGCTACGGCTGGAGCAACAACTGCTGGAGCAACAACAGGTGCAGGGACCGCAAGGGCTGGCGAAACGACGGCTAAACTAGGGGCAGCAACTGCAGCAGCACCGACAGCAGGTCCGACTACAGCCGCAGGAGCAACTTCGGGTCCAACAACAGCAGCTCCGGAGGTGGCAGGTCCTACGACGGCTGCAGGGCCAACTTCGGGTCCAACAACAGCGGCTCCGGACGTGGCTGGTCCAACTACAGCTGCAGGGCTAGCTGCTGGTCCAACTACAGCAGCTCCAGAAGTGGCGGGGCCAACTACTGCTGCAGGGCCGACTTCAGGTCCAACAACGGCTGCTCCAGAGGTAGCAGGTCCAACTACAGCGGCTCCTGATGAAACTGGTCCAACGACAGCGCCACCTAGAGATACTGGTCCAACGAGGGCTGCTGCTGGAGAGACAAGACCAATGTGTGGTACACCAAGCAGAGCTGGCGCGATAAGGCTCCTCTTTAGCCTCTGTTCACCTCCAAGCGCTGCTCCGAGGAAGAACAGGCAGACCTGAAATAATTTGTTTGTTGTATTAGCATAACACTATTTATGTAAATTTCATGGCATTATGTTTCCAGGCAGATTTGGAACCAAAATTTCAGAAGGTGGAATGCAGCTAAAATTGCTCCTTCTGCTAGTACTTCTTCTTTGGAGCTATATCATTGTTGCTAGATATTAAAAAGTACTGTTATGAGCTGCGTATCCGACATGTCTTCTACAAGAAAACTTGTCAGGGCGGTCTGCACTTCATATGCATCACCTATTAATAGAAAATTTTGCCCTACCAATATTTATACTTAGTACCTATATAATTTATATTTAAAAAAAAATTACTATGTTTAATTTTCACTAGTTTGTTTAATTAATTTTTACTGACATTTTGTACTCATATCTAAATATATGTTTATGTGAGGATGAATATAAAATGATTAACAAATTTTTTTAAAAAATGTTACAGGATAAAAAGTGGTCTAGCTTTAGAAAACAGTCGTCCACTTTTTGAATTATTATCCATGCACGAATATTTTATATTTTATTTTGTTAATGCTTCCATAACAATCATAATTTTAATCAAATAATTTTAAAGGCAATATCCAATCACATATTTACTCAATAATTTTTCTTAATTATTTACTTTTCTTAATTTACCTCGATTTAGTATTATGATTTTACTTCTACTTTCAAATTAAAATGTTTTTTTTCCCTTAAAACTTTATAGAAGAATTTTTATTAATTAATTATTAGATGTAGCCCTACCTGCAGAAGATTCCCTTTAAAAGTGTAATTTTATTTTAAGTGCTCCTAAAGCTAATTTATGACTTAACTTTAAGTAATAACATATTACAGTTTTTAAGTGGAGTTTGGTGGAATTATAGAGTGAAATTGAGACCTAATTGACGAACAATTTAGACTCCTGCTATAAATGACATATCGATGGCCTAGAATGGAAACCTCGTAACTAAAAAAAAACAAAACTTAAATAACTTTTATACGTTATTAGACGGATAAGATTCTATTTGACAATCCTTGAGTGTCAAAGATACTCTATCTTACTCGTCCTGAACTATATCGAAGAAGAAGCCAACCTTGTAGCTTTCTCAGTAACCATAATATCCATCTAATTAGGTATAAAAGTTAATTAATTTTATTTTTGAGATAAAGGTTTTCATTCTAGGCCATCGATATATTGATTATCGAAATATTTTCACTTGAAAATGACAACAATTAAAAAATTATTTTATTTTTTATTTTTGTGAAATATCATCATCACTTTTGATAATTTATTACTAATGGAGCTATTACACACGTGGAAACGTTTATTTCATAGCAAACCTTAAATCAAAGATATCGACCCCACCATCTCCCGCTTATGAATCCAAGGCGCTAGCAACTAGACCCCGGGAGACCCAATTAAGGCTAGTTATAGTTATCATTGACTGTTATAAAGTAATTAATTTTTTTCTACAATTTTTTTACGATATTAAAGCTATTTTGTACATTTAATTACTTACGAGGGCTGCTTTCATGACTGGGCGTGGTTTGGTTCCCTTCGAGCAGGTAACTGTGTTGTTGAACAAGATATTGGCATATTTATACTAGAATATGTCCTTGGTCACCTAGGAAGTCCATCTGTTATTGCATAAGATACAACACTACCATGTGCTCGCAAACGTGGGATCAAGTGTCACCTACTCTTTTGAGTGTAAATCAAGTATTGCATCATTTGAAGAATAATTTTCATTTTTGAACAAAGGCTATTTAGAGATTTAAAAATGTCTGAAAATGCATGAAATCCATTCATTGGTTACTTTGCAGGTATCTTTAAATGAGACCGTATAGTTTTGTGTTCTGTTAGAAAGAGAATGTTTTGTTTATACACTGTTTGCCGTCTTTCAACAAGTCGCATCACTTCATGTGAGATATTTAGTTTCTGTTGGATATATCTTCTTCTGCATTCCATAAGTAGTTCTTACTGTGAAGTCTCTATTTTGACTAAGACAAGTTGGTTTGCTAAGTCCTGTTCAATTCGTAGACAATTTTTTTTTCTCTTCTGTTTACACCACAGCTGGATGTCCACTCTAGAGTTGTTTTTTTATGGTACTTAATTTATTATCAGTTAATCGTGTCCAGAAGTCTTGCCACTAATTTATAATAATATTCTTTTAATTTTTAGAGCGGTTCCTTTTTTTAAAAAAAATTATTTCTTCGCCAATTATAGCTCAAGCTCCCACACCACCTGTGTTATTATAGTAATTTTTAAGACGGATCATCTTTATGGAATTTTCAAAATGACATATCTAAATAGAAATTCCTTCCATGAAGAAAAGGGAATTAGTATCGAGTCTGTAATTCTGTATCAAGAGTACTTTGTATATATTAGATCTGATTTTTATCTAACACTCAATGATCTGGAGTTTGAGAATTGTTTCTATACTCTTGTTTCTATATTTACTGATTATTGATGTTCATCTATTTTAATATAATATTTTTTATTTTGAATATGTCCAAATATCCGGATATCGATCTTTTGATTGTTGATCTTTTTTTTTATTTTATTTTTTTTTTTTTAAGGGCAAACAACCTCAAGGTTTTCATTGTCTGATTTGGACCCGAATTTTTATGCATGTTTTCAGTTTTTTGTGTCTCTCATGTTTTTGTTTTCTAACTAATTATTTATTTTATAATTTTCTATTATCATTTTTATTTTATTTTGTTTTTTAATTATTTTCCTCCGAATGTTTCTTATTTTTTTTTTATGTTTATTTATACTTCATATGTTTTTGTATAAATAGATAAATAGATTTTTTTTTTAATTGTAATAGCTATTATTTTACTGTCGTCACCCAACGCAATGCTGAACTGGCAGTGGACTAAGTTGTGTTTTATAGACATACACCTTCACTTATGGACTTTTGATCTTAACAACCGGCACTAAAGAGTATTAATAACGCTTATATTGTTATAAGTTATACTCCAGTTAAAAACTGTTAGGGAGAAAGAGACGTGACATTCCAGCCGAGTTAAGAATTGAGGTAGTAAGACCACCACGATTCGGAGATGGTGATTGCGGAACCACGGGATTGTCGAGAAGGCCAGAACGAACGGATGGTAATTCTGGAAACTATCCTAGTCATGTCGTCATAATTAATGGGTAGTGTAGGAAATTGGGTTGCTGGAGCTATCTTCCATTACGCCAAGTCTCCATGAGAAAGGTTTATTTGACCCAGATATCACAATGCTCGCTCGTAAGTTCATTTCAAGTTTTCTACAGTCTCGAACGTTCATATGCAACGTGGTAGCGTTCGGCCGGTTGAACACTTACTACGCAATGAGGTTTACTGTTATCAAGAAATTTTAAAATCTGTTATTATTAATTAATATGTCAAGCAAAGAAAGAAACACTTCATCAGAAGAAAAGGGACGTACCATGAATTATAAAACTAGATGACAGATGGAATAATTTTTTTTTTTTAACCCACTTTTACCACGCAGGTCATTCTTGCCGAATTAAATTTAATAAATAGCACATAAAACTAAAAGTCAGTGCGGATAGAGAAAATATTAAAAACCAATTGAGGAGCTTAGTATCAAAGTTGGACAACTCCACTTTTGCTTTTTAGCGCGGTTCCTCCCTCCCCCATAGGGAGGAACCCCGCTTATAGGGTTGATACAATGAAACAATCCGGATGTGCCGACTAGAAAATTTCGCGTTTCAGAACCCCTAGAGACCGAAAATAACGGTGGTTAAAATTTGTATATATATATATATGTATATATTTATTTATATATATATATATATATATATATATATATATATATATATATATATATTTGTCTGTTCGCTCATTTCTGGCTTCCCTGATGGTCCGATTTTGATGAAATTTGGTACAAAAATCCGTCGTACAATTTGAAAGGTCAAGTTCGTTAACCAGCAGAATCCGCCCACTGTAAGATGGCGTTTGGGGCGAAATTCGCGCAAAAAAATCGTAACGCTTACGTTTTTGAGTTCATAAGCTTGTAAGTACTCGTTTTATAGGCTTCTTGGGCTAGGAAAACGAATGGAACCATTTTCAATGCGATAGCTTTAACCGTTTTCGAGAAAACTGAAAAAATAATTTTTGAATGCCGTTTTTGGTTTGGGTACTTAGAATCATGGGATTTAGTTGAAACATTTACTGCATCTTCTACTTTCATTAAAACTAATATGTTGAAATTTTGGTTGCGTTTGGAGTTAAGGAAGGGTTAGAATAAAATATTTTATTAACAGACATAAAAAAGTTTTGGTAACTTTGTATACTTTCCTTAATATCTCGAAAAAGGTTGAGAATTTTGGGAAACTGAAGGATTCCATTAGAAAGCTTACTAAATGTTCTACAAAAAAGGTTCTAATGAAAGTTTTGATTAGGCGATGTCAATCGGAGAAATAAGTGCTTAAAACTTTAAAGTAATTGATTTCGCTTATTCGATCTGTTCTTTTTGTCTTTGATTTTGATACATAAAATTATGGGATTCAGTTGAAACATTTTCTGCATGTTTGAATTTCACCAACACTAATATGTTAAAATTTTGGTTACGTTTGGAGCTAAGGAAGGATTAGAATAACATATTTTATTAACAGACATGAAATGTTTTGGGAACTTCGTATACATTCCCTAATATCTCGAAGACGGTTAGGAATATTGGTAAACGGAGGGTTACCATGCGAAAGCTTACTAGATGTTCTACAAAAAAGATTCTGAAACAATTTTTGATTAGGCTATGTCAATCGGAGAAATAAGTGCTTAAACTTTGAAGTAATGTCAGCTTTGGATTTGTCGATTTCCTTCAAATGTCTTGAAACTGTCGAGGCTCCTACTCCGAGTTCTTTGGCATATTCCCTAGTGTTTTTAATTGCTTATAGTAGTCAAATGTATTTGTCAATAAAACAGGATACGTATAATTAGAATCAATATTTTGTTTGTTAGAATTCGAAGATGCCGTATGAATATCTAGATTACAGTACTGGTGTTGATTTCGTTCTTTAGAATTATTCTTGGTATTCCCTATTTTCATCTGTTACCCATAGTTTTTTATTGTTAGTAGGTTTTTCTTATTGATTATAGAATATAAATCTATTTGGCTATAAAACAGGATACGTAAAATTAGTGACAATATTTCGGAGATTTCTGAGCGAAATACTTTTAAGATTTTCTACCACCACGAACGGCTTTTTTCCTCTATTTTTATCCACTAGATAGGCTTTATTTTGCATATTATTCTATATAAGTTTTATTCAGCAGGGGATTCTGATGAAATGTCGTGTTTTTGCTGTGGATTTTAAATACGATGTATCTAAGATTGGATAACATTAGCGAGTCTACATAGTTAAGAACCGACGACGGAGGATTACTTCTTGCTATGATTTAGTCTACATATGTATATTAAGTCCTAAATCCAAAAAATAAACTTCACAACGGTTAGATACTATGAGCGTATATGGCGGTTCAATGCCCGTAGAACACAAGGGGGCCGCAGGAAATTTACCTGCTAAGAGTTAATCCTCAAGAGCTGTAAATATACCCCAGGTATCTGCCGACACAAATACAAAGCCTAGGCGGAGAGCACCCCAAAAACACAGATCCAAAAATAGGTTATATACTAAATATTCATAAAGACTACTTAGTTGTAAACCGATTCATCAATTAGCAATCAATAATTTTCAACAAAGGTTATATACTAAATATTGATAAAAAGTATTTAATTAGAAAAAAATCAATATTCCACAAGACTTGTTTTTGGTCCATTTGTGTCTACTCCATAGACTTAATTAGGTATATTATTCTATTGTAGTTGGGCAACTAAACTTTGTTTTATTTTGTTAAATAAAGTTTTTTTTTTTTTTTTACTTGTTATTCGTCAAGACTTTTATTTGTCCTTGTGTATTTACTAGATAGGTTTTATTCGGCATATTATTCTATATAGGCTATATTAGGCAGGGTATTCTACTCAATCTTGTGTACTTCTTCTTGATCCTTCTGTACATGGGCGTATATAAAAACAATTTCGGGGGGGGGGGGCTGAGACCATTTCCAGGGTATGGAATACTAAATATTTAGAGCTTGGAATAGTTTTAGGCAACTAAAACGCTATTGCACGTAAAATAAAATATGTTTTATGAACTAAGTGATCTTATTTAATTTATTTTTAAGGGTTTTACGAGAAGTTTTTATCATCAATTCAAAATTTCGGGAGGGGCTGCAGCCCCCTCAGCCCCCCCCCCTCATATACGCCCAAGCTTCTGTATCCTCTAGAAAGGCTTTATTAGGCATACTTTGTATTGATTTATAGAGCTTTGCTTTAGAATGAGAGCCAGATTCTGTAATTTCCGCTTCTGTGTAAAAGTTAGCTACTGTCGGTGTCCCTGACGCCTTAATATCACTTTTATTCGAGATGTTCGAGAGGATTTTGACAATTTTCACGAGATATATAAAAAAAATAAGTTTATTTCTTTTCTAAGCTTATCAAATGGCACTAGGGACATGAACGGAACCGCGCTAAGATGCTGCAGTTCCTGCGAGTCGGACTTTTTTACAGGAGAGGCAAAAAACCATATCTACTATATTGATGTCAGTATCATGGTAATTTTTTTATACGTCATTCTTATTGGCCCCAGAAACATTATTTCAAAGGCACTACAAAATTATATAAGTATTAAGGCCGTAATTAGACTTTAAATAGTGGAGTTGTCCATGTTTGAAACCAAATCATGGAGTTGTCTGTTTTTGAAACCAAAGGGAGCCATTTGAAAATTGACCTATCCTCTTTTAAAACCAAACAAATATGAATTTGGTATGCTCGAGGGTGATTTAATATAATGTAATTATGTCTAATGTATTAAATCAAAATTATATAGTTATGATTAGTGAAAAATGTTATTTAAATACAGTTTGACAAAACTGAAATGAAACTAAATTATCCTTATTTTATTAAGTTTAGAAAAAAAGTGGTACTTAGCTATCCTCTTCGCACAGTTTTACCTATAACTACATGTATTGAAGTGGCTGTGCTATAATTTTCGCCTTACTCAGCCATACCTGTGCGCAGCTAATAAAATAGAGTTATCAATTAGCGATGCGATTATTTTATGAAAAACGAGTTACCCATTATTATTTTCTGCGGAGAGTTGTTGAAAAGTTTTTAATAGCAAATAACTGAACATTAACGATGAGATCTATTTAATATCTAGTGTGAAACTGTCAATATTTATTTGTTATACACGAAAATTTAAAAAAAGAGGAATATGTCGAGAACAGTTACCAGTACCACATTAGCTGTTAATTTATTCACCTGAGGTCTTGAAAATATATTTGGAAGGATACATAGCTCTACCACTTGAGTAAAGTATGAATATTTTAAATTAAATACCGGCTGTTTTTCACAGTTATTGTTATATAAAGCCCGTTTATTAATAAAATAATTATTCTATAGAATTGGTCGGAATTCTCATTCGACTCGGCACAAAAGAAATTCTCAAAAATCATACCTAAATCAGAAAGATTCAAGTACCTAGAGGTTTTTCCCCCAAAATCCGGCATTCGGAACCACAGTGTGCCGGATAACAGCTACTTATTAATAAGAATTATCGCCAAATGCACTTATTACAAGTAACTATAAACATTCAGCCATGATGGATTTGCAATGCATGTTGGGAGCAGATTGCATGAATGCAAGCTTCTCATTGGCTACTGATGGAGTTGTCACTTTTTGAAACCAAACTATGTTGGAATTGTCCATATTTTGATTCTGAACGGTTGAAATAAACGCTATTTTACCTATTTTCTGTCCTTTTTTTAATGAAAAACAGTTGTAAAATCTAATGCAGCATAAAAATCCACTTACGAATCGACAAAAATCTCCAAACTGAAAAAAATGGAGTTGTCCAACTTTGATACTAAGCTCCTCAATTAATCAAGGCTGATGAAAAAATATATAGGTATATTTTTTTTTTAAAAAAAGGATTAATAAAATGTATTTAGTAATAATAATGACGGTGAGACAATACTCAACTACAATAGACCATTGGTAGAGCACTCAACTATTTTTTTTGAGGATCTGAGTTCAAAACTCGTGCGCGATACGAGGGCCGGATTAGGGGGGATGATACCGTCCAAGGCTGCACCCACATTGGACCCGTATTTCTCCCGATTCGATCCGATCCGATTTCGTTTGACCGACAACGGCCGACAGCGGACGACGTAGTGCCTACATTGGTCCCGAACTGATCCGATCCGATTTACTTACAGATCGTCAGTAACGACCTCGTAGTGGAGTGAAAATGAGTGATTAATTTTAGAAATACCACCTAATAATGATTAGAAACCTTCGATTAGGCTGAATGTTGGAGGTATTCATATTTTAAAATTATATATAAGAAAGGTAGCTAGAAGGTTATAAGCATTGGAGGGTTATAAATATTGGATGGTTATAAACATCTTTCCATATAATTTAATAAACAAGGGGAAAAAACGTGAATTGACCAAAGTTGTTCTGAATATCATTAGCTTTCATTTAAAGAAAAAAAAAAAAAAAAATAAATATAAATGCATTGATATCGGTTAAGATGTAGAGGCTGTAGAACTTTTTGAAAAACAAAACGTGGTTTGGCGCCATTTTTCTTCGTCGGCCCGAAATCGATCTAGAAACAAACAAGTTTGAACGGCCGAAAATCGGTGGGTCGAACCAGATCGGGCCCAATGTATATGGATATCTTTAAAAGGGAAAGTAGTTCTGACCATATTATCTTCCTAGTGTATATACGGGACTGTTATATATGTATATATATATATATATATATATATATATATATATATATATATATATATATATATGTATGTATGTGTGAATGTTGTCAGTGCTTTCACTAGCACACTCAAAAATGGGCTGATGTTGATGGAATTTATTAGGCAAATACTTTCTCTGAAATGTAAGCTCGAGTTCCGTCCGAATCTGTCTACCGGAACACTGTTAATTACTTGGATATTTGCTCGAACGTTTTATAGATAACTTGATGTGGGAAGTGGAAAGTAGCTAAAATACCATGTCTATAACTGTTTTTGAGAAATGTTCAACTACAAACTACAACATTCGTTTATCTTTTTCTGAAAAAATGTTTGAGTAAACTTAGCTATTTGGAGCAAAATAATGCCTAATTCGGTAATTTAAGGACAAGGTGGCCAAACTTTAGGTGATTCTAGACATAATTAAAAAAAAAAAAAAATTATTTTGGGACTGATCTAATTCCGAAGATGAAATGAGTTATGACCAATTTTCAAGGACAAAACCCTGAATTATCCAGAAACACAAAAGTGCTTTTATTGCTCTTCCAGAAATTCTTCTAGCAATGGCTTTACTGAAGTAAATCACTGTTTTCTCAAACGAAATGTCTCTTTTATGATGGTATAGTCAGAATATAATTATCTTGAATGACTTTTTAAACAATTCTTACTTATGCAATAGAAAATATGTCTACCTAACAGAATATTGGACTTAATCGTTTTCCTTTCGGAATCGGGCCATACTTTAATTGAAATTATTCGACGAAAAAACGGTCCAGAATCACCTCCTAGAGTTTTGCTACTTACACCTAGATCGCCATGTATATTTTACTTTATTAACCTGTTTATATTAACCGAGCTTTTTTAAATTTTATTATACTCTATATTTTCCTTTCTGTGTTATTTCTGGAATGCGTGGTTTAATAGTACGCATGCATATAATAGTGGAAACGCTTAAGTAATCTGATAACTACTGACCAGCTCATGTGGGGAGATGTAGTAAGTGACTGTAGGTTGTGAAAGGAAATCTACCGATGGTTGTGGAACTAAGTGCCAGAGAACGTAAAGGGTATTGTAATAGGGAGGGTGTGGGAGGGGATGAAGGTTTTTCATTAGTCCATCAACTCGACTGGAAAAACTGGGTATTTATGGGCTTTCTTCTTGAATATCCGGTAGCAATTGAAAATAATGGGGGAAAAAAGTGCTGTATTTAATCTAAAATACATTATTCATTCATTTTGTGTGATATGTGCAAAAAAAGAGAATTAAGGTCTGAATGCTATTACATTAACATTCATTTCATTAAATTTCAATTGGCAACAATGACACATGTGGTTCAATTGCCTTATAAAAAAATGTATAATAATGATAGCCGATAAAATAAACAAAAAAACGAAATTATGATATAAATAAAAAAATTAAAAAAATGCTGGTTAAAAACTATAATGATTAGGTAGTTAGTTACATCAGTAAGCAGAAAAGTACCTAATTATTTAAGTGAACTTTAGAACCTACTTATTCACTTATCAGGCAGAAAGTGAACAAATAAAGTACATTTATAAAAAATATTGATTTAGGAATTTCAGCTCTCAAAGTTCGCATCTTTAGTGCCACACCAGGAGCTAAAATTGAAATTTTTTTTACTTACTGTGGCTGTAAATATTTTAATTTTTGCCTCTGGTGAGTTAATGAAGGTGTGAAACTAGAGTAGCTCGAGTTAATAAATCATTTTTATTAATTGGCCTAATTTATTTGATGACTTTTTGCCTTATATGTGAATAAATATAAAATCTTAGTGTCTTATGTTTTAATGCGTTTATTTTTTATTTTTTGACAGATAGATATATTGATAAAAGTCTGTATTTTGTTTAAAAAACAGTTACAGGGGTCTGGCTACAAAAAAATAATAATAATAAAAACATTTCTCAGTGGATCGTAATAAATATACATAATATAAATCTTAATCATAATAAACAAAACAGTAAACCAGATAAATAATAATAAATGACCTAATTTATTTGATGACTTTTTGCCTTATGTGTGATTAAATATAAAATCTTAGTAAGCCAATTAAATTTTGTTATATTTTCTTATGTTTTAAAGTGTTTATTTGTGGCTAAATATGACCGATTGTTGGACGTTGGATTAGATCCATAAGTTTGTCTAACATTTCACGCTTTTTCGTTGCATTCCTTACAAACTGGTCGGTTCTGTTTTTCCATAAGGTTTCCTTGTCTGATTTTTACTCCTCTGAACAATCCGCGGATGGCAAATCCGCTACTGTTTGTTGATCTGTGACTCAGTAGTAGGGTGGATTTTTGTGGATGGACTTCCATATGAAACTGCAGGCTATTAACGTGAACACTAAGATTTTTTTTCGCCCGAAAATCACGTTCCGGTGGACGGATTATGCTACTTAATGAACGTTACCTTTCAAATTAGACGATGGACTTTTAAAAATAGCCGAAATTTAATCAACATCGGACGACTCTTGGGGCAGCTAAAGACACACATATATATATATATATACAGGGTGTAAAGTGTTTAAGCTTGAAGGTACTTATAGGAAATTTGATTCTGAACAAAAACGTTCCTATCAACTGGGGGTTCAGAAATGTTTCCTGGAGGCACAAAAGCTTTACAACCATGATGATAACTCCTCAATTATAGGTGTTACAGATCAAAGCTGCAAATAAATAATATTTAGTTTTTTCCGTAGACCAAGTCTCCGTGCGGTGATTAGTTATACTAATTTTCTAATTGCAACGCTGGAAAAACACTGATTATTAAAGATAGACCCATCAAATCGTTTATTTTTTCTCATACACCAGTAAGTTTAGAAGTAATCGGCATTTGAAACTTGAAAAACATCGTTTTAAAGCTCCAGCATATATATTATATATATATAATATATATGCTGGATAAATAAACAAAATATCTTTATTTAATGAAACAAAATAAATTGCAGCTGACGATAATAATAAATCAAAATAAAAGTCATCTTGTCCAATTCACACCACAAACACCAAAATACACCGATCTAGGGAAAAACACAAAGGAATGTTTCAAATAAACACGAGGTACTGCACAACTGATGAGCTACCAATTCATTTCCCGCGCAAATAATCAATCATTAATTTACTAATGAGTAAGTTGAAGGCAGTGGTTTGAAAATAATAGATTTACCGCGAGCTTGGCGGGCGAGTTTTGACAGTTAGTGTAGCGGAAGGTTATTATGCCTCAGGTTGAGTGCGGCTGCTACAATATATATATATATATATATATATAGGGGATTAGGATTAGGATGTTTGTTTATGGGCAATAAACAGCGATTATATATATATATATATATATATATATATATATATATATATATATATATATATATATATATATATATATATATATATATATATACTAGCTGAATACCCGTGCTTCGTCACGGCAGATAAGTAGATATTTTATTGCGTTAAATGATGTATCATCGAAATTAACACTCCTACTTAATTTTGTGCAGTTTATTATAGCACGGTTCCCGTCATACAATAAGTTAGTCATCAGTTTATAGGTAATCAAAGTATAATGTTTCTTGACATTGGGATGCTCCGCACCAGTATCAAAAAACAGATAACGTAGAGATAACCCGTCATCTATAGGTTACCAGCGTGGGCGTATATAAGGGAGAACTGGACATGGGGGGAACTGGGTTTGTTGTTCATCCAGGGTGCAGCGAGGAATTTTATCAGCGAGCCGTGGGATGATAAAATTCCTGCTAGAGGCTGGGAATCGAACCCACCATCTCCCGCTTATGAATCCAAGGCGCTAGCCATTAGACCACGGGAGACCCCTAGACTCGAATAAGCTGTTACCAACTACCTAGAACATCTTAGTTTTCTACTTAGGATCTATACACACACACACACACACACATATATATATATATATATATATATATATATATATATA
The DNA here is from genome assembly GCA_946811695.1 of Gonocerus acuteangulatus. Classification (NCBI taxonomy): domain Eukaryota; kingdom Metazoa; phylum Arthropoda; class Insecta; order Hemiptera; family Coreidae; genus Gonocerus; species Gonocerus acuteangulatus. The sequence continues at coordinate 91,942,078 of OX328125.1, forward strand.
TATATACATATATATATATATATATATACATATATATATATATATTTATATATGAGAACCAATGTTATTAACGTTTACTATATGTTCTGTAACTTAAAATTTCTAGTCGGCACTTCCGGATTGATTCATGACGTCGACGTCATGACACAATCTCCATAGCAAGGAAACGTGTGTTTCCGTCCTATGGAGAAGAGAAGAAAATCGCTAATAATTAAATTAAATGGACCTACTTATGTTTATTTTATAATTATATTGGCTAGTTTAAACATCTTAATTTGTTTTCCTTGTTGACGCTTTTTCTTAGTTATGTAGCGAAACGGATATTATTTTTTTTATATATATTTTTTTTATATATATTTAGGAAACTTGCTTCCTGAATATCATAGAAGTGCCCTAAAGGAAGTAAGTTATTTCCACACTTCATAAAAAATATTACCAAGCACATGTCTATTTGCACTTCGTGACACAAAGGCTAATAAAGTTAGGTATGATAAAGACAATAGCCTTGACTAGGAGAAATGCTAGGCGTAAAGCAGGAATATTTATCTAACGGGAGACCACGCCCTGCTCTGACTAGTTCACCTTAACAGTCAACTTTTATGTCTACCATCAACAGTGCAGTTGCATAACAAGGAACTTGTAATTATATCTTCAACATTTATCTATAGGCAGTGGATTATTTATTGCAGCTCTATTCTGTAAAAATAAGTTGTTAGACTCAATATATATATTTTTTTTTTTTTTTTTTTTTTTTTTTTTTTTTTTTTTTTTTTTTTTTTTTTTTTTTTTTTACGGCGCATCTACATCTAGGTCATTAGCGCCGACATCCAGGGTGCAGCGAGGAATTTTATCAGCGAGCCGTGGGATGATAAAATTCCTGCTGGAGGCTGGGAATCGAACCCACCATCTCCCGCTTATGAATCCAAGGCGCTAGCCATTAGACCACGGGAGACCCCTAGACTCAATATTATTTAATTTTTTTTTTCTGATTAAATTATCTTCTTTGTATATAATTCTTAAAATTATATACACTTAATATTAATATTCTAAAATAAATAATTCATAATCGAAATTTCTACAGACGAATCTGCTATTTTGATCACTAGCGTCACATAATCTAAAGGTTGTCACATTTTTTCAACGAAACGATCTGTGAAGTCAACCTGCATTATGAGGTTGACATGGCTCCTTTTTGGGAATCTGTCAAACTGGCTGTTATAATCATCGCACACAAATTAAATATAATTTCATAAAACGAAGTTTACTTTTGTTTGTTTACAAACTTTTGTTTGTTTACATTTTTTTTTATTACAATAAAAAAAAATGTAAACAAACAAAAGTTCCAATGAATAAGTAAGACGTTCTTTTTGTTCGTATTGTTTAGTCATTTGATGCCTCAGGGTTAGTAGACCAATAAGGAGTTCAGTATCCATTTCACTACGACAACATTTTATCCTAGATGGCTACTCTACACTGCTACTTTTTTAGTGGCTTTAATAAAAGAATAAAGTTCGTTTAGTGCTGAAGCAGTCGCTATCTATGAAGTGATAAGTTTGTTCTGATAAAAGAAATTCCCAAAGCTCTGATTATAGCAGACTAATTAACACGTTCTATGCTGCCCCCATCTCGGCTCACTTTGGGCTATGCAGCGGTTGATTGAGAGGACTCCATGCAAAAAGTTACTAGCCGGGAGGGCAACGAGAAACTGAATGGGCCCGAGCTCCGTACAGTGCTCGCCGTTTCTGGGAAAGGGATGGGAAGAGCACCGTATGGCCTTTATGTAAGGACTTGATGAGCTCCATATAGTGCTCGCCTTATTGAACGTGTAAGCGTCTTAAGTGCTAGAAAAGGAATCCCCCGAACGTCTTATTCACTCTTGCAAAGATTTACTTTGGAAAGTAAAGAACGCAAGGCACGACAAATGGTATCATTCATGTGGGGTCCACAAACAGCGGCACTCAGGGGAATGAGGAAGTCGACAAACTAGCGTTATCAGTAAACGCCAATGATAAAGTATATAACCAAAGAATGCTTTCCTCCTTGAAAACTTTAATAAACACTACTCAGGCTCTGGATAAACAGTGGTTTGAGAAAGACGAGTAAGGACTTAAAATAAATAATACCGAGGTAATACTGAAACTTTGGCACAAAAGTATACGGTCTACAAGAAGAGAAGAAGCTGTTCTTTGCTGTTTAAGGATTGGGTACTGCCTCCTCTTCTACAAATACCTTTACCTCAACCTATATCGTGTTCTGAATAAAATACCATCCTTTTTGGAACCTACCTCCAGAAAACAGTTACTCCTTACCCAGATAGCAATAACCCATCTTATTATGAAAAAAAAAATCCTTGAATCTTCCCTTCTGCTGTCCTATTAAACCCATATATGTTCCGAGGTCAAGCTACCCTGACGAAAATCTCCCGGCTTTGATAATTCATGAAAACATCGAAATCATTCGCTTGATCCCAACTAAGGCTATCGCATTTCTCACACACTTATACAACTGTAGTTTTTCCAACACCTAATTCCCACTCCTATGGAAATTCCCTATTATTCTCCTGCCAAAACCTGGAAACCCTACTCACTGCCCTTCATCATACCAGCCTACCTACCATCCTATCTAAAATATTCAAAAAATTACTCCTCTTACGAACCTATCCTATCCTTCATAGCCATAACGCACCAGTTTGGCTTCGGTTCCCAAAGTTCCACAGTAGAGCAGGATCTCTTTTCGCGTTAATTCATCAGAGAAACAGAGTATTGCACATCAGCATTCCTGGACATTGCTCAAGCTTTCGATAAGATATGGCACGAGGGCCTCCTTTACAAGCTCAGCACCCTTCTTCCCAGCACCCATTACCACATCCTCAGAATTCAGACTGTTACCCTGTGGAAGCGGAAGTGTTCTGGGGCCAGTGCTGACATCACCAATAAGTCCAGACACCCTCCTGGCAAGCTATACGGGCTATACAGCTATACTTTTCTTTTGGCCAGTCATTCTCATCCAAAGCTCTATCTCTTATCACTTCTTCCCTTAAAGTCATCTGAATCTTTCCAAGATTCTGGAGTAAAAATAACCTCTCTCCCTAATTCATTTACTCTCTCTTTCTTCTTCTCTGTGCCCTTTACTGCCCTCTAAACAAATCCCTAACCGACTCTGTACATCTAAATGTCGTTGACCTCTTAGATCGCTATTTTCTCGCCGGTGGCGTGTACAATGTAAAGAACTTACAGTGGGAATCAAGAACAACTAACTCCCTTGTTCGTTCACTAATCTCTATACTATCCTCGAAATCCTGTTTCGCCATCTCTAGTCAATTCTGATAGATCTTATAGATTTTGAGACATATTAAAACTCGTGGAAATTACCGTGATCTTAGTAAGTCATCCTGATTATTTGTCGAAATTACCGAGATTATATAAGTGCACGGTGACAAATCGGGATTTTTAATGAGAACAATGTGTTTGAATCATATTTTCCGCCATATTTTTCCCCCTGTAATTTAGCCTAAAGATGCGAAGGTTTAGCAGATTGTGGTAAAAGTGTATGCAAACAATAGAGGAAACACTTGAACATCAACAGGTAGCAGCCTTGGAGGAGAAAATCTAGCTTTAACTCGAGAAAAAAATCGTAAAGACATTCTTATGCTATCTAGCGGGTATCTTAGGAGCTAGGGTGGTTTTACATAGTTTATTTATTTATGAGCTCTGTAACGTAAGGCGATGAGCTCATCAAACTTTTACATAGTTAAACAAGAGATATTTGGGCTCTCCCAAGTTACAGAAAGAACAAGAATACGAATATATTCGTGCGTAGAACTCAGACAAAGTTTATGGGAAACGAACATATTCGTACATAGCATTCTAAGTGGAAATTTTCATGGAGAAAATTTTCAGAATCACGATTTCCTGCGGTTTTTTTTTTTTTTTTTTTTTTTTTTTTTTTTTTTTTTTTTTTTTTTTTTTTGCAACATTGGCCAAACCGTGAGGTGAGTCCAAACGTACTCTTGTTTATTAAAAGAATAATTTTTCTTTTCTAATCCAAAGGTGGTAAGAGTTTCGTCGTTTTGACTTCTTGAAACCACAGTTGTTGAACAAAACGCCTTGATAACGGTTTTATTTAATTATACATGTAAGGCTTTTTACACAATGGTAAAAAAAAAAAAAAAAAAAAAAAAAAAAAAAAAAAAAAAAAAAAAAAAAAAAAAAAAAATACAATGTGAGCAGATGAACGTTCTTGGCTATTGTATTATATAAAATAAATATTGTTGAACTAAAGTTGTAGTAAATTGGACCATTGTTTTTTCTTGTGTATGCAAATGAATAGTGCCTAACCTAAGAATAAGAAAAACATAATGGAAGGTAGATGAGCCTTCTGAAACACGGGCAACGTCATAATTTTAATTTATTTATTTTTTATTTATCACTTAGGCTATACTTATTTTTAGGCCATTTCAAAAGTTTACTTTTTAACTTTTGAAATAACCTAAAAATAAGTATAGCCTATGTGATAAATAAAAAAAAATTAAAATTATGACGTTGCCCTTGTTGTAGAAGGCTCATCTACCTATCATTATGTTTTACTTATTCTTGGGATCTTGAAGAGTCGGCGAATATGAAAGAATAATTTTCATATATATATGTATATATATATATATATATATATATATATATATATATATATATATATATATATACGCATTTATTGCGCAAAATCAGCCGTTCAATGATGTTTAGTTTTAGGATATATTTTTATAGTTCTGGTAGAGACTTATTATATGTCCGTACAAATTTGAAAGAATGTCTTATTGTGACCCAAGGATTATTATGTTTCAGCATTCCAGATTGAGTCATCAATTTCGCTCTGATAGGAAAGGGATAAAAATTCTGAAATAAATTAATATCTCTTACTGGTGATTGATAAATTCTGTTATATTAAATAAAACTAATGTTTATATATACGTTTGGGACTAAGGGAATGGTCTAGGGTGTAAAATACAAGTATATACTATTTTAGTATATGTCATGTTTTATACACAAAGATTTATTGATAATATCAAAATAAATACAAGATACTGAGCCAGATATAAATGAAATTATGTATACATTGAGCAAGTAAATCAGTAATAGAAAACATTTTTTTCCAAATTAACGTAAATCCTTTTGTAAGAATATTTACTTATTTATTTATTTAAAGCTAAAGTATAATTAATAACCTAACGAATAATACTAGCAACGTCAGTAATTGTAGAAATATTAGTAAACTGTCCAACGGCTTATCCTAATAATAATCCATGGCCTATAATTGCCGGTGCGACAGGAACATGTCCAGCTGCAGCGTATCCTGGTGCAGAAATAGCAACAGGAGCTAAGACTGCTGGTGCAAGGGCTGGTGCAACGATAGCTGGTGCAAGAAGGGATCTCTTGTCTCTTGCATCTTCGGGGAAGGCCATTCCAACAGCCACAATCATTAGGCAGATCTGGAAGCAGATTTTGTATTATATAAAAAGTTATTGAAAATCAGCTAGTAATAATGACATCAGTTATTCGCCAGAAAAAAAAGTTGTTCACCAATTTCAGAAGGTTCAGTAATGTTATTCAATAGATTTATTCTCTCTTTGGGTCTAAGGAACCCCTGAGTTATTTACAAAATGCGTTTAAACGAGATTATTCACTATTTCGATCTGGATATTAATACCGAGTGTTATATTTGAGGAAATCATTCCTGCTGCATGGGATATTAAGATTTTGCCTACTGCATTCTATAAATTCGTTTTTTTCTTTGTTAACAAAAATTGATATCCCACACGTTTATTTGTTTTCTCCTGTCATGAGATATAGATATATTCGTGAGTTATTCTAGTGTGGCCAGTATTAAATGTAGCCAGCTAATTCCGCTCCCCCCCCCCCGGTAAATATTTGTCGCAATAAAAAATAATACCATAAAAATTAAAAATTTCCTTTTAGCTTTCTCTATCTGGAATGATAAACCACCACAGCTATGCTTAGTTATCTGAGGAATTTTGTGCCCAAGTGCTACTCCTACCAAAACATTGTCCTTCCGATAAAACAAATTACAAAATTAAATTATTGAATAAATAATTTCCATTTTAATTTTTTAGAAATTTATTTTTTATAATACCAGACATTATTTGCATAGTGACCTTGGGCAGTTCTCACTTCTTAAGTGCTTCCAGGAATAATGTAAAAGAAATGTTAGGAGAGAGAGAGGCTCCACCATCCTGCAAGACTGAAGTGTATTGCGGGCTTGCTGCATTGTTTAAGTATACGAATTTCGCAGGCGCAATGGCTTACTACATTACAAAAAGTATGCTATTCAGTTAAATCACCATGTTCTTCTCACTCGTGTAGCATTTTTAAATTGCAGTAGTTTATTTTTTTTATTTTTTTTTTTTTTTACGGCGCATCTACAACTTGGCCATTAGCGCCGGGCTATCTACAGGTTGCCACCCTTTTATAATGCCAACAGCACGTGGTCGGTCACCCATTCAGGTACTGACCACGCCCGACGTTGCTTAACTTCGGTGATCTACGGGAACCGGTGTAGTCAACGTGGCTATGGCCGTTGGCAAAAATGCAGTAGTATTCAAAATTATGGCAATTTTTTTTTTTCAGATTTTTGGTATTTGTAAATAATATGATTATACCAAAGGTGTATCATTCATAATTTCTCTTCTGACAAGCATAATTAATTTCCTTATAAGAAACCCTGAGGTAGCCCTGATTTTTAATTGTCTATATTCCCCATCAAATCATTTCGCATGCAATTTTGTTGCTTAATGAGTTTGAATACATCACACAGAATGACCTAAGAAAATCAAATTGATAATTTATAAAATAAAACAATAAAGCAGAAACAAATAAGAAAATCATTGAGTTAACGAAATGATTCTTCTTGTCTTTGAAGATTTTGTTCCTTCATTATCATAAAGCTAAACTCTTGAAAAGATTTCTTAAAGTTCCTGTATTTTTTGTCCTCATGTTTCTTACAAGTTCTTATTTCACCTGAACTAATCATGTAAAATGTTTTTCTTATTATATTATATAACTTTAATGTTTTAATGTGTTAACACAAAGAAAGGTGATGGTAGCACATAATAACAACTATGAAAAACCGAGAGGTCTTTTCGAAGCGATGTCCTTTGTCAGTCCAGTAACTGATATTTTGGATAAAAAACATTAGAATAAATACAAAGAGACTTTTGCTTCATGCTATTGGCGTAATAGTCCCTGTACGCTTCAGGAGAGGGATGTGATTACGATTGAAACGAAGAGCTCGATGATAACTTCAATATTTTAATAAATAGCCTCAAAACTAGAAGAGGTCGAGAACGTCCATAAGATCTGCCATAATATAAAGAAGTTATTCAATCCTTTAAACTGTATAGTAATAACAAGGAAGTTCAGGTATTGCATCTCGACTGGAGCTAATAAGAATTAAAATATGCCAAACTAAACGTATAATTACTATGATACGTTCTTTGGGACATTTGGAAGCGCGGGATGACTGAAGGTCAGACATTCCATGTCCAATAAATATCAGTTTGTTGGAAATCTTAAGGGTCCAAGCCCTCATTCATCTATATGTGGAAAGTTCTTCTGTGATTATATAAGAGATAATATTGCTTTGGTTAGAAAAAGTGATTGGACTGTGCAAGTTTGGAATGAAGGGAAAATTAAAAAAAAATGTTAAAAACCATATTGTCACCAACATTGTCTTTCTAGGCCATGAACTCAAATAATTGAGTTTAAATTAATAGAGATAGCCGATTACACATGTGAATGATTACTCAATCTTTAGGGCCAACTATGGGAGGTTGTTGTTTCGGTTGCGATAACAGACGCAAGATGATCGGAAGGGCTTATAAAGTGAAAGCTGAAAATATGTAGAACCTTTTTTGAGAGAGGTGTTCAAATTGGGAGAGTACCATTATCATATCTACTACATATGTATACATATGGGTCAAACACGACTCACTCACTGACCTATCATCGCCCAGCCCAAACTCTTGACAGACAAATTTGAAATTTTGCATGGACACTTCCTGTAGAAGATAAACACTCGCTAAGAAAGGATTTTTTGATATTCGAATTTTTAAGTATTTTTAGAGGGGTTTGAATTTTTATTTGGTTAGAGAGTAGGCAAGCCAAGGCAGCAAGCGTTGCTAAGATAACAGGCCAGCTTTTAGCGTACTTTATTTACATATTTCATTATTATTGCTTCATAATATTATTTCTATTTGAGGCTCCTTTAACTATGATGGCAGACCTTGAATTAATAGAAATAAACTGTGGTTTTGTCCCTCATAGAGTGATTTTGTTACTCTGTACCTGGTGATGGTCTATCCGAGGTAATAATATCCCTAACCCTTAAACTCCTGTTACTACTAGTAACTGCCAACGGCCATAGCCACGTTGAATACACCGGCTCCCGTAGATCAAGTTAAGCAACGTCGGGCGTGGTCAGTACCTGAATGGGTGACCGACCACGTGCTGTTGGCATTATAAAAGGGTGGCAACCTATAGATAGCCCGGCGCTAATGGCCAAGATGTAGATGCGCCGTAAAAAAAAAAAAAAAAAAAAAAAAAAAAAAAAAAAACTACTAGTAGCCTATAGATAACGGGTTATCTTTTGGTTGTCTGTTTCTTGATACTGGTCCGGAGCGCCCAAATGTCCAGAAACATTATACTTTGATCACTTATCAATTGATGAATAACGTATAGTATGGCTGGAACCGTGCTATGATAAACTGTACAAAATTATATACATAGTAGCGTTAATTTTTATGTTACATTATTTAACTTAATAAAATAACTACGTATCTGCCGTGACGAAGCACGGGTACTCAGCTAGTAATTATAAAATGTGGTTTTGATCTCTGAAACCAGATGGTGGTTGGTTTTATTACGTACCATCCATTTTTAGGAATAACTATGTAATGCATGAAGAGAACGGGTTATATTTAGTTACATGAACTTATATTATATACGGAAGACAGTTCAGAGCTGAAAAAGTGTATTACGACATTGGACAATTATTACCTAGCCGAATGATGGCGGTTATTTTGTCTTCTGTGATTTTCACTGTGAAGCGCCTTTGGTGCTTTGGACGCTATAGGATTGGGCAGGACGACCACTACTGTTCTGTGCGGTACCGGATACTAGACGGAGGAAGTACAAGATGAAGTCTGCTAAAACCAACTTGGAAGGGCTTAGCTGGTGTGAAGGGAAGATGTCTTGTAATTGTCATCAGAGGGTCCTTCTGGGGTTAATCGAGTAAGAAGTTGGGAGGCCTTCAGAACAACACCCTCATATTGTATCATATATCATATTACCAGATGTATTTATATACAAGATTTAATAATCAATAAAATAAATTAAAAAAAAAATTACAAGTATATAAATTATTGAAATCAATAAATATTGAAATAATTTTTAAAACTGTTATCTCACCAGAATAGTTTTCATGATGGAATAAGATTCAGTTCTACTATGAACATGTACGTAGGTACTGTCATTTATATATATGGACAATACAACTTGTGTCCTTCATCTTGCAGAATTGCATCAGCTTTCACAGGGTGGAGCTGTTTACTTCTGCACGGCGTACAGTTATGCACCTTAGGGTCAAATACTGGACTCAACTTCCTCTCACGATTTTTCAAGGTTTCATGAACTGTTTCCTGAAGTTTGCGGTAGATGGCCTTAAAAATGTGCAGTTTGACTCTTGCGAATGACTATATACTTCTTAGGCCCGGTGCACATTGACGAAACTGGTTTCTTGGAACTCAAGTTGCTTGAAACCGATAGATAGAAAACCATAGGTTGGTGCACACATTCTTTTTTTTTTTTTTTTTTTTTTTTTTTTTTTTTTTTTTTTTTTTTTTTTTTTTTTTTTTTTTTTTTTTTTTTTTTTTTTTTTTTTTTTTTTTTTTTTTTTGTTAGCCATGTGTGCATGCGTCAATGAAACAGGTTTCATGAAACCAGCTTCTTAGTTCAAAATAATAACCTAGTATTGGCCGAAGAGGGAACATGGCCGTTTAATCATTGGGAACTATATTCAAAGAATAATAATGACTTGTCGAAATCTTGATCAATTTAGGTCCTAATGATGGTTCTCCGACTCTATATGATCTGGTTACAAAGAAGACTAATAAAAATAACATTCCTCAGTTGATCATAATAAATATACATAATTTAAATTATAATAATCGAAATTTACAGTAAATTAGATAAGTTTTATGGAAGTAAAAATTGATCGTCTCTATTCAAAAAGCGCAAATAATCTCATCATTAGAACTTCCACAATGACGCTAAAGAGCCTGAACCTACCTAGCTGTTGTAGTCGTGTTTATCAATAAAAAGCCTGAATAAAGAGCCTGAACCTACCTAGCTGTTGTAGTCGTGTTTATCAATGGCTGCGATTCATTCGTGCTTTTCTAAAAACCCGCTAATATATATTTGCAACACATTTATATTTCATTGCAGGGAAAGACAACAAATTTTGCTTTAGAAATATAGAAAGAATAGTCAATATGACATATAAAATTCAAAATACAGACAAAAATACGGAAAAAATTATCAATAAATTTCTAGAAAGTCTGATAACATGATATTATGCCAGTGAATTCAAATTCTCGTGCCTCCATAGAGGTACCATACCTCTACCTCCAAGCAGTTGATATCTAGAAGACGGTTAAAATTTGGACCCTATTACAACATGCGAAGATTTTATACAGGGTGTCCCAGTATATGTGTCCACCCCCTTTTCCTCCTAGAGTTGTTGGAATTTCGAAATGAAACTTGGTAGGTCTTAGTTATGTTGCATGAGGTTTCTTTTAAAGGTTTAGTTGTCTTTGTAACATTCTCCAGTTTTTCTCCAGCGCATCTAACTCTTGATTTTCCAATTGCGGCAGGCATATTTTATGACGAATTCTGATAGAAAATTTAATTTTAAGACTAACTTATTCCGAGACATCTTTTGATCCGACGCACCGTTTGCGCGTTAAACGCAAAAAACTGAAAAATATCGCCCTTTTGTAGACAAATTCCTATTTATCACTCCAACAATTCCAACAACTCTAGGAGGAAAAGGGGGTGGACACATATACTGGGACACCCTGTATAGTTGGCCACTAGAGTAAACACTCAACCACCCCTGAGCACCATGGAGGAGGAGGAGAGAGAAACTGAAGGGCTGCAAGTACATAAAACTGGTTACACAATGCTGTGAGTAAATGCATCAAAATAATTTTATTTTGGGGCATTCTTGGCGATCTGAATTCCCGCTGCAAAGGTTTGCCTGGAGCCACGTACAAGTTTTATTTAGCATCCTTATCATTTGTCCATCAATACCCCTACATTAACCTCCAAATGCACCACTAACCTCTTAACTATGATTGTTGTTGTCATCACTACAAATTCAATGTAAATTATCTCATTACACTCATTGTTTTCCTTCTATTTCATATGTTTACTAAGCCCTTCCATACAGTCCTCTCTTACATAAAACCAGCCCTAACTGCCTGCGTTATGCTTATTCCTAAGGTACAGCACCTTTCAGGATGTTGCATCGCAAACAAATATTGTTTAATAGATTTATTTTTTATGATAGTTTTCTTGATTTTCAGAAGGCAGGTTGTGTCTTTATTCTTGTCGGATGCAATTATTATGGTTTCCGTCTTGGTTCTTCTTTGCAGAGTATCCTTTTAAAGAAAACTAGGATTTCTACATTAAAAACGATAATGTCGATACAAAGGTAAATATTTATTTATTTATTTTGTGTTTCGTATTTTCGACGATAAACACACTGAGTTAAGTCTTCTAAGAGATCAGGAATTGATTTTAAGTGTATATATTGTTATATGTCCAGGATGTATCTATTTAAATTAAATATATTGAAGGCATAAAAATTATTAGAGCTTTAACTTTAAGTCATAATGAAAATTCTAAAGCTCTAAATGCTTCTAGCTCCTCATATGAGATCGTATAATCCTGTGTTTCGTAGATATGTTAAGATACTGTCTCGGTCTGGCTACCTTCAGCCAAAAGCTCACACAAAGGTAAACATAAATAACTAAATATATAAACAATTATAAATATATAAATGTGATAGAAGTTTATCAAAAGCAATCATCACATAATTTACTATGTTTTGGAACGCATTCCTTAGGAAGAAATAGTTTCGTTAGCCTCCAATCCTAAGTATATTTAATGGATTTTAACACTCTCTTAAATAGTAGTTAATCTTTTAAAATAAATAGATATTTATTACTTACTAGCTGTTACCCGGCGTGCCATGCTACACCTACTTTCTGTATCTAGAAAAGCCTAAATAAATTAGAAACCAAATAAGTATAATTAAAATCTAATAACACGAATCTGTAACTGTTTCGAACCCGTGACCTCCCAACTGTGAGTCCTAGACGACTTTGACCTAACCTATAAGACCCCCCGTGTCAAGACATGCATGTATGCCAAGTTTGGTAAAAATCAGTCTAACGGTGTGGATTTTTATTAAAAAAAAAAAAAAACATACAGACAGCAACTGATAGACGTTTTTGACCTGGCCTATGACAATCCCCAGATCAAGACCAACCTGTGTGCCCAGTTTGATCACAATCTGTTAAACGGTGTGGATTTTTATAGGGAACAAACATACAGACAGACTGCTGGCAGAGGTTTTTGACCTAGCTTACGGCACTCTCCAGATTAGGATCTACCTGTGTACCAAATTTAGTAAAAACCGGAGGAACGGTGTGGATTTGTATAAGGGACAAACTTACTGACAGACAGCTGGTAGACGTTTTTGACTGAGCCTACGACACTTCCCAGATTAAGATCTACATGTGTACCGAGTTTAGTCAAAATCGGACGCACGGTGTGGATACGGTACCGAGTTTATTCAAAATCGGACGAACGGTGTGGATTTGTATAAGGGACAAACATACAGACAGACAGCTGGTAGATTTTTGGACCTAGCCTAGGAGATTTCCCGTATTTTGACCTACCTGTGTGCCAAGTTCGGTCAAAATCGTTCAAACGGTGTGGCTTTGTATAAGGAACTAACAAACAAACAGACAGACACGTGATTTTTATATATATAGATTGATTCATTAATCATTTCTTTTTAACGGTTATTTACATGTTTCCACCTTTTTATAATTTTAACGGTCTGTTGTTTTCTACGAGGGTCATTCCAGTATTGATGTTGCGATCAACGTTAACCGGTCTATGCATCGTGGTATGGCCTCTGGCATAAATGTTGATAATAAATTAATCTAAATAAATTCAATATAAATGTTGATAATAAATTAATCTAAATAAATTGAACATAAATGTTGATAATAAATTAATCTAAATAAATTCAACATAAATGTTGATAATAAATTAGTCTTAATAAATTCAACATAAATGTTGATAAAAAATTAATCTAAATAAATTCAACATAAATGTTGATAATAAATGAATCTAAATAAATTCAACATAAATGTTGATAATAAATTAGTCTTAATAAATTCAACATAAATGTTGATAATAAATTAATCTAAATAAATTCAACACGTCCTTTCGTCGTGTTTGCTAAAGGTCAAACGTTATAGTTTGTTTATAACAGGATGTTCTAAGAATAAGTCAACGCTAAAATAATAAATATATAATTTTGTTTTTAACATTAATTGTTCACTTAAACATAAAATAGATTTTTGGGACTTATTTTCTTAGAAGAATAGGGCTGATATTTATATTTTTTAAAAGAATAGCCACTAATCCTAGTGGGAATCGAACCCACAACCCCTGCTGGCAGTTTAATACTCACTTCTAGAGATATAATTACAATTCGATTACAAGCTGTATTAGTTACAAAAAATGTGCAGTCATATTAAAAATATCATTAACATTTAAATAATAAAAGTAATACACTAAGAATAACAGATATTTTAATGTAAATAATTGCATATAAGGGTTACCAAAACATTAAATCCATCGCAAGAGACTTATCCATTTTACTGGAATCTCTTTGTTTTCACCTCCAGTATAGTAAGGTTATTGTTCGTGTCCTTCTGTTTTTCAATTTAATTTTTTATTTCTTATTAAATTCGGTATGCATTTTGTTATATGTTGGATTATGGGCTTACTCAAGCTCCTTTCTGCTCCGGCTAATGCTGGAGTCGAAGAGAGATCGGTGAACCTTCACAAATTCCTATAATATAATACTTATTTTTCTAATGCAAACTTTTAAAGCACCAAAGAATTTTAAGAAGTATTTTAATTAGAACAATGTGACCAAATTGGACAATAAATGGAGATAGGTAATTGATTAGATAAGAATTTATAACAAAGTTGTTGAATAGGGGCGTCCATAGACTCTTACTAGAATACCTTACATGGCTTCATATGACATCTCACAAATTGTTCTTGTGAAGGAACTGCGTTGCGAGACTAGAAATGTTTTGTTTTTGATTGAATAGATATTTTCTTTTTACTCTACAGATTTGATATAATTTTTATGTATTTCATCTTCATGCCTTGATATGTTTTATTTTACTATGACTTGAAAAATCTCTCTTTCTTCCTAATTAAATTTAAATAACCAATGTCATTGCCCATGATGGCTTAAGAACATGGTCCTCGGTACATTTTTCTAATAATAAACGAATTCCATTATGAAGTATATAATATGAACAATTTAAAATTTGGCCGTACACACACGATATTTATTTACTCGTATATGACATATCATATTAATTTATTCTATCACCACTATAGAAGGTTGGTTGGTTGGATTGAGCTTTAGGGCAAACAGCTTCCAGAGCATCATTGCCCGATCTCATTCATGTCACACTCACACTCGTGTTTGTTTTTTCTCGGAAAACATATACTTTATGGTTAACAGTTATTATTATATTTTTTTAATTTATTTATTTATTAATTTTTTTTTACTAGTATAGAAACATCTTCTATTTACATGAATTTTATTGCTTTAGATATACGCACAAACACACACAAATATGTATATATGTATACACTCACACACACACATAAAATATTTTCCGTTGTATAATTCAACTTTTTTCAGAAAACTTATTATTTTATCCAGCATATTTACATTGTATGCTAATGTCTCTCTTAAGTCTGGAGGGATATTCAATTCGTTTAATTCTGGAGGGATATTAAATGCTTTATTGTGAAGGGTTCATTACATCTTGGGCATTTTGGAGGTTGTTCTCTTGCCATAAAATATCCATGTGAGATATAGGAGAAGGGTTAAAGGTTTTCAAGAATAAGGATTGACTAAAATTTATGAGTTGCTTTATTAGTGATACAGAGAAAGTATGAACATAAGACATGATAACAGAGAGATTTCTAAATGGATTGGAAGACTTCCGCAGGTGGTTGTGATTATAATAATAAGAGCATCTAGCCATGGACAGCCCAGGTTCCAGGAGCCCAAGCACCAGACCATCCATGGGCGGCTGGCCAAGCTCCACCCCAACCATAACCATTTGGCCAAGCACCAGCCCAACCAGCACTAGCCGGCCAAACACCATGCCAGCCGACCCTAGCAGCTCCGAGTCCAGACCAACCTACACCAGCCCAGCTCCTCTTCTCTCTCAAGGCTGCATCTTCTTGAGCGAGAACTGCAGTCACGCAGACCACTACCAGTAAAAGCTGGAAATAAATAAGGATTATTTAGATATAAAAAAAGGCGTTTGAGTCTTATATTAACCCTATAATAGCCACTTCTGCGGACTGTGACGCTCTCCCCGCTCTGGTGCGGGCTGACTAATATGCTAGATTTACTTTCATTTAAAACTCAATCCTCGCACTACCTAGTGGATTTTTCTTCTTATTACAGTAGTTCCTACTTTATCACTAGATAGTACTCGATGTATAACTTGCTCCTGCCTTCTCTATTAGGACTGAGCTAACTAATTAGTGTATTAAATGCAGTGGTCCATAAGTCAGATATTTCTAAGATTTTTATAATATACCCTAGCAATAACACAGATCTGTGTTTTTCACCTGTATTTGATATTATTGATAATTGTATGTTGTTTTTTAGCTGAATTCTTTAAAAATTGGATTCTTCGTTTGTTCAGAAATGCACGTAAAACTGAAATGTCAATTTGCTTTGTAACGATGTGGTTCTTGAGAGGGTGGACTAATTTTCTTATTTAGCATCATAATTAACTGATTTCAGAAGGCAAGCATGACATCCGTTTGTTTATTTATATATATATATATATATATATATATATATATATATATATATATATATATATATATAAATGTGGAAGCGAATGCTAATAAGAAAAAATTGTGTAGATCGGTTGGAAGATGGTTATGTCGTGTTTATGATATGAGAAAACCTAGTAAGTATAAAAAAGTCATTGAATATTTGGGATTAGGCAAATATAAAACGTCACGTTGTTCGAAAAATCTATACTTCGAACGTTTTGGCGTCCTCTTTGGAAATATTCTTTGCCTAAACAATAAATAAACACATTTCAAACGATAATAATCACGAAAGTTATGACAATATTTTTTATAAATACAAAAAATTGTTTTATATACACAGCGAATGTTGGGGTAATGTATGAGATATATTTTTCTCATCTATCTATCTATATATATATATATATATATATATATATATATATAGTCTAAATTGCGTCAGGCCGGAACAATAATTTATATACTGCAAGTTGTTACGTTATACAATTATATACGCAAATGTTTATATAAGATTGTGCGTGCACTAGATCCAGGTTCCATAAGATATTATCACTATTTGGCTGTAAGTTTTACAAATATGTTTAACTGTTAATTACATGATTAAAGGAAATTTTAACATTTCGATTTTTTTGTTTTTGTTTAATAAAATATTACTATATCAGTTTGTACGGCTCGATAGGCGCTGTTATGTTTAAATATACGAGAATTTTTCTCCGATATCTATGCTCCTATTTAAATGATTGATGTTTAATAAGAATGATATGATAAAATGATAACAAATTGATATGCTTCCAAATCGTTAGGTATTGGGAGTTACCTGTACTCCCCTTCATATAATGTTGGACCGTAGTTTTTGTACAATTAAAGGAAACTACAAAGCATTAGAAACTAATAGGAAAGATGCATTATCAAAACTAGATCAGGCGGCCGGAGCGTAGTACTGATCACATTATCTTCCTGGTGTGCCGTATGGTCATGAATCAGATATCTCTATAGCATCTGCCCTTCAGGCCCCTCGTTTTTTTTTTTTTTTTTTTTTTTTTTGTATATGGTATTATAATACAGTAGAACATGGATAATTCGAGCTTCGATAATTCGAAATCGTGGTTAATTCGAATATTTCTCTCGGTCCCTAGAATTTAGGGCATAAATAATGTTAAAAAATCGTGGTTAATTCGAATAAAATATTGGATAATTCGAATTTTTTACGAGTCTTTACCTCCAATGGGAGGTGTTCGATCTTAAATCTCGTGAAAATATTCTCCCCTCGGGAAAGACGGATAATAAGATACGGATGTAGCAATAATACGGATGATGCAAAGTGGTGAGTCGAGCTTCCTCTCTTCTAGGGGTTGTAGTTACATAAGCCATCCTGTCGTTTTATCCTAGAATTCTCTCCCACCATCCCTCACATCTTCATAGTCCAGTTCTTGGACTCTATTGGCTCTGCAAAGTGGTGACTGGCGCTTCCTCCCTTCCAGGGGTTGTTAGATACATAAGCCATCCTGTCGTTTTATCCTAGAACTCTCTTCCACCATCCCTCACATCTTCATAGTCCAGTTCTTGGACTCTATTGGCTCTGCAAAGTGGTGACTGGCTCTTCCTCCCTTCCAGGGGTTGTAGTTACATAAGCCATCCTGTCGTTTTATCCTAGAACTCTCTTCCACCATCCCTCACATCTTCATAGTCCAGTTCTTGGACTCTATTGGCTCTGCAAAGTGGTGACTGGCGCTTCCTCCCTTCCAGGGGTTGTAGTTACATAAGCCATCCTGTCGTTTTATCCTAGAATTCTCTCCCACCATCCCTCACATCTTCATAGTCCAGTTCTTGGACTCTATTGGCTCTGCAAAGTGGTGACTGGCGCTACCTCCCTTCCAGGGGTTGTAGTTACATAAGCCATCCTGTCGTTTTATCCTAGAATTCTCTCCCACCATCCCTCACATCTTCATAGTCCAGTTCTTGGACTCTATTGGCTCTGCAAAGTGGTGACTGGCGCTACCTCCCTTCCAGGGGTTGTAGTTACATAAGCCATCCTGTCGTTTTATCCTAGAATTCTCTCCCACCATCCCTCACATCTTCATAGTCCAGTTCTTGGACTCTATTGGCTCTGCAAAGTGGTGACTGGCGCTACCTCCCTTCCAGGGGTTGTAGTTACATAAGCCATCCTGTCGTGTTATCCTAGAATTCTCTCCCACCATCCCTCACATCTTCATAGTCCAGTTCTTGGACTCTATTGGCTCTGCGAAGTGGTGACTGGCGCTACCTCCCTTCCAGGGGTTGTAGTTACATACACCATCCTGTCGCTTTATTTTAGAATTCCCTCCCATCATCCCTCGCATCTCATTTCTTATTCAGTCAGTCGGCCCCTAGATCTGTTGTATTGTTTGTCCCTTGAATTTCTTGTGTACAGTGTAGTATGAGTTGTTGATTTAGGATGCCGAGGCCTAGAAGTTATAAAACTCTAACGTGGTCAGAGAAAATAGCTGTGATTAAAGAAGTTGAAAAAGGAATAAACAACAAATCGGAAATTGCCAAGGAATTCCTCCTAACACTTTACCAACTAACCTGAAAAATAAAGAAAAAATTCTTGCCCATGAAAATGACTTTTTTCAAAACAATAGACTTTTATTTTTACTTTTTTGATAAATTATTTATTACTAAATTATGTACGTAATCATCAATTTATGAAATGTTTGTCATTGTTTAAATAAAATGTATGTATGTTTTTAAATTAAAAAAATGTGAAAATATGAAATTCGATTTTTTACCCCTTTATATTCAACCACTTTTAGCACTTTCCTCCGAAGGAAAGTAGCTATTGAGGTTGGACTCATGACGGAATTTTTGAAAAATTTCTTCAAATCTTTATCGATCCTACCGAGTAGACACCGAAAATGACCCCCGTTAAAATTTATATATGCATATATATATATATATATATATATATATATATATATGTGTGTGTGTGTGTCTGTTAACACGATAGCAGCCAGAGTTTTTTTTTTGGTCACGAAACTTGGTGTATAGCATTCAATTAGCAAACGATTGAACGAGTTCGTTAACCACCAAAGTCGGTCCACCGGAAGGGGGGGGGGGTTTACCCCGAACCCAAAACACTAATTTGACTATGTCAGCCGTAATATTTGTTATATTTCAACGAAACATGGTATTCGTAGTGGTAATATAGAGAGAAAAGTGAGATATAAAAATGAACTAAATCGGTTCATTAGAAGGGGGGGGGGGGTTTACTCCGGACCCACTATACCAATTCGCCACTACCAGCCGTGATTTTTGGTATATTTCGACGAAACTCGGTATTCGTAGTGGTAATCTACAGGTAATTATGTGTTGTAAAAATAAACTAAATCGGTTCATTAGAAGGGGGGGGTTTACTCCGGACCCAAATTCCTAATATACTCATACCGGTCGTAATTTCTGCTGTATTGTAACGAAACGCGGTATAGGCCGTGGGTAACTCATGAGAAAGAAGTGTTGTAAAAATGAGCTGAATCGGTCAATCGGAAAGCGGGGGTTTAATTTGTAATATATTTCAATAGAAAAGCCCGCCAAACGTAGGTTCACTAAGCCGCCGCAAGGAGCGCTTTCTACCACTAGAGTGACTGTATCCTGTTCCTGCGTTAGATCAAAATACGATAATATGAGGTTTTTTGTATTTATTACGTAGTGTAATAGGTACCATATGTAAAAATAACTCTGGAAGCAAATTAATAATTGATCAGTTACTCATTACAAATTTAAAAGAGAACTATTCATGTTTTTATTTTATTTATGTAGGATATTTTAAGCAAATTGTTCTGGAAAGCAGTCTACACTACCCAAATTCTGAGGAAAGTGCTTAGTTATGCAGCTCCTGCGTGACGGACTTTTTTAATTCGAATTTTGGATAATTCGAACTTTTTTATCGGTCCCTAGGGGTTCGAATTATCCAAGTTCTACTGTATATAAAGGTGCGATGTCGAATAATATCGTTGGCCTTCCCTAATGCAGTTACTGCAGGATAAACATATACAAACAAAATTCACCCTTATACAAACGGTTTTTTATTAATAGTGAGAAATACTTACGATTGCAATAGATTTCATGTTTTCGGTTCTATTCCAAACTGGGAACTGTGACGGTCTCTGTGTCTTGCCGTCTATATATATATTGGACGAGATTGAATCGATATGCATGTGTGTGAGTGTGTGTATAAGGATAAATGGCCTTCATTGGGCTTTGTCCTCCAGGTAATTAATTGGGTATTTATACAATGTTTTTATAGTGTAATGTTTTCTTGTTATTACATCACTTATTTATATAATTGTAGCTTCCGTATTGAATGAAAAATAAAGAAATACTAGAAGTTGTTTACATGGGACACATGTTTTCTTAGGCGTATCAGGTGTTGTGTCAGTTGAGTGACTTCAAGTTCGTTTGGACCCGCAAATAAGAAGGCATATCAATGTATACACAGATATTCCAAGAACTAGCGCACAACAATCATACTTGATCCAGAGTGACTTTCATGAATAAATGTGATAAGCAATTATTTATTTATATTATTGACCGTCTTGAAATATAATTTCCTCATTAGTCCAGGGTGCATCTGTTTTGAATTGGATGTAGAAAGGAAGTTCGCTAATTTTTCCGGAAATATCTTGAGAAGAAGTGAAACAGCAATTGAAGTATGCGTAAACATTTATTTTTTATATAAAAATGAAAAGAATCAAGTTTCTTTTACTTCTTTTTCTTGTAACTCCAAACGTATTCATGCTAGAAACCTTGAAATGGTGTTAACGATTTTGTAATAACATTTCCTATAATAACTCTATTATTTAGAAATGCTATACGTAATTCGCTGCAATTGCAAAATTATTATGTTAAATCTATCTAACAGAACGATATTTTGTGAAATGTTTTATTAAATAAATAGAAATTTTTTTTCTAGAATATCTAACACTTAAAACCATTTTCAGCTTCTAGAAAAAATGATATACAATGTCTATAATGATTGATTTGTGAGACGGCTTCTCTCTCCAGCTACTACAGAACTACAGACGACGGACGGACAAAGACAGCCCTCGAGCCCTATTGGCCCACGGACCCCCTACACCATTGGCCCGCATAGTCTACGAAGTAGGGCTATAAAGGAGGGAAATTCCGGGAAAAAATCATTCCCTTGACAACCACCGAGGACGACAGATAGCAGCCCGAAGAAGTCGGAGATGAACCCGACGAAATATTGCGCAAAGGAGAGGAAGAACACCGCTGGAGAGAGAAGCCGTCTCACAAATCAATCATATCAACCCCAGCGAAGAAACTTAAAACAAAACATTGAAAGCCTCTACGGCGAGGAATTGTATCAGCTGACCAGGCGATTAAGCAGGACGAGATGCCGACTAGCGACTACTCGCAACGATCTCGAATTCTTACGGAGATGCAGGGAGGAGAAGGTGATCCCACATTTTCTAAGGATGAAGAGGCCACTCAAGACCTTAAAAGCAGCCCGCATCTATGACAACATGGAAAGGGCTCTTTTAAGAGAAAGGATTGGAGCGTACCGCCACCGGATTTGGAGTCTATCTTCAGATGAAATGTCCCTCAATGAAAAAATCAGCACAGGAGTGGACTCAGACATGTGGGACACTATTGACCGCATTACTAAGACCAAGGCGGACAAGGCAGGTGCCCACAACAAGGTGAAGAAGGACAGGAAATGGAACAAACTAACCAACAAACAAAATCAAGAAAATTTGGTGGCCCTTAATAGGGCCGTTGACAAGTCAGACCAACAGCCTACCCTAACTACAGAGAGATCTGTAATAGTCAACTTGGCAGGCATAGAGTTATCTCAGGCAGCCACAGAGGCCCTCGAGAAAGGGATGAACTTTGCAGTCACACCCAAGCACACCCCGACAGAGGAGCTAGTGACCAGTATCGAAGCCGCTCTCACATACATGGATGAAGAGACGGCTGACACGATCAGACTGGAAGCAGCCCACCTCGTCAGGAGAGCCAAACCATCTAAGGACAATCTGTCGCTAGCCCAGAGACAGGCCCTATGCGAGCTACGGAAGAGAGATGACGTCATCATCACGAAGGCGGATAAAGGGAATATGACGGTCATTCTCAACCGAAAAACCTATGATGAAAAAATGCAGGATCTATTGACACCAGATAAATATAAAAAAGACATAAAGGATCCAACTAAACGAATTGAAAATAAAATCAAGAAAATATTGAAACAGAGCAGCCTGGACGAAGCGAAAATTACAGAAATGACCCCCGGTGACTCAAGGATTCCCAGAATTTATGGTCTACCAAAAATTCACAAGGAAGGAATACCACTACGACCAATTGTTTCAATGATCGGGGCACCTACATACAGAGCAAGTAAGGTACTTGCCAGAGCTCTGAAATCGCACACAGGCCAATCTTTTTCCGCAGTGAGGAATTCGTTTCATTTGGTTGAGATCCTTAAACAGACGAAACTGGAGAAACAGGATATGTTAGTGAGTTTCGATGTGGAGTCCCTGTTCACCAATCTTCCAGCGAAAGATTCCATTGCCATCATCAAAGACAACAAGTTCCTGGAAGGCAGCCTGATGGAATTAGCAGAACTAGTGTTAACTTCCTGCTATTTCCAGTACAAAGGAATAATATACCAGCAGAAGGATGGCGTAGCTATGGGCAGCCCCCTATCACCAGTGGTGGCCGATATATTTATGGAGGATTTTGAAAGGCAACTCATGGAGAGGACTGAACACAAACCCAAGCTGTGGCTTAGGTATGTTGATGATGTCCTAGCAATTTGGCAGCACGGTGCAGAAGAACTTCAGAAATTTCTTCACTTTATGAATAACATGCACCCAGCCATCAAATTCACCATAGAAGAAGAAAAAGATGGCAAGTTGCCCTTTCTGGACCTCCTGATTATAAGAGGACACAATGGTGATCTGGAGCACACCGTCTACAGGAAGCCCACGGCCACAGGACGTTATCTCCACTCGGACTCACACCATCACATGGCACACAAGATGAGTGTGATCAGGACACTGGCACATAGAGCCCTGACTTTGTGCAGTAACCAGACACACTTAGAAAATGAACTGGCACAACTCACGAAAGATCTGGTGAGCAACGGCTATGATCATAAGAAACTGGCCCGGATCATCAAAGATGTGAAAACCCGACACCAAGACAATAACCGGACAGAGGCAGAACAAAAGACAAGAATCTCCCTGCCATATGTCAACGGCGTGAGCGAGAAATTAGGCAGACTATTCAGAAGTCACAACACCGAAGTCGCCTTTAAACCGCTCAATAAGCTAGGGGAATGGCTCAGCAAGAGTAAGGATAAGCAGCGGTTACAAGACCAGGGTGTTTACCTTCTACCGTGCGACTGTGGGAAGGTGTATGTAGGTCAAACAGGTAAGAAGGTGGCCACCCGGATCGGACAACACGCTGCTGACTACAGGCTGGGGCGCACCAAAACTTCTGCGGTGGCAACACACGGAGAAGAGTGCCCCAAGCAAGTATTATTCGACCAAGCCAAGACCCTAGCCAAGGAGACCAATTTGACAAGAAGACTTATTAGAGAAGCCATAGAAATATATAAGCATCCGGTGAACTTCAATAGGGAAGATGGCCTCATCCTCCCGGACATCTGGCGGCCCATCCTTAAGAAGAGAGAGGTGAAAACAAGGACTGAAGACCAGCGCCCCACACGGACCACTGATGAACTACAGACGACGGACGGACAAAGACAGCCCTCGAGCCCTATTGGCCCACGGACCCCCTACACCATTGGCCCGCATAGTCTACGAAGTAGGGCTATAAAGGAGGGAAATTCCGGGAAAAAATCATTCGGAACGAACTTCCTCATGAACTACGGTAGTGAACACATCTCCTGTTTTGCTTGGAACTCCTGTACCTCGTCGCAGCTCACGTGTATTCGCCGGCAGCTCTCCAGTGATCTCCAGTAGGACCAGCTACTCAAGAAGCTAGGCCCCGAGCACCCGCTCGGTCAGTAAGCTCGTAAGAGCAGAAGCGCCTGGTGTAGCAGCCAGGACCAGCAGCAGTTGCAGAAGAAGAGAGTAAGGGGCACATCCAGGATCTCTAAGCAAGCCGTTGGGTCCGGACCCACAAGGGAATTGCTAAGGGGTTCTGCATCCCGGGGCTTTGCCCACCCGTCTGTCGGTCGGTTCAGGTACGACCGCAGGCGGCCCCCACCACCAGGGTACCCCCACTCTGACTCTCCCCTCTCTCTTCTACCCCCTCTTCTCGCCACGCCCACCCCCCACCATGTTTTCACATGAGCACCCTCACACAACTCACCAAACACGCTCTGACACACCACCTCCCACCACCAGTACACACAAGCCACTAGCAAACATGTCACAAAAGCAGCTCACTGAAACATTAGCCAGCAGGACACTCACTTCAGAAGAATTAGAAAAACTCTTCACCCTCTTGGCCCCTGAATCTCCCATGGAGCAGGGAGTAGACACAGCAGATTTCCCTGCCCTCCCCCCAGCACACAAACGTCCCATAATTTCCAGTTCAGATAGCGAAACGGGCACCGACAGTGAAATCTTCACGGAAGTAAAAACCAAAAGGCATAAACAAAGGAAGGTTACGCCTAAACCCCAGAACACCACCAACACACCACCCCCAGTCACTACACATAACAAATACGAACCCTTGACCAAGATCAAGCCCCCACCAATAGTACTACCACCTCACTACACAGATGCAAATAGCCTAGTTAGAAAACTCAACACAGCCGGTTGCAAGAATTTTACTGTACAGCGTTGTAAAACCGGGAATAAAATATTTGCCCACGACATCACCACTCATGAACACATCAGAAACCAACTGACTACTAACAAGACACAATTCTTCACGTACACACCGAAGGGCTCCCCTAAAAATCAGCTTTTCGTACTCCTCGGGCTGGACTCAGACCACCCGCTGGACAACATAGCCGCGCAGCTCAACACGGAACATATCGTGTCCGTGAAAAGAATGAGCAAAACTCAAACCGACGGTACTAGGGTCCCCATTTCCCCCCCTTCTTTGTACCTTTACGCACAAATTCAACCCCTCACACCTCAAATCGATCACCTCGATCGATCAAATAAAAATTAATTTTAAACCCTACAGGGAGGACAAAGGCATCTCCCAGTGTTTTAGGTGTCAGCGCTTCGGGCACACCAAAAACAACTGTAACCTCCGCGAGCGCTGTGTCCGCTGTGGCAGTAACCACACATCCAAGGATTGTGATCGAGTCCAAAACGCCCTAAAATGCACCAACTGTGGTGAACAGCATCCCGCCTCCTACAGGCAATGTACAGCCCGGCTTCAACTCCTCGAGAAGAGCCGAACAGCCCGCCAGACTATAGTAGGCCCCCCGGCTAACATACCAACACGCACATATCGCACAGTTGACCCTGGTTTCAGCTACTCTAACGCATTCACAGGACACACATCACAATTACCCCCACCACCACCCACACAAGCACTTCCACCCAGAAATACACCCTCACAACAGAACCCCCGACCAGCTCTGCTGCCCACTCCACCAACACCACCCACTTACCAATTACCTACACAAAACACACCACTACAACACACAAGTGACGGAACACCAGCATGGGTAGAACGACTCACTAACACAATGACTGACATGATGTCCATGCTCATGTCACAAGTACGTTCACTAGTAGAACTCATGACTAAACTGATCTCGACAAAATGACCGGACACACCATACTAAATCTCAACACAAACGGACTTACTCCAAAACTACAAGACGTGGACTTACTTCTACGACAAATACAGCCCACAGTATTCATACTAACCGACACACGACTGACCAGAGGTAGTTACGCACACTTTCAAGGCTATACACTTCTCCGGCACGACATGGACAATACACTAGCCGGTGGAGTCGCCATCGGCCTTCGACACGGTACACGCTATAAACGGATAGACCCAATCATAGACCCAGACGAATACAATTCTGTTCTGACAATTATAGTAAAACTGAACAAGACGTACAAACTGACCGCATACTATCGGAGACCGAGAGGACGACTTTCACGACTGGGACTTCTCCTTTCAGAAACTTCGACAGACAGACGACACATACTCATAGGTGACCTGAACGCTAGACACACTGCCTGGCATAATACGAAAAACAACCCCGCAGGGACTAAATTGACTAAATACCCCCTGACAGTCATACACCCAGGCACACACACATTCAGACATTTCGCAGATCCCAGCATGACTTCTACGATTGACTTGCTAGTTACGCGACAACCACACGTAATAACCGCGTGCACTGCACTCGATTTTATCACATCAGACCACAGGCCGGTCTTATACGAACTACACGGGCACATCCCCACACCCACAGCCACAAACTACCACTACAGCAAGGCAGACTGGCATAAATACAAACACCTCATACACGAACACACCCCCCCTATCACACCCATACACGACACACAAACTCTCGACGAGGCCATTAAACATTTCACAGACACAATCACCTTCGCGGCCGACTCGAGCATTCCTAAGTTCGCGCCAGCACCCCCAAATCTTAGGAAACCACCACAGCACATTCTCACACTCATCAAACAACGAAATAACATCAAAAACATTTGGTACAGAACACGAGACAGGCACTATAAAACTGCACTAAATTCACTCACTACACAAATACGCACTCTCATGTCACAATGGAAGACGTCCATGTGGCATGAGAAACTCAGGCAGACACATGGTGACTATAGGCAATTCTGGAGGCTCATACGAACACGCACGCATAAGACTAACACAGTAAAAATACACAGACAGGATACTCTACTAGACGAAAAAGACCAGGCGGACATACTCGCTACCTACTACTCACATGACGCTCAGACTCGCAACAAAGACCGTACACCTGAATACAGACTTACACTACAAGACAATTACATGTACGTCTCACCAAAACAACTGACAGCCATACTCAGACAGACACGAGGGAATAAATCCCCAGGACATGACAGACTTCAGTACATACTACTCAAACAGCTACCGAGAAAAGGACTACACTATCTCGTACACATATATAACACATGCCTCCGCCTCAGACACTTCCCCGAACACTGGAGACACGCCATCATCACTCCACTACTCAAACCTAACAAAAAGGGCGACACACCTGAACACTACAGACCCATAAGCCTACTGCCTCATCTATCAAAAGTGTATGAAAAGATCATACTGAGATATCTGAAAGACTTTTGCGCAGAGGAGGATATAATCCCTGCTGAGCAGTTCGGCTTCCGCCCTGCACACAGTTCAGAACACCAGCTAGTAAGGCTCCAATCACACATCACAAACAACATGCTCATGAACCGGACTACAGCACTCATATCGATTGACTGTACGAAAGCTTTTGACTCTGTTTCACATAATATACTCATGCAGCAACTCAGAACTTACGAATGTCCAGAACAACTCTATAACATAATACACTCTTTCCTATACGGACGTACTATGACGGTTAGGGTAGGGGCAAGCCTCTCCAGCACACACCCAATCCCCTGCGGTGTACCACAGGGGTCAGTACTCGCACCAACACTCTTTTCCATTTACACATCAGAAATCGTCGGTGAACAGTACCCAAACACAAAAATAGCCGCATACGCCGACGATATCGCGATATACAGCACATCCATGTCACATTCAAAGGCATTAAAACAAGCTGAAGAGGTTTGCGCAGACGTAGTAGACGAACTGCGACGAATACACATCACAGTAAACCCGACCAAGACAGACGCACTACTCTTCGCCTTTCATGGCAATTCAACACGAGCACGCCCCAAGTATTTCACGGTTAGAAACAAAAGAAACAAGTTAAAAAGACATATTAATTACTTGGGGATACACTTAGGAACACACCTCAGTTTCCACACACACTTTACCAAGAAGCTAAAGCTTGTCAGGACGAAAGCCCGCTCTCTTGGATATTTACTCAATTCACCAAACCTCTCACTCAGACTGAAGCTACTCATTTACAAAGGAGTCCTACGACCGGCACTACTATACGGCACACCACTCTTTCGGTTCCTGAACCCCACCATACTCAGAACACTACAATCTTTTCAGAACCGAATACTCAAAACAGTCACACGGAGCACCTCACACAATAAACTCAAAGCCCCCGACTTACACAAACTCTTAGAACTCCCTACAGTTTCAGAATTCATAAAACGACGTCACATCAAATTCTTTGACGGACTTAAGTACCATGACAATCCACTCTTTAACGACATCACACCACCTGGACGACCAGGACGCTGGCAAGGACCAACAGAGTTCACACGACGCCTAGTAGACGTACTAGAACACAACACATTTCCAACAAACACAAGTTACACTGACACTTGACACGTAAGACAGTATAACTGACCTTCTTCCCCTTTCTTCTTTCTTCTACTCTCCGACTATCTTTCGTTTTACCTCCTCCTCTATCGCTGTGCCCCACACAGCACATTACACATTCCTCCCTTTGGGAATCCTACACCTTTTTCTCCTTTACTTACCGCCTTCAAGTGCATTAATGCAGAATAAGGACACCTCCTCCCTCATCCTCCCTCTACCTGTGGCCCTTACGCTCGCCTGTGTCGTTCGAGGTCCTTAGTTTTTTCTTTGCGTTCCTGCACGTTTTTCTTTCACTTTCGTTTTCATCATGCCCTTCCTTGCATGCTTTTTATTTCTTTTTTATCTAAAGTGGGGTTTAGGAAAAAAAAAAAAAAAAAAAAAAAAAAATCATTCCCTTGACAACCACCGAGGACGACAGATAGCAGCCCGAAGAAGTCGGAGATGAACCCGACGAAATATTGCGCAAAGGAGAGGAAGAACACCGCTGGAGAGAGAAGCCGTCTCACAAATCAATCATATCAACCCCAGCGAAGAAACTTAAAACAAAACATTGAAAGCCTCTACGGCGAGGAATTGTATCAGCTGACCAGGCGATTAAGCAGGACGAGATGCCGACTAGCGACTACTCGCAACGATCTCGAATTCTTACGGAGATGCAGGGAGGAGAAGGTGATCCCACATTTTCTAAGGATGAAGAGGCCACTCAAGACCTTAAAAGCAGCCCGCATCTATGACAACATGGAAAGGGCTCTTTTAAGAGAAAGGATTGGAGCGTACCGCCACCGGATTTGGAGTCTATCTTCAGATGAAATGTCCCTCAATGAAAAAATCAGCACAGGAGTGGACTCAGACATGTGGGACACTATTGACCGCATTACTAAGACCAAGGCGGACAAGGCAGGTGCCCACAACAAGGTGAAGAAGGACAGGAAATGGAACAAACTAACCAACAAACAAAATCAAGAAAATTTGGTGGCCCTTAATAGGGCCGTTGACAAGTCAGACCAACAGCCTACCCTAACTACAGAGAGATCTGTAATAGTCAACTTGGCAGGCATAGAGTTATCTCAGGCAGCCACAGAGGTCCTCGAGAAAGGGATGAACTTTGCAGTCACACCCAAGCACACCCCGACAGAGGAGCTAGTGACCAGTATCGAAGCCGCTCTCACATACATGGATGAAGAGACGGCTGACACGATCAGACTGGAAGCAGCCCACCTCGTCAGGAGAGCCAAACCATCTAAGGACAATCTGTCGCTAGCCCAGAGACAGGCCCTATGCGAGCTACGGAAGAGAGATGACGTCATCATCACGAAGGCGGATAAAGGGAATATGACGGTCATTCTCAACCGAAAAACCTATGATGAAAAAATGCAGGATCTATTGACACCAGATAAATATAAAAAAGACATAAAGGATCCAACTAAACGAATTGAAAATAAAATCAAGAAAATATTGAAACAGAGCAGCCTGGACGAAGCGAAAATTACAGAAATGACCCCCGGTGACTCAAGGATTCCCAGAATTTATGGTCTACCAAAAATTCACAAGGAAGGAATACCACTACGACCAATTGTTTCAATGATCGGGGCACCTACATACAGAGCAAGTAAGGTACTTGCCAGAGCTCTGAAATCGCACACAGGCCAATCTTTTTCCGCAGTGAGGAATTCGTTTCATTTGGTTGAGATCCTTAAACAGACGAAACTGGAGAAACAGGATATGTTAGTGAGTTTCGATGTGGAGTCCCTGTTCACCAATCTTCCAGCGAAAGATTCCATTGCCATCATCAAAGACAACAAGTTCCTGGAAGGCAGCCTGATGGAATTAGCAGAACTAGTGTTAACTTCCTGCTATTTCCAGTACAAAGGAATAATATACCAGCAGAAGGATGGCGTAGCTATGGGCAGCCCCCTATCACCAGTGGTGGCCGATATATTTATGGAGGATTTTGAAAGGCAACTCATGGAGAGGACTGAACACAAACCCAAGCTGTGGCTTAGGTATGTTGATGATGTCCTAGCAATTTGGCAGCACGGTGCAGAAGAACTTCAGAAATTTCTTCACTTTATGAATAACATGCACCCAGCCATCAAATTCACCATAGAAGAAGAAAAAGATGGCAAGTTGCCCTTTCTGGACCTCCTGATTATAAGAGGACACAATGGTGATCTGGAGCACACCGTCTACAGGAAGCCCACGGCCACAGGACGTTATCTCCACTCGGACTCACACCATCACATGGCACACAAGATGAGTGTGATCAGGACACTGGCACATAGAGCCCTGACTTTGTGCAGTAACCAGACACACTTAGAAAATGAACTGGCACAACTCACGAAAGATCTGGTGAGCAACGGCTATGATCATAAGAAACTGGCCCGGATCATCAAAGATGTGAAAACCCGACACCAAGACAATAACCGGACAGAGGCAGAACAAAAGACAAGAATCTCCCTGCCATATGTCAACGGCGTGAGCGAGAAATTAGGCAGACTATTCAGAAGTCACAACACCGAAGTCGCCTTTAAACCGCTCAATAAGCTAGGGGAATGGCTCAGCAAGAGTAAGGATAAGCAGCGGTTACAAGACCAGGGTGTTTACCTTCTACCGTGCGACTGTGGGAAGGTGTATGTAGGTCAAACAGGTAAGAAGGTGGCCACCCGGATCGGACAACACGCTGCTGACTACAGGCTGGGGCGCACCAAAACTTCTGCGGTGGCAACACACGGAGAAGAGTGCCCCAAGCAAGTATTATTCGACCAAGCCAAGACCCCAGCCAAGGAGACCAATTTGACAAGAAGACTTATTAGAGAAGCCATAGAAATATATAAGCATCCGGTGAACTTCAATAGGGAAGATGGCCTCATCCTCCCGGACATCTGGCGGCCCACCCTTAAGAAGAGAGAGGTGAAAACAAGGACTGAAGACCAGCGCCCCACACGGACCACTGATGAACTACAGACGACGGACGGACAAAGACAGCCCTCGAGCCCTATTGGCCCACGGACCCCCTACACCATTGGCCCGCATAGTCTACGAAGTAGGGCTATAAAGGAGGGAAATTCCGGGAAAAAATCATTCCCTTGACAACCACCGAGGACGACAGATAGCAGCCCGAAGAAGTCGGAGATGAACCCGACGAAATATTGCGCAAAGGAGAGGAAGAACACCGCTGGAGAGAGAAGCCGTCTCACAAATCAATCATATCAACCCCAGCGAAGAAACTTAAAACAAAACAATGTCTATAATGTACATTTCTTTGTAATTATTAATATATAGCAAAGTAGATAACAAATTGCATCATTTTAATTAATAGAACATTGAAGGGAATTGCATTACAAATCCTTTGGCACCTTGGGAAGGTCTTTAGCATTGACATTTTCGAAGTTATAAGGGAATGGTGTACAAAAAAAAGGCGTGATTTTTACAATTTATTTCTATATTTCATGCACATTTTACAAGTGTTTCTGGATTTTTTTGATTTTAGCATAATTTAATAAATTTTATTTCATTTGTTCCTCGTAAGATCTTAATAGTAAAGCTTTTACAGACGTGCCCAGGATACAAAGCTCTTTAATACATCATGCTAAAAATGATTTTATCCCGCAGTGATGTGTTTGATAATGCTGTTGGATGCCTATAATGTTTTTTTTAAGACCCTAAGGCTAGGCAGTTTTTAACATTCGGGCGGGCGTGGCTAATGTGTGAGGTGAAGTGCCTAGTTTTCGGAAGGTCTTAGAGCGATTTTTACCGAGAAACACTTTGTGTTCCTAGTAGCTTCCTGTCTCCTCTTCCCTCACACGTGACTACTTGTGTTAGCTTTTCAGTGCACTTCCGGTGTCCATGGTGAACATTTACATCTGGTGGATGAGCCGTGCCCGTTCATGAAAGTATTTTTTATTTACTAATTTTCAACATGTTCCCGGATATTTTTATCATATACGTACCTATTATAGATAATATTCCTACCTTATAATTTAATTTATACAGGAAACTAAGTTAAAATGTGTACAACTTTCTTTATAAAATGTAGTTTGGTGGACTTTTTCTACTTTTAGCATAAAAAATATTAGAACCGTTATTTTTCGTTAGATTCGTTAGAACCGTTAGAACCGTTAGATTCGTTATTTTTTTATTTTTTACTTTTGCCAGTTTTGTCAACTTGTACATGAATATCTGCATCAACATACTTGATCATTGTACTGTTAACCTGTACAGGTTTCAAATAAATAAATACTAAAAAAAAAAAAAAAAAAAAAAAAAAAAAAAAATTTCTGTCTTATGAAATAGCAGACGTTAACATTTTCCTAAATAAATAATAAAAGATACATATGGAGTTTAGATTATGTTTGTTGTTTTATTTATTGTTTGTAGCGCATTCTATGTAAACTGTTTGTTTCTTACAATTGCATATATGAAATCATTTTTTATCAATGGATTTTAGGCGTGGAGCTTAGTTTGTGTAATGGGTAAAATGAATAATAAATAACTGTATCGGCAAAGTGTATTTTTTTTTTATTTGCTTAATTTTTGAAGAAATTTATTTGATTATTATATACTAAAAAAAAAACAAATTCAAAAATACATTAATGAGAGCCAAGTAACGATTCCTTGTGAACATCCTGATACATCTTGATGGAGTGTGATCTAGCCATAATACACGATTCTTGGATAACCCCAAGCACCGACCCAAGGTGCACCTAGGACAGGCCAACCCCAGCTCCTTTTGTCACGAACCACTTCTTCTTCGCCTAGTGCAAGGCTGGTAGCCACCAGAGCTCCAATGATCAGTAGAAGCTGAAAACAAAATTATAAATGTCAGTAAAAAAGTATGTATTAACTTTATGCAATGGTTCTATGGCGATATGCATTTTGTTCAGAAGGTTTTGGTTGAGGGCGATGTAAAATTGTCTATTAGCTCATCTTATCAATAAATGAGTGCAGAAGACGACAAAAACTAAATATTCTACATGACATTTACGAATTGTTGAGGGACAGCAGCCAGTACATAAACACAATACTTTCTTACTTGCAGAACACTAAACACCCTCATTTGAAGATATTTGGTGAATTGCCGTTGGCTTCCACGCATATTATAAAAATTTCCAAACCTATGGAAATAATTGGATCAAATATTTATCTCAATGCTGGTTTATTCCTTGAAGGAGTGAAATCGCGATAGTAGCGAACCACTTCTAAATAAATAAATACATAATTATCCTTAAAATAATGAACATTGTTATTGCTGTAACTTTACATTCTTTTGAAGATAACGATTTAGGTATCCAATAAATTTCAATTTCTTGTCATACAAAAAACTGATCAACAATTGAGGCGTAACAAAAACCAAAAAAACAAGAAATAATGTGTAATGGGAAAATTATTTGTATAAACGAAGAAATAAAATAAAATGATGTTGATTCTAGAGAATGAATATATCAGAAATGTTATACTGTCCAACAATGATTGATCATCAAGTAGTCAAAATTACTATCTTCTGCTATATAAGGGGATGGGAATTATTGTCATAGGTAAGAGTATGGATTTACCGAGAAGTCCCAAATGTACACCACTAAATTCCATTTCCTAGAAGACCGTTCCTGTTTTTTGAATGGTGCCACGGGAAACACGCTCCTTGTACAGGGTGTCACAAAAATAATGGTCATCCGTTGGCTAGATGATTCTTCAATGCGAGATCAAAAAAAATGACCCCCATATTGACCCCCACAAAATTGACCTTGAAATGTTATTCGAGGTCAATTTTTTTATTGAATATTTCGAATCTACGAGTCACGAGGAAGAAAAAAGTCAACGGCACCATAGGTAAGAAATGACTCTGTATGGTCAAAATTACCATTAACAACGTGTACGCTTTTTATGGACAGAAAGAGCCGTGTAGTTATTTTTTTATCACTTTCGACAAATAAAAACTTGAAATATTATAAGAAGTTATTTCAGTAAAAATAACAATCGACCCTATATATGTAAATGTTTAAGAATTTTAATTGCTGCCGTTTTTGGTTTTCCTGATGTAGGGTTGATTGTTATATATTTTCACTTGTTCTTGAAGAGGTGCGAAAAGGCACGAAACATGTCGGGCGAAACATACAAAATAAAGTAGTTAAAGTGAAAAAAGTGTGTACTACTTTATCGACCCCCTGCCAGAAAAAGAAACAATAAAAAGTGAAAAAAATATATATCGGGTCATCATTCACCAGAATTAATATATATATATATATATATATATATATATATATATATATATATATATATATATATATGTATATGTGTATATATATATATATGTATATGTGTATATATATATATATATATATATATATATGTATAAGTGTATATATATATATATATATATATATATATATATATGTATATGTGTATATATATATATATATGTATATGTGTATATATATATATATATATATATATATTGTCCAATGGACGTTACAGTGTTTGAGCTTCGAGAATAGCCCAATGAATTTTTAGTCTTCTTGGGATTTTATTCCTTTGTTTACAACATTAAAATATTACATAGCAGACGAAAAAAGAGACCAACCAAAAAATGATGAACACAATGATATTAAATGGTCCTCGTCAAAAAATAAACGGGATAGCAGACTCGTTAGTCATTTAAAAAAGTGAGATTTAGACATTTCTGTAAATTTTATTTTTACGCAATATTCGGGCATGACGAACTGCACCCTGACTACTTAAACTGGGAAAAAGCGATGTGAGGATATTTTAATCTGGTATTTTAGGAGGTTTCACAGCAATAAATGCGAGTATTGGTTTAGATTTATAACAATTACAATTAAGCTGGGTGGGGTCAATTTGCTACAAAAACGAAGCCAGTTTTTCCGACCTGGAAGGTACTGATAGGAGGCTTATGGGAGGTGCTTAGAATAATATTTCATAAGATAATCAATTAAGAAAAGGAAAATAATGAACGATCACTATAAAAAAAAAACCTACTAAAGAATTTAAGAAAAACTTTCCTTAAAGTCCTTGGAAAACTGCTTGCAAATATAATCAACAGCAGGTTATCGAAGAACGAGAATAACAAACTGTCCTGGTATATCATATTTTTTCTTGTTAAAAATGCAAGTGTATTGAGAGGAAATCTGCAATCACTGGCTCACAAATAATCTATCTGTCTATGACAACCAAGAGTTAAATAAATAGTTAAAGAAATAAACAACTTCCTCTCCAAGGAAAAATATTCTAAAAAACTGGGTTGTGTGTTGTGTACAATATTCCACGTTATGTTTGTTTTTACAGTTTTACTTATGACGGAATTATTCATGAAAAATCTTTGTATTTCTTTCCACAAAAAGGTTCCAAAAATAATTAGAACTGCTTGAAAATAATATATATATATATATATATATATATATATATATATATATATATACATATATATATATATATATATATATATATATATATATATACATATATGTAGATATATGAAGCGTTTTCATACGAAAAAAGATCATAGATCCATGACTAATCATTTATATAGAAACAAAACCACACAAAACTTGCGACAATTGCGGTTTTTTTTTAAGCCCCTATGTATTTACGTTTTTCTATGATAGGTTCATCTATTTTTATTTTGTTTCATTATACTCAGGGTGCCTCTTGAAATAGGGAATGAAAGGGCAAGTTCGTTTTCAATGTTTCAATGTCCTTTAACATAGTTTCGCCATTTTGAAACCGACCTATCTGGTAATTATATAATAATCAATTTATATAAAATTATTGATTATTATGTTCTCTCGTTAGGTCATCTTGTATTTAGTACAATTTCTCAACTTGTTAGTATTTCCTTACAGAAATGAAATCCATTACAATTCCAGATCTTTTATAAAATATTATGCGGCGTCTTTACAGACCCGTTCTTTTGTCAAAGAAACAGGAAATGAAGATATTATAGTGCAATAAAAAAAAATGGTCTAGTGGTTCAGAAAAGAACGGATTACGAACAAGAGCAATATTTGTGACTGGTTTCCAGCGTACCTACGTATGAGTGATATGACATGGATTCGTACATAAAGAATCTAAGATGTAGTCAGGCTAGAACCATTCTACCAAAAGAAATTGGAGCAAATATAATAGCAATTTTGAAAGCTTAGAACGGAAACTTGTTTTATTTTCTTCCTTCTTGAGCACATTCTACAATGAAATCCACGGGCGTTTATAGGAAAGAATTACGAGGGGGGGGCTGTTAAAATTTGGGAGGTATGGAATACTAACAATCTAGAACAATAGTCTAACAATTTGGAATAGTTAGACAACTAAAACGCTATTAAACCCCAAAAAAATAATATTTTGTGAATTGAGTGAACTTATTTAATTTTATTTTTGCAGGAGTACCACCATCGCCCAGCCAAATCAATGTCAAGATATTAATATATATACAGTTAAACCTCGTTAATCCGAACCTCTTTAACCCGGACGTCCGGATAACCCAGACCAGTTTTGAAAACGAAATTATGTAGTTGACTGTAGTAAATGAAGACTTGTTTTACAGAATATCAATTGCTATTCTCAGTAGTTAAATTGCGAGTTTTCCTAGCGTCTCAGTCGAGTACAGCATCGTTTTGCTTCATTTGCTCGTTGTCCGCGATTTAGGCGAAACGTAAAAACATTATTGTGGCTATGGAAAAAAGGATGGAAGCATCGACAGTTCGTTTTTCCGTCATTCTCTGTATAACCGGGATTTTCGTTAATCCGGATCGGCGGTTCATCCGGGTAAACGATGTTTTACTATATATATATATATATATATATATATATATATATATATATATATATATATATATACTAGAAATATTCCTCTAGATGCTCCGGATTCTTCCTTCTCAAATATTCACCTTCAAAAAATATTATTATTTACATTCGGGTCAGTCTATTACAAATATTGAGGACAATTTACCTAGCCTCTGTTCGATTACTTGAGAATTGATGGATGTTTGCGGAAGGTGTGTATATTGAGGTGCAAATAATTTTAACACCGTGCACATTTTTTATTTGTTAACCTGGATCGTTCTGTTCACAAATGTTTTAAGCGTTTGGATTGACGAATTTTTATATCCTCAAAGTGTCACTATACACCCAACGTCCGGTTCCATCAAATAGAACACTTACCGAAAACAATGGAAAATTGCATTAGATTCAATAAAACTCAAAATAAATACATACAGCAAGAAGGGTTTTCATTTTGTTGAAGAGCTGGTTGCCAGTACGTCTGAAGACTGTGGACTGGAGATGCTTGGGATGTTTATATATCTCGTAGGAAGTCCTTGGATGATACACGATGAAGAATCTGATGGAAAATAAAACAAGGATGTGCATTGGTAGAGATCTTGTTAATATTGATGTGGTGACGTTTTGCAATTACATGGAGGTTTATCTAGTGCGGTGAATCTCATTATCTCTAAGGGGATTGTCACACGGATATAATAGTATAGCAGCAGCCATTAGAAGCTATTAGCATCCCACAATGCACAATGAATAAAGCATTCTGGGATCGGCATGGATTGAAAAATGTTGAGACTTCATAAATAAATACTTTTACTTATCCTGAAAAAAGTTACCAAAGAAATGTGTTCAAAAACTGTCTTCATCGATCCTGCCAATTG
Organism: Gonocerus acuteangulatus; assembly: GCA_946811695.1. Taxonomy (NCBI): domain Eukaryota; kingdom Metazoa; phylum Arthropoda; class Insecta; order Hemiptera; family Coreidae; genus Gonocerus; species Gonocerus acuteangulatus. The sequence goes on from OX328125.1 coordinate 91,980,443, forward strand.
GAATCCTGAACCCCGGAAATCAATATGGGTAGGGTAAGGAATCCAAAATCAGGAGGGTGGCAGTCTATATGGGTAGGGTATGGAAGCCAAACTCAGGAAGCTAGCAGCCTATATAGTTAGTGTACTGGAAGCCAACATCAGGGGGGGGGGGGCGAAGTCCATATGGTTAGGGTACTGGAAGCCAAAATCAGGAGGGTGGCAGTCTATATGGGTGGGGTATGGTAGCCATAATTAGGGTGCTAGCAGCCTATATAGTTAGAGTATTGGAAGCCAAAATCAGGAGGGCGGCAGTCCATATGGGTAAGGTACGGAAGCCAAAATCAGGATGCTAACAGCCTATATGGTTAGGGGGTACTGGAAGCCAAAATTAGGATGACAGAACACAGTGAGACGGAATGCCTAAAATGCGGCCAAAGGTGAAAAAAAAAGTGTTTCTAGGGGTTTTTTTTCTTCATTGGGTTGAATCTTCCGTTTTCTTTTCTTAAGGGATCCCATAAGAAACGAAAATGAAAGATTCTGAGGAATATAATTCTGATAAAAATAAACCTAAATCATTACAAAGCCTAGATCAATTGTTAATTTTTAAGGAAGCTTTTTACTATAACACGTCGCCATATTGCATTCTGCCATTTTTTTTATTTTTGATAAATTTGTAATTCAGACCCTAATAATCACAAAACAGGGAGTCTGGTGAAAGGTTATAATAGGTTTACTTGCTTCTCTTAAAGCTCCCTGGAAATTGCCTAAATAGGGAAATCTAGCAGTGTTTTTAGATAATAATTGTTCGTGTAAGAATAAATAGTGATTCACGAGTAAAGTTATGTAATAGGTTGTATCTGTTTCATCGGAAAAATAGTTTATTTTGCAAAATACTTCAGCAAGAAAGCAAAGGTGGTCACCGAAACGCTGTACCAACATTGGAGTAAGTACTAACTGTTACTTGAAGAAACTTTAAACTCCTAACTTGGAACTAGCCTAACGGTTCATTAACTAGAGAAAATTTTAACCCAAACAAATAAGTTTTAATTATTCAGCCATACCTTAGTGAGTAGATCCGCCATTTTACTTGTGATGACGTCATTGGCATAGTTTCGTCGACGTATAATATTTCCACAACACGTCACTTCACGAGACGAAGAAGTACAGGCGGTCCCTAGCACGGTTAGCTGTCTACTGACCAGCCCTCCTATCTCTTAAGCCCTTCTTATTCCAAGCGGCTTAGCTTATCATTCTACTCATATCCTACTTATCTACAAGCCTTCCAGGTAAATAAGCATTTAAATAAGGCAAATAAAACAGAAATGGAATTGGAAAAAAATACGCCATCACTTAGTGACATTTATTCAATGTTAAAAACTATTCATGAGGAAGTTCATCAAAGTAATAATGAAGCTAAAATATACAAGGAAGAGCTGGAAAGGACCAAGGAGCGAGTGCAGGCCCTAGAGGATGGTCAAAGAATAGTTTTAAATGAATTGCAAAGCTTTGGGAAAATGTATGAAGAAATGGACCTAATTAGAAGAAAAAACAATATTTTATGTTATAATTTACCAGAATCCCCTAGTGAGACATTCTCGAAGCTACTGGATGAATTCGTAAACTTAGCAGCCGATAAATTAGAGATTTCAGTAACAAAATTTGAAATTGATTTCATCACACGCATTGGACGCAAAAAGAGAAACTCTGAATCAGTTAGACCTGTGCTGGTTCGATTCGTCTCTGCTTGGAGGAAATACGAGTTTTTGGAAGCCAATATTAAATTGAAAAACTATGGTATGAGTTTTTCGGAAGATCTTCCTGAGAAGATGAGACGTAGGAGGCGGGACTTGATACCGTTCCTACGAGAAGCAAGGCCTAGCAATCGTAAAGCTGCTTTAAGGAGAGACAAAATACACAGTTCTACAAAAATAATCTTTCTGAAATTTGATTTGATGATTTTGGTCAATCTCTATGCTCCTTGGCGTGCTGAAGCGGAACATGAGGTCAGTCCCTCTCTATCACGTAAGGAAATTATTCAATCTCAAGTAAGGGCAGAGGTACTACCATTAAAAGAAAACAGAATTGGCGAATAAGAGTTTTCATTTATTTCCATGATCTTTTAGTTATTTCAATGTTGTTTACTGTACAAAATACATAAATGTGTAGAAATAACAGCTTCAGAATTAACAGTGGCATATTTAGTTATTATTTTTATGAAAACGTATTTTTTTCTCTTGAAAATTTCTCCGTGTTCGTTTCCGGCTGTAGGACTCTTCAGATGATTCACGCTGCAGCATCCAACAATAGTCAGCCATCATGTTTACGTTCCATTTGCCCTGATACCTACGTTCCATTTCCTGGATGTCCTGATGGAACCTTGCCCCTTGTTCTTCACTTACTTCCCCTAAGTTTTCCGGAAAATAGTCCACATGCGAATGTAAGAAGTGAACCTTCCAACTCATTTTGCAACCTTGTAATTGAAATGCGTTCCACGATACTTCTGTAGTTGGGATCCTTCACGTTACCAAGGAACTTCTCAACAACATCTTTAAAAGAATTCCAAGCTTCCTTCTCCTTCTCATTCATGGTCTGAGTGAAATGTGGATCTGTGAAAAGTTTCCGAATATCTGGGCCTACAAAGATCCCCTCTTTTAGCTTTGCATCAGTTAATCGTGGGAACTTGGAGCATAAGTACTTAAAACATTCACCTTCTTTATTGAGAGACTTTACGAATTGTTTTATCAGCCCTAGCTTTATGTGTAGAGGAGGTAGCAGGATTTTGTCAGAAGGAATCAAACTTCTCCTAATTACATTTTTTTGGCCTGGCGACAGAGCTCGTCGTGATGGCCAGTCTTTGTTGTTCCAATGGGAATTTCTGTCTCGGCTATCCCATAAACATAAAAAACAAGGGAACTTGATGTACCCTGATTGCTGACCTAAGAGCATAGTAAGTACTTTCAAGTCTCCACATATCAACCAGTTATGCTCATTATAATGAATTCGTTCGAGAACTAATGACAAATTTTCGTATGTTTCTTTTAAATGTATCGAATGGCCAACTGGAACTGAAGCATAAGTATTGCCATTGTGCAACAAAACAGCCTTTAGACTTCGCTTTGATGAGTCTATGAATAGACGCCAATGAATCGGGTCATATTGTATACCAAATTGACCCATCAGACCAAGAATGTCTTTGCAATAAATAAGATTCTCATCCAGAGCAAAGTAAGGAACAAAAACTGCTTCACGGTGTCGATACCATGATAAAGAAGTGCCTGGCTGTAATAAATTTTTGTTTTTAAGACGGGAGCCAAGTAACTGAGCTGCATCTTTTGGAGTCCAAGATCTCTCACTAAGTCGTTCAACTCCTGTTGAGAAATAAGCTGAGGTTCATCTTCTGAACTGCTTGCTTGTACTTCATCGCTCTCCGACATACAGTCTTCTCTATTAGCTTCCCTATCTATACTGCCCAAGTCACGAGGGGGCTGAGGAACTGTCAATCCAGGACCGTGTGGTACCGGACGACTAGCAGATTCCACATTAGGGTAGTTAATGAGCTTATGATTTTTGGAATTATAGCCTTGAACATGACAATTACAAAAGTAACAGTCATTAACGTGGTTTTTTTGCTCCCTCCACATCATTGGGATAGCAAATCCGAAAGATTTTAACTCTCCTTTGTACCATAAGCGAAGTTTTTCTACGCAGCTATGGCATACAGGAGGAGCCCACACTTTATCTTGATCTCCTATTCTCAAGCCAAAATATGCATAATATACATTTTTGACAAAACCTGTTATATTTCGTTTGTATTTCTTAACTGTGTACTACCACAGATAAAACAGAAGTAGTCTGGACTGGTAACACAACGACGATGAGACATTTTGTCTAAATGCACTTTCAAACCTTAAAATACGTTCTTAATCACTTTGACACAACTAAGATACCTCAGTGAATGTGTTCACTTCAGTTGATACTACTGAACTGAGAGAATGAACAGAAATTTAGCTCCAAGTTCCTGATACAACAGGTTCAATCTCGTTTAGCTTCAGACGGTGACATCTGAGACCAAACAAGTACGTTCCTGTCTGAACAGGTCGTGCCTAGACACCCTCAGGCCTACAACATCTACTGAGGGAGTCATTGCCTACACCACCTAGTGAAAGATGTCTGTTTATAAAAAGAGAAATCGTTTGGAAAAAAAAAAAACCTACTTCTTACCAAATTTATGTGTATAGCAGGTATATTATGTTCTATGGATTTGAAAAAAATCTGTACGTGATAGAGAAAAACGGACTTCATTCTCGGCCTCAGCACACCGAGAAACACAGAGATTAGCCAAAATCATCAAATCAAATTTTTGGTTGTAGACCTGTGATATTAATAGACGGCACCCTATATACACTCGAGAAGGTCCAAAAATCTGGAATACCAGGAGTAATATCGGGAATAAATATGGATAAGAACATGGCCTGAACTGCAGCCTCTATCGGAAAAAGTATTTCTGATACACGAACCCCTGCTAAAAGGAAACTTGAAAAGTCACCAAAGAAACAGGAAGTATCCGAGAAGACGAAAGCCGCGCTGGAACAGTTCGCTCACAGACCTCGCGTTTCCTCCCTGGACAATAGCACTCTTCGTAGTCCTCCTAGCAAAGTAACGGCTACCTAGCAGTCACTGATACCGGATCCAAACACGGCTACAACTTGGCAAGGAAATGGTTTAGGCATCCTTACATGGAATTTATCGGGTTATCAAAGACTATATCTTGCAAATTATGACGTGGAAGCATTAAGGCTATTTAAAACCATCGATATATTATGTTTTCTAGAAACTTGGCAAATGCATTATAACAATCCGCCTCCCACTTTTCTGAAATATTATGATTTTTATCATGTTAAGGCACTCAAGGAAAAATCTCTCGGGCGGCCGAGCTCAGGGATTGCAATATTTTATAAAAAACATTTAAAACCTAATATTACATAATTAGATGAATCTAATTTGTGGTTATTTGTGAAGTTGGAATTCAATCGCTCTCGCCTCATCTTAGGGACAGTTTACTGGAGCCCTTCAGCAGATATTGAAGCATGTTTGGAACTTTTTCGAGACCAAATACCACATCTTCAGGAAACATATCAAGGCACTGCTATCATTATTACTGGTGATTTTAATTGTCGTATTGGTGACTTTGACCCTTCTGAAGAAATCATTTTTGACGGTTCAGATCTCGTTCATCCACGAACCTCCTATGATTCAATCCTTAACAAACGCGGTAAGTGTTTGATGGAATTTCTGTCAGACTTTAATTTTGAGGTATGCAATGGCCGCTCTAAATCCGACTCTCCTGGTAACTACACATTTATTTCTCATATGGGTATGAGTCTGATCGACCTTGCAATTGTTAACCATGCTTCTTTGTCTCTGGTGGAAGATCTAGAAGTAGTAAATCCTTCCAATATATTCGATCATAAAGGAATCTATCTCAAACTAAGGTTGCCTTTTCATGCTTGTGGAAGGTGAGAATGGAGGTGGATGATGGTAAGCATGCTGCTCAGAATTGTAAATACATCAAGTGGAACTCTGAAAAGCACCAGGAGTTCGTCGAATACCTTCAAGAAAACGATAATATTTACTATAATAGTGACGAACCTGAGGATTTGTACACAAATATGTGTTCAGCAATTGTAAGCAGTGCAAAGAATTGCCAGATTCTGTTTGAGCCAAAAAAAAAGTCCGATTCGCAGGAACTGCGTCATCTTAGCGCGGTTCCGTTCTTATCTCTAGTGTTTATGAAGGCATAGAATAGAAAAAGTTATTACTTTGTTTAGATCAATAGCGAAACAGCTATCCAAATGAAATCTCAAACAAACCAGTCTTGAAAGGTCTTTGTTGATTTACAATCATACCTGTATGGGTCAGCTCTCCCATAAGTCGGGCAGAAAGGCCTCCGCTCAGAGGCATTTGGAAAGCCTTGGGATCTCTCTCTTTAAACGCTACATTTCTAACAATAAATTGATCTTCTTATTTTACTTAATCTGTTTTATTGTCAAATACATTATCTGACTATAAGCAATTTAAAAATAACAAGGAATAAAACAGACAAAAAGAAAAGTTCGAATAAGCGAAATCAATTACTTAAAAGTTTTAAGCACTTATTTCTCCGATTGACATCGCTTATTCAAAACTTTCTTTAAAACCATTCTTGTAGACCATTTAGTAAGCTTTCGAATGGTAACCTTTCGCTTCCCAAGATTTTCAACCGTTTTCGAGATATTAAGAAATTATACGAAGTTCCCAAAACTTTTTATTATTTCTGACAACAGAAAATTGGTCTCATTTTACCTATCCTGTTTTACACACACATACATTTTCCTTACAAATACAACATAAGAAATTACAAAAATAAAAAGCAATAAAAAACCAAGGGAAAGAGACAAAAAGAACGACAAAAACCCGTTCATAAGAACAAAACAGACATATTTGAAGTTTTACGCACTTATTTCTCCGATTGACATAACCTAATCAAAAATAGTTTTAGAATCATTTTTGTAGAGAATTTAGTAAGCTTTCAAATAGTTTCAATCCACTTACCACGATTTCCCAACCGTGTTCGAGATAATAATGAAAGTATACGAAGTTTCCAAAACTTTTCATGTCTGTTCATAAAATATTTTATTCTAACCCTTCCTTAACTCCAAACGTAACATAACTTTCAACATACTAGTTTTAATGAAAGTAGAACATGCAGATAATGTTTCAACTGAATCCCGTTATTCTAAGTACCCAAACCAAAAACGGTATTCAAAAACTATTTTTCCAATTTTCTCAACAACGGTTAAAGCTATCGCCTTGAAAATGGTTTCATTCGTTTTCCTAGCCCAAGAAGCCTATAAAACGAGTACTTACAAGCTTATGAACTCAAAAACGTAAGCGTTACGATTTTTTCTGCGCGAATTTCGCCCCAAACGCCATCTTCCAGTGGGCGGATTTTGCTGGTTAACGAACTTGACCTTTCAAATTGGACGACAGATTTTTGTACCAAATTTCATCAAAATCGGACCATTCGTCTTCTATTTAGAGAGCGAACAGACAAATATATATATATATATATATATATATAAATAAATATATACATATATATATATATACAAATTTGAACCACCGTTATTTTCGGTTTCTAGGGGTTCTGAAACGCAAAATTTTCTAGTCGGCACTTCCGGATCGTTTCATTGTATCAACCTTATAAGCGGGGTTCCTCCCTATGGGGGAGGGAGGAACCGCGCTAAAAATGTACCTGTTTTGCAAAATAAGAAGGTGTGGTTCAACGAGGAGTGCAGAGATTCCCGGAGAAACGTCAAAAGGTTATACAAGAAACTTAAGAATAGCAGATATGCAAATGATGTATTTGGTGAATACTCAGTCGCAAAGAAATCTTATTGTAATCTTTTGAAGTGAACCCGGTTAATTTATCAAGATGAAATTATCTCTAGTCTTTCGTTTGTTAAAAATTCCCGGCAATTTTGGGCTGCTGTCAGAAAACTGAATCCGAAGGGCTTTGAGGAAAATCCAATCAGCACTTCCAAATGGTGTGAGTATTTGCAGGCATTGTATTCCAATCCTTCTCCGGCAACTTGTAACAATACTTTCTTCAACGTTGGACATCCGTACTTGGAAGAGGATATAACGCTGGAAGAACTGGAGCTATGTATTTTTAAGAGCAAATGAGGGAAATCTCCAGGGCTTGATGGAATCCCGTATGAAGTGTTTAAATGTCTAACTCCTGAATGGACTCATTACTTACTGAATCTAATGAATCAGGTCTTGAGAACTGAGAAAGTGCCAGCTGAATGGTCTAAAGGAGCTCTAAGTTTGTTGTTCAAGAGAGGTGATCGGCTTGATCCCGCTAACTATCGTGGCATTGCTCTCTTCAACACTTGTACAAAGCTCTTCACCTCGATTCTCGGAGAAAGGATCAAGCAATGTCCAGAAGATTGTAATTTAATTCCAATAGAACAATCAGGATTTAGAAAAGGGAGGTCATGCTCGTACAAGTTATTTGCACTCTAGTGTATAATAGTTCTGTACATCAAAGTGAAAAAACAAGATTTGTACGTTGTATTCATTGATCTACATAAAGCATTCGACACCATCGACCACAACCTTCTATGGAACAAACTGATGCGCAGGCCAAATTAACTGTTCTTGGGAAATATTGTAAAAAGAACAATCTTCAAATTAACAGTAGCAAAACCAAAGTCGTCGTCTTCAGAGCAAGCCCAAGATGGAAGAAAAGACCTTCTCTTCTACCAGATAATGCGGCCATCGAGTATGTCAACACCGCCACATATCTTGGCGTACCCTTTAGCTGTACAGGGAAGTTCAGAAAGGCAGCAGACCATTTTATAAGCCGTGGTACAAAGGCCCTTGGCAAGGTAAAGGACATACTGGTCAGGGGGAAGGTGAAATCCTGGGAGACTTCTATAAGGTTGTTTGACTCCATTGTTGCGGCAACAGCTTTGCATGCGTCAGAAGTTTGGGCTTTGAGCCATATTGACAAACTAGAGGGTCTCCAAATTAAATTTCTTAAAAATATTTTCCATTTAAGTCGCACTACTCCAAATCACTTCATAAGAATGGAATCCGGATGTTCACCTTTAGGAGTGGCAATATTGAGGAGAACCATCAACTGGTGGATCACCCTTCAGTCTATGGAGCCCAACGAATTACCAAGGAGATGCTACGATAACATCTTAAATAGGACCTCTTTTCATCCTGAGAAACTTCAAGACTCGTGGTTCGCTCCTCTTCACAGAATTCTAGCCAGCTTGGGGTATAAGGATATATTTCGATCCGCGAATGTCAACTGGCTGCTGAAAAATAAGAACGAAATCCTAGAGAGATGGAACAACCACCTCATATCTGTTGACGTTGAACGTGTATTTAATTCTAAGTACAACCCTGTGTATCGTCAGCTAAGCTCTCTTAGTTATGGTGAGGAGTACATCAAGGCTGAGGTACCAATAGAATGGAAGAGAGCCCTTATGCAGCTCAGAATCTCAAGAGACTCGGAGTTGAGGCTGTATCTTAAAGGCACCTCCTACAGGATCGACACAGGACTAGATTGCACTATATGCAACCTCCGGAAACCCGAGACACTCGGCCATTTTCTCCTGGAATGCCCAATCTACAGATCTGCCTACCTTCAAGATATCCATCCAGAAGTTGATGAAGACAATCTCACGCTGATTCTTTCACCTTCGAATAAGGACTCAATGTTCAGGCTCTTCCGCTTCACCATGGAAGCTCTAATGACAAGATCGTTTGTGCTTTGTGAATAGCAGCAAGTAATTTTTATTTTTTTATTTTCATAAATTTATCTAATGTACTTTTCTGTTTATTATGATGAAGATTTATATTATTTATATTTATTACGATCCAATGAGAAATGTTTTTGTTTTTTCTCTCTTTTCATTTATTATTATTTATCTATTATAATGTTTTGTAGCTAGACCCCTGTAACTGTTTTTCAAACAAAATACAGAATTTTATCTATCTATCTATCTAATCACAAAACAATAAGTTTAAGATCAATCGATAAACTTTTATTTCATTTTTGTCCACGTTTTTTCGTATAAAAAGACGCAATATTAGATCCACCATTTTGAATTTTTTTTTAAATTCCGATAACGGATTTGTGATCAGTGACCCCAAAAACCCCTGAATATGTAATTATAGATCGTTCCCTTAACCTTTCGAATTTTAGCCGCATGTTGGGCATTCCGCTCCACTATGCGGCAGGGAACGGATTTTGGTTTCTAATACCCTATATGGGGAGGCCAAACTCAGGATGCTAGTAGCCTAAGACTCTACAGAGACTTGAATCAAAAAGTCTATAGCTGAGTGCCGTCATCGTAAAGGAGGCTGTAAGCACTCGAATTAAGTAAAATGCCTGTACGGTAGGTTGGCAATCTGGAACGCCATTGTCAGATGCTAGGTGTGAAAACTCTACATTAGGGAGCAGAATTAGGATCCAGCACTATATTTTAAAGTGATATATACGCACTCTACTCTAAAGTGTGGGCTCTATAACTAGCGGAATCCTATTTTAGGGTAAAGCATAGGGTGTCACAAAAATAATGGTCATCCGTTGGCCAGATGATTCTCCAATGCGAGATCGGGAAAAATAACTGCCATATTAACCCAAAATTGACCTTGAAATATTATTCAAGGTCAAATTTTTTTATATATTTTGAATAAACGAGTCATGAAAAAGAAACGGCACCATAGGTCAGAAATGACTCCTTATGCTCAAAATGACCGTATACGTGGACCATTCCATTTCAATAGACAAATGGTGGCCGATTTTGATATTTTTTTTACATGTTCTAATAACATTGCCTTACGCAAAAATACCTCGTTTGAATTTTTTAAAAAAGCATCTTCCAGTATAAAAAAATATATAAATATAAAGTATATTGAACATCGGCCTTCTCATTCATTGAAGAACCATAACTTAATTTTACAATTAACAGGAATGTCTTCATTAGGTTATTCTCGAAGCTTATCAAGAGGTCTTTGCCATAAGCTTTCAATCAATCGCTGAAATTACTCATTAGGGATTTCACAGGCCATGTGTGAATTTCATGAACCAGCCAGTCCTGGAGTCAGAGTTGGGCAAACGTTAGCGCGCGCTAAAAGCTGATACCTCTCCGCTAATTTAGCGAAACTGTAGAAAGCCAGCGCTAATAATTAGCGGTTAGCGGCGGCAGTGCGCTAACCGCTAATCTATTCATGAAATATCGTAATTGCTAATAGCTTAAGCTATAGTTACAACTTGTAACTATAGCAATTACGATAATTCATAAATAGATTAGCGGTTAGCGCACTGCCGCCACTAACCGCTAATTATTAGCGCTGGCTTTCTACAGTTTCGCTAAATTAGCGGAGAGGTATCAGCTTTTAGCGCGCGCTAACGTTTGCCCAACTCTCCCTGGAGTCCCTCCTAGACTAGAGGATAGAATAATAGCCCTTGCCCGTGGGCAGAAAACGCTTCGAGGATAACGTCATGAAGGCATTTCTGTCAATTGTAAAATATGAGTTATGGTCCTCCAAATAATGCCGCTGAGAGGGCCGTAGTTCAATATACTTACATTTTTTTATGCTAGAAGATGCATTTTTAACCAATTCTAACGAGATATTTTTGTGTAGGGCAATGTTAGTAGAACATGAAAAAAAAAATAAATAAATAAATAAAAAAAATAATATCAAAATCGGCCTCCATTTGTCGATTGGAATGGAATGGACCAAGTATACGCTGTCAATGGTCATTTTGACAATAAGGAGTCATTTCTGACCTATGGTGCCGTTGACTTTCTTCTTTCTCACGACTCGTAGATAGGCATGCGCGCCGCGCCGGCGCCGCTACGCCACGCCGGGTTTTGTTGGCGCCGCCACCACCGAGCCTATTCAGTCGGCACGCCGATCTCGGTGGCAATACTGGACGAAAGGGTGTAGGAGATGGGTGAGGGGAGGAAAGCGATTGTACTGCGTGGTAGGGATGGGCGATAGTCAGTAGTTACTATACATACATCGATAGTACATGACTATCGATAGTAGCTATCGTTAGCCATGAACTATCGATAGAATTAATACTTTTTTTCTAGAATTGAAGTTCTCAGCATCTGGAGGGCTGTGGTATTAAATACTGACACGTCTGGTGAATTAAATACTGAAAAATAACCGTCTGGTGAATACAACCAACTACGTAATGTAGCCAGAAAATACCTTTGTGTTCCAGGCTTGTCTGCAGCCTAAGAACGTGTATTTTCAGCCGCTGGAAAAATCGTTTCTGAGCTGCGGAACCGACTGAGCCAAAAAAAGTGGAAATGTTGGTCTTCCTTTCTGGTAATATGTGTCTCAAGGAGAAAAACTAAAACAGTTAAAAATTATTGCACTTTGTGCCTCTTGAAATTTCTTTCTTTGGAAATGCTTTTTATAAATTTAAATAAATTAGTTTTTTTTGTTTTAAACCTTTGTGCAATCTTATAAATATGCCTAATCCTGCAAGTAATAGATAATTCAATTCAATAACATTAAATTCTTCATTGGACAGGCATGTAAGGAATATGTATAGCCACTATCCAATAATTATCGATAGTATCGATATTTTTAGCCGATAGTATCGGCCTATCGATAGTGCTGAACTATCGACTATTGCTTATCCCAACTGCGTGGTGTCCTGCTGGCGCCATTTAGAGCTTACCTTCTGATCCAGTAAACACTTGTGTGCTGTGATAGTTGATTGGAAAATGACAAAGCTTGTATCGGAGAAGCGTAAAATAAAATAATTATATATAAACATGCACATTAACTTAACAAATAAATCCAGCTTTTGTGGGAAGTGTTTTGAGGGAAACTTTGCAATTGAAGAGAAAAACTAAAAAAAAGTCCGACTCGCAGGAACTGCGTCATCTTAGCGCGGTTCCATACATCTCGAAGAAATGGAATAGATTAGGCATCACAAATAACTGGAAACTGGCAGTAGCCAACTTTCACAGAAGCGGATGATTCTTAATCCGCATTCTTGTTTTTTTGATTTATTTATTTATTTTACGAGCTTCGCAACGACGGCGACTTGCTCTTTTTTTTTTTTTTTTTAAGATACAGTAAAAAATACAAATTTATGTATTTACAATTAACAGTAACTTACAGTCGTACAAAAAAAAAAACAATACAAACAAAAAAAAAAAAAGTTTAAGGAGAGCATAAGACAAAAGTTAGTTGGTTTGTGTTAAGAATTAATTGCTAAACGTTATTTAGAGCCTTGCTATTTGAACTATAGTTAATGTATTTACATAACTTATCACTAAAACTAACTGCCATTATTTAACTATTTATTAGGTCATGGAGGATGCTACATGTTGTGGTTTTCCATTAATGACCAAGTAAAATTGAGTAATAATTACATAATAGGGAGAGAAAAAAAATAAAATAAAATAAAAAAATAAATTATCTTAAAATATCTTTCGTTTCCTCAGATTCTATGCTAAGTGTTTATGTCTTTTAAATATTGAAGTATAGAGTGTATGTATGGACTACCCTCTGTAAGAAGTTCTTGTAGGTCGTGTGGAATGTTCAGTTTCTCACGTCTTTTACACTCAGTGAGTATATGTTTAATTGTCAGTGTGGTGTTACAAACTCTGCATATGGGTTTGTCTTTATTCTCCATGAGGTAATTATGTGTGAGCAACGAGTGTCCAATGCGAAGTCTGGTCAGTACTACTTGGTCTCTTCTTGTCAAAGTATGTTGTTCGTTACTCCATGCTTTTACTGTGTTCTTAATTTGTGATAATTTGTTGTTTGTTTGTAGCCAGTGTTGCAACCAGTCGTTTAATATATGTGTGCGTAATGTGTGAACTAAATCATCTAACGTTATGTTTTCGATGTCTACGATCTGTTTATTAGTCGCGTCTTTTGCATGTCTGTCTACTGATGTACTTAGTCCGATATCCTCGTGTCCGGGTAGCCATAATAGTGTAAGTGTGTGATTGCTGAGTCTGTGTAATTGTTCGTATATCTGTTTAATTATTGGGTGGTTAGTATAAATATTATCGAGGGAGCGTAAAGAACTGAGTGAGTCTGTACATAGGAGTATGTTTGTGTTTTCAGTGTTATGTAGTTTTGTAAGGGCTAAGTGTATGGCGTGTAATTCGGCTGTGGAGATACTTGTGTTGTCATGTAATTTGATTGAATGTGTTTGGTTTTCGTTAATGGCTGCTGCTGCAGTTCCAGATGGTGTCTTCGATCCGTCTGTGTAGATGTGAATATGGTTACGTTTGTCTGCCAAAAGTGAGGTAAATATGGTTTTATAAATTTTGTTAGAGCACCAGTTTTCGAGGTTGGTAATTGTGTTTTGTATGTAAGTTTGTGCAGTATTCAGTTTCTTGTATGGGATGTATAGGAGAAGGTCATCAGCATACATACAGTAAGAAACTTCCCTGGGGATACATTTTATGATAGAATTCACAGCAATTTTGAACAACGTTGTGCTCAGTACACCTCCCTGAGGCACTCCATTTTCTTGTGGGAACGTGTCAGATAAATATGTACCTATCTTCACCCTGAATGTTCGCTGAGTTAGATACCTGTCTAAGAACATGACGATATTTCCCTGAACACCCCACTCGTTTAACTGGGAGAATATAAGTCGTCTCCATACTGTATCATATGCCTTTTCTAGGTCAAGGGATACAGCTAAGACCTTTAATTAATTAAGGATTACGGCTTCCATTGTGGCCAAGTGGTGCATAGTGGAATGTTCTGTTCGAAAGCCGCATTGGTTAGGGGATAAATGGTTTCCATTCTCTAGGAACCACAACAATCTTTTATTAATTATTTTTTCTGCCACCTTACAGACCGTGCTTGTTAAAGAAATTGGTCGATAAGAAGATGGAGAATTTTTGTCTTTACCGGGCTTGAGTATTGGGACTATAACTACTTCATTCCAGGAGTGAGGATAGGTACCATTCTTGTAAACCTTATTGAGTAGGTCAAGAAGAAACAAGAGACCGCACTCTGGTAGATTTTGTAGCATATCATACGTTATCTTATCAAGGCCAGGAGATGTTTTGCCGGCTGATGATAGTGCTAATTTTAGTTCGTTTAGTGTAAAGGGGTCATTTAGCGTATGTTTAAAGTATGGCAATAGTGGAATAGTAGTCATTTCTGTTTGTCTTTTGTGGTCTAGAAATTGTTGTGTGTAGTTGTCACTACTAGAAATTTTACTGAAGTGATTTCCTAGTAAGTTAGATATGGCGTATGGTTCGTTATAGTGTTGCCATTAAGTTTTAGTCCAGTAATTGGGGCGCAATACTTTTTATGTTTGATTTTGTTAATTTGATTCCAAACCTCTTTCATTGAAGAATGGCAGTTTATACTCGATACAAAATCTTTCCAACAATTTCTCTTGCTATTCTTAATGACCCACTGTGCCTTAGCTTTCAATTTTTTGTAATTAATAAGGTTTACATCTCTTGGGTTTTACAACACTTCCTGTAAGTCTGAAAGGCGTTCAGAACAAAGATGCCGCATTCTTGAGGAAAGCTGTATAAGTCAATACAATTATGTACTGAAAACGTACTCACTCTTCGACTACTGCTGAGAAGGCTCTATTCTAAACAACCCAACATCCGTTGTCATTTTAAGTATCTTGTTTTACAAGCAAATTCGTTTTACTGTTATAATAAACTGTAAATATGTGCTTCATGGCAAATAAAAGTCCATTCTCTCGTGGGTTAAATCTATCAATAAAATAAGAAATAATGATAACTTCAGTTGAGTATGAGGAAGGTTATATAGATAGGAGAATTCAAAACAAACCTATGTATATGCCACCATGATTAGACAATTTATTAATAATACCTTTTACAGTTTCTTGGCTTATTTGACTAAAAAGACTCTCTCTCTTTGTAGAGAATTTAGTAAGCATTCGGATGGTCACCTTCCACTTACCACGATTTCCCAACCGTTATCGAGATATTTACGAAAAATGTATGAAGGTCCGAAAACTTTTTATGTCTATTAATAAAATATTTTTTTGCATACTTCCTTAACGCCAAATCTAACCAAAATTTAAAAATCTTAGGTGGGATTAATTTCCAATATGTAGAAAATATTTCAATTGAATCCCGCGATTCTAAGTACCCATAAAAAAATAATGACTTACAAAAACAGTAAGACCACTTTTCTCAAAAACGGTTACAGATATCGCCTTAAAAATGGTTTCATTCGTTTTCCTATGTTAAGAAACCTATAAAACAAGTACCTGCAAGCATATAAACTGAAAAACGTAAGCGTTACGACTTTTTTGCGACATTTTCACCCCAAACACTATCTTCCCGTGGGCGGATTCTGCTGGTTAACAAACTTGACCTTTCAAATTAAAAGACAGAATTTTGAACTAACTTTCATCAAAATCGGACCATTTTTAAGCCTTCAGGAGCGCGAACAGACAAGCATATATATATATATATATAAATATACATATATATATATATATATATATATATATATATATATATATATATTTATATGTGTATATATATATATATATATATATATATATATATACAAATTTGAACCACCTATATTTTCGTGATCTATGGGATCTGAAACGAGAAAGTTTCTAGTCGGCACTTCCGGATTGCGTCGCGAGGTCAACCTCATATGCGGGTTCTCCCTATGGAGGTAGGGAGGAACCGCGCTAAAAGTCCGACTTGCTCGAACTGCGTCATCTCAGCGCGGTTCCGTTCATATCACTAGTGCTATTAGCAAAGGAATAAATACAGTTATTGAATGGATTTGAGGTTTCGTTAAAAATATAAAATAAAATCTCAAACAGAAGGAATTTTAAGGAGTCACAACAGGAAACTGACAGTATCCTAAGCGGAAATGGCTCCCCGCCTTCTCAACGTTCGCCCTGCAGAAACACTATTATCATTAAGTAAACCAAACGCTTTCGAAGTTTTGAGCCCTTATTTCTCCGATTGACATCACCTCATCGAAAATTGCTTTAGAACCATTTTTGTAAAGGTATTTTTCGAATGGGCACCTTCTCCTTGCCACGACTTTCTAATCGATTTCAAGATATTTACGAAAGAATACGAAGATCCCAACATTTTTCATGTTCTCAAAACTTTTGAACATTTTTTTTTTTTTTAATTTTTTTCTCTTAAATCCGAACTTAATCAACATCCAAGTTTAGATATTTTAAACACGTAGAACACAGTTCAATGGTATCCCACGATTTCATGTACCCAAACTGAAAATGAGTTACATAAACATTTGTTCCACTTATCTCAAAAACTGTTACAGATATCGCCTTAAAAATAGTTTCCTTCGTTTTCGTATGTTAAGGAACCTACCTAGGAATATCTGCAAGGATATAAACCCAAAAGCATAAGTTTTGTGATGTTTTTCGCGCGAATTTCGTGCCAAAACCCATTCCGGAGGACGGATTCTGCTGGTTAACGAACTTGACGTATCAAATTAGACGAATTTTGTACCAAAGTTCATAAAAATGTGACAATATTTTAGCCTGTGAAATACCGAACATATTTATATATATATATATATATATATATATATATATACCTATTGTAATTAAAATTGTAGCATCTTCCTTGGGGGTTAAAAAATAGCCCACGCCGCGCGCGCCGCCGCCGCAGGCCATTTTAGTCCAGCGCGCCGCCGCCTGAAAATTCAGCCTCGGCGCGCATGTCTACTCGTAGATTCAAAATATGCAATACAAAAATTTGACCTTGGATAACATTTCAAGGTCAATTTTTCTGGGGTTAATATGTGGGTTATTTTTTCCGATCTCGCATTGGAGAATCATCTGGCCAACGGATGACCATTATTTTTGTAACACCCTGTACATGGGATTCTATTTTAAAATGCTGGCACTGAAACACAGTTGTCGGCTTTCCACAGCTCGAAAGATAGTACGAGCCGCCTGTCTTTTTTCTCCATGCAGTGTTCCCAATTTGTCTACCTTAGGTTTTCTTTTCATTTATCTACCAATTAAGAGCTTGAGAGTTCGTTTTTCTTAAAGGTTCTTGAGTCAGATTTTTTTTTTTTTTTTTTTTTTTTTTTAATTTTCGTAAGTAAAATGATTTTATAAATGTAAATTTTACACAGTATATTAACTGCATCCATCCCAAGCTTTCCATATGTAACTTGGAATTTTAAGGTTGTGGCAATGCACAAAGAAGAGTCACCGCCTTCGTCGTCGACCTTTTTTGAAAAATGAACATAATGACTGGACATTGATATCAGACAATAATTTGCAAGAAAAGTTTTGTGGTGCGTTGAAAATTATTTATAAAATAAAAATGAAAAAGTCTACTGTACTGATATTTATTTGTATAATTAAGTTTTAGGTTAATGCTTTTCAAAACATTAAGATTCCTGAAATGTATTATAGGGATCAATAAAATCGGGATTTATACCTTTTATGGGGGTAAGATATACCTTATATGCTTAACTTAAATTATATTTTTTTTAATTTGTACCAATTTATATACTTATTTATAATATATACTAGTATTAATTATGCTTGTAATTTTATTACATTTACTTTTACAACTGCGCATCATTGTTTTGTATATAGTTAGTAAGTTTTTTTTTTTTCCTAAATATTAATTTATCTAAAATCAGCCTTTATATAATGAGCATTAGAAATTTTAAGGTGGTACGATCTCATTGCAATAGCAATTCGATATTATATATATACGAAAACAAGGGGGCGAGGTTAGCTCAGTGGTAGAGCACTGGACTAATAAGCTGGAGGCCTGAGTTCAAATCCCGAGCAAGCACTAAAGATTTTTTCTTCTAGTGTCTTCGTTCACCGGTTGAATTCGGCCTCCCTGACCGTCCCTAGGCCAACCCAGCCTTTAATTAATTTAATAATGGGTACCTTGGCTGGTGCTAATGACTCTAGCAGTCGAAGCAGCCAAGGGGAAAATCAGGCGGCCGGAGCATAGTACTGACCATACTACCTCCCTAATGTGCCTTATGGTCATGAATCAGATACCTCTATAGTATCTGCCCCTCAGGGCACTCGTGGCCTGTTACGGGACTGATTTTTTTTTTATACGAAAACAAAAAAAACGTTTTATTAAATAGAATGAATTATTTAAGAACTTTAGTGGTCCTGTCAACTTAATTTTCTCCACAATGAATAAAAAATAAATTAAATAAAACGGTCTACATGAGTCTCAATCATTTTACGCTAATATATAAAATCATCTTGTGAGCTTTTTCGCCTAGATTTAAGAAACGGCCCACTGTGCGACTGGCACAACCTCTCCAACTATACTCCATTTTCTGCAGCTACATGCCCCTTGAATACCTATAGCATTATGCACCAATCTGTAACTACTTCCTGAACTAGAGGAATGATAGGTGGTTTTCCTTCTGGGATTGCATTCTTCCCCTGGGAGTGGCCCTGCACTCCTAGATGCATATTCAAGGTCTATGTTATGCAACCGTTCGAGATCGGCCCGGCCGGAGTCTCATTAATGGAAATTGCACTTCTCGGGTCACCTTTTCCTCCGCCCCGTTATCTAATGCACACATGCACGGACACTGATTTGTTTTTGTCTCATTATTACCCTAACATTATCTTGTAATAGCACATCACCTGATAGTTTGTTATAGTTTATACTTGAAATATTTTTTTCCGAGGACATGATTAAACAGTTGTTTATAAATTCTAATTTGGAGGAAAAAGTCATTTACTTGGTACACAATTTTTGAAGGGTTCAACCAAACAAGTTCAAAAATTTATATTTTGAGATAAATACATCTTCATTCTGAGCTCTACATATTAATATTATTGCTGTCATAAAAAAAACTGATAGGTCACATTATTTATGAGTGTTAAATATTAGCGCTTCTACAAAAATAAGACAAGTGCAACGCCTTTCCACCAAAATCCAGATTGTTCATATCAACAGAACCGTGTCAAGAAGATGCAGTTCTTGCGGTTCGGACTATTTTACCTCTTCCGTCAGAAATAATACTGACGAAGGAGTCGAAAGGTGTTAGTAGAAGTATCAAAATGTTTAAAATAAGGAGGGAATAAAGAAAATAAGGGAAGAGGTCATTCAAAAACCACACAAGTCCAAAAACTTTAAAAAAAGTTTTTTTTTTTCCTCTTGAAAAATATATTTATTTTAGATACACTGCAAAACTGTTAGTGGGAAAATAGTAGGTATAAAAGCAATTTTAATTTCATCCAGCAAAAATAAAGCTATGCATTTTTGCATGGAGCTTTTGGACTCGTGTGGTTTTTGAATGACCTCTTCCCTTATTTTCTTTATTCCCTACTTATTGTAAACATTCTACTCAGATACTCCTACTAACACCTTTCGACTCCTTCGTCATTAGCATTATTTCTGACGAAAGTGGTAAAATAGTCCGAACCGCAGGAACTGCGTCTTCTTAACACGGTTCTGTTGATATCCCTAGCGCAATTCGTGAAGGAAGAGAAAAGGTTCTTGGTCGATTTTTGTATTTGGTGAAAAATACAGAACAAAGTTTAATGAGAAGGAAAATTACAGTTGCCACAACAGGAAACTGACATTATCCTAAGCGGAAATTACGCAATTCTCTGTCTCAACGTTCGCTTTTGAAAACATTATAACATTTTCTTGGTGGCAAGGTTAGCTCAGTGGTAGAGCACTCGACTAATGAACTGGAGGACCCAGGTTCAAAACCCGAGCGCGCACTAAAGATTTTTTCTTCTAGTGCCGTGGTTCGAGGGTTGGATTTGGGGTCCCAGATCGTCCCTAGGCTCAATTAGCCTTTAAATAATTAGTTAATTAATTAATGGGTACCTGCAAAGGGAAAAATGAGGCGGTCGGTGCATAGTATTGACCACACTATCTCCCGTATGGTCAAGAATCAGATGCCTCTACAGTATCTGGGCCCTTGTGGCCTGTTACGGGACTTTTTTTTTTCTTACCTTGTTTTACCAAAATACTAATTTTATATTTAAATGCAATTAAAAGTTTTAATTTAAAACAACAACAATTAATAAGGTAATAAAGTCCTACACGCAGGAACTGCGCCTTCTTAGCGCCGTTCCGTTCATCCATAGTGCCATTACTAAAGGAAGAGACCAGTTATTAGTTGGTTTTTATGTTACGCCAAAAATATAAAATAAAAACATAGAAGTAAGATGAAAGACGCCACAAGAGGAAGCTGACATCCTAAGCGGAAATTATTCCATCTTCTGTCAGAACGTTCTCTCTTGAAAACACTATAAGACTGATTCAAATTTTCTTACCTTGTTTTAGAAAAAAATTTCTTTTACTGTTTAATGCGATTAAAATAATCAACAATAAATTTTACGTAAAACAAACCGATACAAAACCCCATTCAAAAGAGCAAAACTAACTATTTTGAAGTTTCAAGTCCTTATTTTTCCGATTTACATCTCCCAATCGAAAATTACATTAGAACCTTTTTCGTAGGGACTTTAGTAAGCTTTCGAATGGTTACCTTCCCTTTACCACGATTTCCTCGCCGTTTTCAAGATATTTTAGAAAATATACGAAAATCCCAAAACTTTTCATTTCTGTTAATGAAATATTTCATTTATAGCACTTCCTTAACTCCAAACGGAACCAAACATTAATCATCTTAGATTCGATGTATTAGAAACATCTTGAACAAGTTTCAACTGAATCTATCGTTTCTCAATACCAGAAATGAAAATTAATGAGGAAATGTATTCGTATCAAAGTTTCTCGTAAACGGTTACAGATATCACTTTCAAAATGTTTTCATTCGTTTCCCTATTTATGAAATCTATGAAACGAGTACTTGGAAGCATATGAACTCGAAAACTTAAGCGTTACAATGTTTCGGTGGACGGATTTTGCTGGGTAACGAACTTGACCTTTAAAATTTTGTACCAAATTTCATCAAAATCGGACCATTTTCGAGGCAGCTACAGAGCGAACAGACATATATATATATATATATTTGTCTATATGTTTCAGGAACCCTATATCACGAAAATAACGGTGGTTCAAATTTATATATATATGGGTTCTGAACATGAAAGCTTCTACTCGGCAATTCCTCATAAGCGGGTTTCCTCCCTATGAAGGAAGGAAGGAAAAAAGAAAGAAACAAAATATTTACGCTAAAAAGAAACAAAAACCTATAAGGCTTACTTCAATCAATCAAAAATAATAATAATAAATAATTTTCTGTGATGTATGCAGCGTTATTTGTGGAGTTCTCGATTTCGTAGAAGGTAGAAAAATAATGTCTCTCCACTGTTTTTCAAAGTATTTGTATGCAGCATGTTCTCGAAAAGCTTTTGCTAATAAATACTTTGAAAAACAGTGGAGAGACATTATTTTTCTACCTTCTACGAAATAATTTTCTATTAATTCTGAGAACATGACAAAAATAAACATTATATTCGTTTTATCAGTTGATTTCCACCCTAACCCATTTATATGGTTCGAAAAAGGAATCTCTCTTCTTTTTAAAAAGCTCAACGATGCAAAAGTCGGATTATTTTAAGGCGAAAATATGGAATTTTAAAACGTAACCTACATTGTTCACTTACAAATTTTTAGAACTCTAGGTAAATGTTCAACATTTTATTCAGCTGAATACTTAAGAAGTGCTATAACAGGACCTTTTTCTAGTTAATTACTACATATACAAAAATTTTCATTTGATTCGGAGAGGGGCACGTCGTGTACTCCCCTTGTAAGAGAAAAATAAACTATACAATCTTATTTGAAGATATTTACTGAATAGCCAGGGGCTTTCAGGCATTTTTCAGACCTCCATGCGTCTGATTATAGGAATAAGTCAATCAATTTTTTTATTACAATGCTCATTTGACCATACAGGTACCATCTTGAAGCATTTTCAATAAATCAAATCGTTTTCATAATAATCGAATAGTATAAATTGTATTGTAATAAAATTGAATTATTTTCTTTTAATGAAAACATTTTATTTATTCATGGAAGAAATAATATTTTTTCAACCATAATACAATTGTCCTTTAGCTCATATAATTATTGTTTTTAGGTGATATGACGGATTAAATGGATATGAGATGATCGCTTAAGGTGCAAAGGTGACTAGTAATTAAAATGAACCGTATAATGCATGGATATGCCTAGTATATACTGCCTGGAACTACTCAAAATGAGGATAACAATACTCCGGTTTTAATAACAATTTAAATTATTATAACCTGGA
Organism: Gonocerus acuteangulatus; assembly: GCA_946811695.1. Lineage (NCBI taxonomy): Eukaryota > Metazoa > Arthropoda > Insecta > Hemiptera > Coreidae > Gonocerus > Gonocerus acuteangulatus. The sequence continues at coordinate 92,003,222 of OX328125.1, forward strand.
TATTTGGTTAAATATGTCATTCCTCCAATTTGTTGTAATATTCTTTTAATTCTAGGGCAAAGGATTTATAGTACATAATAATTTAGATGACAAAAGAATATATTTTTCAAACGATAGCCATATAGGAAAAACTCCTTCAACAGAATATAGACTACATTGCAACGCCTTGCTGTGTTGCTGGTCTAAAGAGTTCTTGGACCTCTTCAATACTAGACCACATAAAGTAATAGTTAAGATCCGGTGTGCACTGAAGAAACTGGTTTCATAAAATTCGTTTCATGAAACCGGGTTTCTTAAAATTCGTTAAATTTGTTTCATGAAACCGGGTTTCATGAAATTCGTTAAATCGGTTTAATGAAGCCCTGTTTCACGAAACAGTGTCTGCAGTAACTTGAGTTTCATGAAACCAGTGGGCCTAAGAGCAAGCAACGATTTGGAGAAAGTTTTTTGGTATGGCTATATTTTTACTCTGTTATCTCTCTCAGCCTCCCATACATTTTACAGATGGCCTGGCTGGTCTTAGAAGTTGCGTTCAATAGTTCGCATCGTATTTGTACAGGAAAATAATAATTTTTCAAATCATTTCGAGATGGTCATTTTTTTTTACAATTTAATTAAATTTTTGAAGCTTAAATTTGTTATTTCCAGACATTATTATTGTTCTTTACAATGTACCAGACGATTTACATTTCCGTACAATGTACCATACATTTGTTTTTATTTTATAATAAAAAAAAACCATTCAAAATATTTCAATACGCCTTAAATTGATATATCATGTTATTTAAGTATCCCTTCAGGCAAAGATACAATATAGGCGCCTGATTTTTGCCTTAAATAAAGCTAAGTATATTGTGCAGTCAATACAAAGTTCTAACAACTATGTTTTATTTTTACAATTACACATTTAACCCTGAGTATTATTATGGACTATTAATTGCACGACACTAGATGACCAAATATTTAAGGCGACCTCAAGTTTCGAACTCATGTACGCCAATAAGAGTGCTGCACTTGTGGCAAACATATCTAAAAATATAATTACTAATTAATTATCTTAATTATTCTTCTGCCATGTAAGAATATAACACCCCCCATTCCGGAACGGAAGAAAGCAACGCGGTTTACATACTGTAGCATTTTGAAGGCACTATGTTGTTGCAATCGTATAAAGGGTACAAGAAAATGATAAGGATATGATAATACATTATCAAAAAAAGTATAGAACACTTCCTGTTAAAAAAAAAAAAATGTTTTGAACAAATCGCTGTTACCCACCTACATTATACTAATGCTACACCTACTTTCTGCCTATGACTCTCCCTGTATCAAAAGTTGTATTACATGATTATATAATGATGTAAAGTCATTAATGAGTTTGAGTTATTCTAATTATCAAGAACATCTACAAATAATTTTAAGACATTATTTAAAATGGCTGCCGATTCAAAATGACCGTCAGAATCTGAATGGTTCGGTGTAGCAAATTTTTCTTGAAAATTTTTTTTTTGACCTTTTGACCAAATTTTGAAATTTGACTATTTTGACCTAGCCTAGGATATTTCCCGTATCAAGAGCTACCTGTGTGCCAAGTTTGGTCAAAATCGGTCAAACGGTGTAGATTTGTATAAGGAACAAACAGACTTACGGACAAACAGACAAACGGACAGACACGTGATTTTTATATATATAGATTAGTAGAAAACATTACCACTATTAAGAATAGCAAAACCTTCTGGGATACAATTACAAAATTTAAAAGAAGAACACAGGCTACAAATCCGATTTCCTTGGCAAACTCGGAGACATTTTTTGGATCATTTAACTATCTAAATTCGAGGAAAAATTAAAATTCATTGGTGTAACTCACCCTTTGTTAGACAGCTGTATTTCACAAGAAGGAATTATTAAAAGTTTGCATAAATGTAAGCAGGGTTTGCCCCTAGGTCCCGAAAATATAAGCTATGAATTTTTAAGCATTAGCACGAATCGGAGATCCGGTGGCCGTGAATGTTAAGGCATGAGCACTTAACACTCTGTCCCGAGGGTCGTGGGTTCGATTCACACTAAGGGATGGTGGCTTTTCTTTAAAAAAAACCAGCCCTATCCTGGCCAGAAAAGGGTGGTAACCTATAGATAACTCGTCTTAAAATTCCTAGTTAAGTATAGTGGACGTTAAAATTTAAATACAATTTATTTAACTTTATTTCGTGACATATATTTAATATATCACGAAATTATGTATAATCAAATACATCATAGACAGAAAATACTGGTTGGTCTAAATCACATGTGATAATGTTATATAAAAAAGGTCCAGAATCGTGAAAATTACAGAGGCATATCTCTTACTAATTGTGCATTAAAAATATTCGCCGACGACTATGCGTAAATTCTTCCGGAAAGGCAAACTGGTTTCCAAAAAGGGAGGGGTTGTGTCGGTAACGTATTCGTATTGGCCCCAATGGTTCACATTCATATCCGCTTACCACTCCAGATAGAGTGCAGCACTTGTGGAAAAAATATAATTTGTGATTAATTAATTATCTTGTTATTATTATTATTATTTGTATATTATTATTTGTTTTTCTGATGTCATGTAAGTAAGTGGCACCCACTATTCCGCAAGGCAGGATAGCTACGCGGATTACATACTTTAGCATTTGAAGGCATCATTTTGTTGCAATCGTAAAAAGGTATATTTAGTATTTAATAGTCTGCATAGACGTAAATTATGGGAATGCGCGTATAAAGTATATTAATTTCTTACAGTTCGAATCTTTAAATAGAACTTATATTTGATTTTTGCCCAAATTTTATGTCTCTCTGGTGAAAAGAATCGATTTAGTTATATTTTAATGAGTTAAAAGTTAATTGAAGTAATACTATTTCACAAAGCATTTCATTATTAGCATTTTAAAATAAGTATATGATCTCTGTCGATGTAGGTCATGAATTTACTTATTTTCGTTTCATTTGCAAAAATTAGACGAATGTATTCCTGTTTCTGCGTGGCCGAAAAATATATATATTCAAATTTCTTATTATTATATGATAATAAGTACTTTTCAAAATATTAGTAATGTTTATATATTTCTATAATGACGTGGAGTTAAAAATGCGTACATTTTTTAAAAATTCAATTAAAAAATGGATACAATGTTGTTTAATTAATACAATGTAGAAAATTATAACCCTAAATAAAAAAGGGAAATACGAAAAGCATAAGATATATTTATCACATTGCAAATTCACAAAACAAAAACAACCAGAACTGTCATTTTGTGCTCAAGGAATGCACATGGGTTCATTATAAAGTATTTTTCATAGGTAAATGTTTTCCGTTTTGCAATTTTGTTTGTTACCTTTTTTCTTCCATGCACACGATATATTCTGTGTTTGTTTTCTCCTATGGCCCTGTTCCAGCTGCATCTTGTTCTGATGGATACACCTTTTTCTAAATTTGGAGACATCCGTTGGCAAGAATAGTATTTGTGGTCTTCTCCAATGTAGAGAGAAACTATAATTCTGTAAACGTAACACCAGTATGCGCGTGGAAAAGGTCGTAATAGGATTTGGAGAAGGGTTTGGAGAATAAATTTCTCAGACTACCAGGGCGATTTGACAGGTTTAGGGATCGGGCCTGGGGTACTCAGCGCGCCTTTTGGATAGTTAAGATAAAGAATTTAATTTATCAATCTGTAAAAATATTTGTCCTTAGGGGACTTCTAGTATAAGTATTGATTCTTTCCCAGGAACGTAGAATCAGTGCCCCCGCTTTGATTTACCTTGTTGATGAAAGCTAAGATAACAACAGTGGATGATTGTAAACCATTGTTTGCAACAATCTGTCTAGTAGATCATAGAACTGCAACTGTATCTCTTCTAGTTGCAGTTCACCAACTACAGCCACCGGAAATGGGAATTCTTGAGATCACTAACTATAATAGATCTGGAAACGGTGCAGCCCATCAAGGAAGAGGCCAATTTGACAGATAGCAACTTTGTACGATCACTTTCCCAATTGATAACATGTACTTCTGTTGTTCTACTTCAACAGCAACATTCAGAAATATAACTTTCCCTGTTTGGAATTTTGACATTCTATGGCAATGAATACTTTTTTTTAATACTGAAGGTGTATTCTACTCACATTTATGGTATGAAGACAAACATATGAATTGGGGTTATATGGTAAATGTTACCATTAATAATTTAATATTAAATATAAATATTTATAATGTAATAATTGTATATGAGTAACTAAATAGATCTAAAAAATGGTACCAAAATGAACAATACATCCCCAGCGGATCATATAGACAATCAGTTGACTTTTTAATTATAATGATAATTGATAAAGAAAACATAAAGGGAAAAAATTGTTGCAGGCTTGAAGCAACGAAAAATGTAGGGCAAAGTTTTAAAATGAAGTGGTTTAGAAGGAAACTGTTATGGTACCTTTTTTTTGATCCAAGACAAAGAGAAAGAAGTAAGATAGTTTTCTTACATGATATCACCAAGAAATATTTTAAAATAGAGATTTCTTTCCAACGCCCCAAATTATAAACTACTGGAGGGTATTAACTGCCTTAAAGTGGCACCTACATTGGGCCCGATCGGATCCGATAGCCACCGACTGTCGGAAGAAAAGAAAACACATGCATCTCAATGGAAGTGCCTACATTGGACCCGACCCGATCCGATCCGATCCGACCTGAACCGATCCGATGACCACCGATTCTCAGCCGTTCAAACTTGTTTCTTTCTAGACCTATTTCGGATCGACGACGCAAAGTGGCACCAAACGACAAATTGTGTTTCAAAAAGGTCTACAGCCTCTAAATCTTAACCTATTTCAATGCATTTTTTTTTATTTGAAAGCTAATAACATTTAGAACAACTTTGTTGCTTCATATTTTTGTTTTTTGTTTCAATTTTTTATTAAATTACGTGGCAAGATGTTTATAACCATCCAATGCTTATAACCTTCAAATATTTATAACTTTTTAATGCTTATAACCTTCTAGCTACCTTTCTTATAATAAGTTTAAAATATGAATAATAGTGCTTCTCTTATCGTAGTGTAACAGTTAAAAATTATCTTTTACACTAAGATTGATTTTTTCGGGACTGATATACTTCCGGAAGATTGGTTGGCATTGCAACTCCTTTTTCATACCTTTAACATTCAACCTAATCGAAGGTTTCTATGCTTACCTATTAGGTGGTATTTCTTAAATTAATCACTCATTTTCACTTCACTGGTCATTGCTGACGAGCTGTGACTAAATCGGATCGGATCGGGTCGGGACCAATGTATGCTCTTCCCTTTACTTCATCCCATATAAACTTTACCTCAGTGTGGCTTTCATAAGGTTTTATGGTGTTTTCATCCCATTCGTATTTTTCATGTGTGCCTGCAAAACTATCTTAATAATATCAAGCACAAAAAAATCCAACAAAACAGGTCAAAAATATGACAAAGCAGAGAAATATGCCAGTGCTATATACAGCTATAATAATAACACGGGATTGAGACTTCCAATGTTTATATACCAAAAATATGACAAAGCAGAGAAATATGCCAGTGCTATATACAGCTATTCTAATAACACGGGATTGAGACTTCCAATGTTTATATACCAAAAATATGACAAAGCAGAGAAATATGCCAGTGCTATATACAGCTATACTAATAACACGGGATTGAGACTTCCAATGTTTATATACCAAAAATATGACAAAGCAGAGAAATATGCCAGTGCTATATACAGCTATACTAATAACACGGGATTGAGACTTCCAGTGTTTATTTACCAAAAATATGACAAAGCAGAGAAATATGCCAGTGCTATATACAGCTATACTAATAACACGAGATTGAGACTTCCAATGTTTATATACCAAAAATATGACAAAGCAGAGAAATATGCCAGTGCTATATACAGCTATACTAATAACACGGGATTGAGACTTCCAATGTTTATATACCAAAAATATGACAAAGCAGAGAAATATGCCAGTGCTATATACAGCTAAACTAATAACACGGGATTGAGACTTCCAATGTTTATATACCAAAAACCAATACCGCTTGCCCTATTAAAACTTTTCTCAGCAACATTAGGTTTGTTGTTATGCATCATATACTATTTTTCCAGAAAAATTATTAAAAAAAAACTCGCCTTTTTATTTAGTAAACATGGATACAGCCTGCCTCAGTCTCCCATGTTGAAAGTGAGTCTTTGAGGCTTAATATCCCGAAAGGAGTACCGCTTAGAAAGTCATATATTTTTCCAATCCATAGAGAACACTTATTAAGTTGTAAAAAAATGTATAAAAAAAAGTTCGAAAATGAAAGCTTAATTAATTTCTTTTAGGGCGTTTATTTAATTTACTTTTATTGATACATTGCTCGAACCAAACATGGCGAGATTTTTCAAGGGTTGTATTTTGGGATTTTAAGGATTGCGTCAGTTCAAGAATGACCTCCGAAGGCCTTGGGTAATTTTAGTATAAGAACGCAAATATTGTATGCATCAGAAAACATAATCAATATCAAGTATAAGCAAGAACTCAAATTTTTTTTTGAGAAGTAATATATTTAAAGAGCTGTATACCAATTGGACCAATCGACTTCGTTCAGATCTCAAAAAAGTTATATTTTTGATCTCTGAAAGGCATTATAAAGGAAATAGTCGTTTATTTTGGTTATTTATTTATTTTTATAGAGCTCGCAAATGTAGCGACCCGCTCTGTTCCAGATGTTCGCAGTAGAAACCACTAACAGCTAAACAAGTTAAAAATATAAATTTTTGTAAATATTTATATAAATATTATAAATAAAAATATAATATTTTGGTTAACGACTTGAATAACAAGATTATACTGTAAAATATCCTAAATTATGATTTTTTGGGGCGTTAGGCTTAAACAAAAAGTGCAGAGGTGCTTCTGACCCCGGATTCAGATTCAACGACCCCAAAAACTCTTTTTTTTTTCTTTTTTTTTTTTGTGTAATTGTGTAATTATTAGAGTCGTTCGTCTAATAATCAATTGTAAATTGTCTAAAAATAGTATTTGAAAGAGCCAATCATTAATTGCTCTTTCTAAGATATTTTAATATTTTTTCCCCCCTGTTTGACAGCGATTGATTTTTACATCAATAAAGTATGTCCGATTTCCTTTTCTCACATCACGCACTAACTATATAATATATAAATATAGGAGGTTATGAAATTAGCATTGTACTAAGGAATAATAAGGAATTGACAAAAATTCCTTTTTTTTCGGGGGAAAAAACCGTGACCTTTATTCGAAAACTGTCAACAACTATATAATAACCGAAAACATAATAAAAACATCAAAAGATGTAATTGAACTAAAAGCCTTCATCAATAACGATCGTTTGTTGAGGGAAACTTTCACCGTTTTCCTGTTAACTTCGAAGGCCTTATGGATCCATTGTGTTTCTACCGGAATTCAGCGTAAAATTATAGCAGTCCCTCTTTCCTTCCGTATATTTCAGCTGCTAATCAGCCTAAAAGGTGTCAGACTCTGGGAGTTATAATGGACTAATTATGTTCTTCTTGATACAGATGAATGCTTTTATGTTTACTCTGGTTGTTTTCCGTAGAATATTGCCTGGTGTGGTAATAAATAACCTTCTTGTTTGATGTAACATTTTCATTCTCTTGAAGAATTATTCCTCCTCTGTTTTTAAAGAAGGCTCGCCAGGGGCATATGAGGGTGTGTTTATTTAGGGTACCTATTTATGGGAAGTTGACATACATTTCGACTCTCAGGAGCAGCGCCATCTTAGCGCGGTTCCGTTCTTATCCCCAGCGACATTTAGAAAAATTAGAACAGAACCAGTAAATGTTTTGTTTCGCTTTAAATAAATAAAAAAAACTGAAGTAACAGTAATATAGCCATCAAATTAGTTTAGATTTTTTTGTTTCTCTGCAGAAAAGTGGTTTTGCCACGTTTGCTTTAAGAGCACCCTTGGTTAGGTATGGTTACTCAGAAACAGAAAAATGCTTCAAAACTAAATAGAATCTATTTTTATTTCAAGCTTCCTAAGTGACGCTATAGATTTAAATGAGATGCAGTTCCCGTGATTCAAACGTTTATTATCTTATTAGTTTGTAATTTTACTTAAATGTAGCAGAATAAAAAGAAAAATTTTCATAATTTGAACTAAAAATCGTTTATTTCTTCCTTTCACACTTTTCAGGAGCTTTTAACTATTTCTGGTAACATTACTCAAAAAGGAGTAGCTACTGGAAAAAAATTAACCAGCAAAAACATAATACACGCAATAACACCCGCAGAAGAAATGTTCTTTATGTTGTTTAAATGTTTTGGAGGACATTAATCACTTAATTATTTATTAATTATTTATTAAGCCCTACTTATGATCAGATAACAGCTAAACATCTCACCTTTCTTACTGATAATGATCAAGAAATTAATTTCCTCAAAGCGCTCAATACCAATAATAGACATATACTTATAGGAATATGTATCTATATTAAGGAAATGCTAAGGTGCATTTATTTTAAATGGATAGAAGTTTCATTATTATTTTTATTCTTTGTTGTTTTTTTTAATAATTTACTTTTCACTTAATTTAAATTTGATCTGTTTTCATATTATGATTATATTTTTAATGGAGGATATTTCATTATAGATTATTTAATTGCGATGTAGAAATATTGTTATTTTGTAACTCAATTACACATTATAATGTGTTAATAATAGTGACATAGTGTAAATATTGCTATAACAGTTAAAATATAAAATCTACTAACATTAGGACTAAATAAATAAATATATAAGCCAAACTTCTTTGCTAAGGGGAAATCCTGTAAAGCAAATAAATAAAATATATAAAAAATATTCAAAATTAGTTGAACTTTCCACCAATCTCCATTTGTATATATATATATATATACATATATATATATATATATATATATATATACATATATATATATATATATATATATATATATGTGTGTGTGTGTGTGTGTGTGTGTGTGTGTGTGTGTGTGTAGTTGTCCAAGGATTTTACGCTGAAATTAAGACATGACGAGTCGTGATATCTATATGAATGCATTTCCATGCAGAATTATCATTTCCAAGACAATGGCCATCTTTATGAAGACCTTGGAAGTCTCAAATAGGATGGTCGGTTCTCTCATCTAACAGATATAATACCGATAGACCGATTAGGAAATGTGAATGCGAGTTGTGAATGCTAAACGCTTCCAACAGACGGCATGTACACTTGGAGAATAATGAAGAGTCTTGAAAATCTTTCATAAAGGCCTTGGAATGCAAAGCCAAGGTCAATATTTTAAAATAGAAATATAGGTAATAATAATATATTAACAAGATGGTTCAAGAGCATATAAATTCCTAATTAAAGCCAATTTTTAGTCCTTCATAATGTTTTACACCATAAATCTAGTAGCTTCAGTGCATAAGAACAAACTTCTTACAGTTGACATTATTCATGCAAGCTTACATAAATGGACTTTGAATAAATCATTTTTTTTTTTTGTATTATCAATTGCCTTTAAATTATTTATTACTTCATTTTGTTTCTAGTTGTACTGCATAAATTTATTATAATATAAATCCGACCAATTTTCCTCTTCACATGTTATGGAATAGTATAATAAATTAATAATTGCGTGGGGTCTCCCGTGGTCTAGTGGCTAGCGCGCTAGATTCATAAGCGGGAGATGGTGGGTTCGATCCCCACCGGCGCCAGACATTTTCTCATCTCAGGGCTCGCTGAGAAAATTCCAGGCTGCACCCTGGATGTCGGCGCTAATAGCCAAGATTTGTTGATGCGCCGTAAAAAAAAAAAAAAAAAAAAAAAAAAAATAATAATTACGTAATTGTATCATTAGTTTACTGATACAGATGAAAAAAGGTTCTCCTGTGATCTAGTGGCTAGCGCCTTGGACTCATAAGCGGGAGATGGTGGGTTGGATTCCCATCCGGCGGCAGGAATATTCTCACCCCACGGCTCTTTGTGAAAATTCCTGGCTGTACCCTGGATGTCGGCGCTAATGGCCTAGATGTTGATGCGCCGTAAAAAAAGAAAAAAAAACAGATGAAAAAAGATGAGAAATTGTTTTGGTAGATGTTGTTTTGGTTTTAGTTAAAATGTGTTTATTTCTGCCAACATATCGGCTTGATATACAAGCCTTCTTCAGGGCTATGGAGGAGACTGAGAACTGTCCCGTTTCGTGGAGGCTATATTTCTTAGCCCCCATGAAAGAGATACATATGTAGCCCTTATGAACCTGGACAGTTCTCCCTCTTCTCAAGGCCCTGAAGAAGGCTTGCATATCAAGCCTTCTTCAGGGCTATGGAGGAGAGCTAGAACTGTCCCGTTTCGTGGAGGCTATATTTCTTAGCCCCCATGAAAGAGATACATATGTAGCCCTCATGAACCTGGACAGTTCTCCCTCTTCTCAAGGTCCTGAAGAAGGCTTGCATATCAACCCTTCTTCAGGGCTATGGAGGAGAGCGAGAACTGTCCCGTTTCGTGGAGGCTATATTTCTTAGGTCCCATGAAAGAGATACATATGTAGCCCTCATGAACCTGGACAGTTCTCCCTCTTCTCAAGGCCCTGAAGAAGGCTTGCATATCAAGCCTTCTTCAGGGCTATGGAGGAGAGCGAGAACTGTCCCGTTTCATGGAGGCTATATTTCTTAGCCCCCATGAAAGAGATACATATGTAGCCCTCTTGAACCTGGACAGTTCTCCCTCTTCAGGGCTATGGAGGAGAGTGAGAAGTGTCCCGTTTCATGGAGGCTATATTTCTTAGCCCCCATGAAAGAGATACATATGTAGCCCTCATGAAACGGGACAGTTCTCCCTCTTCTCCATAGCCCTGAAGAAGGCTTGCATATCAAGCCGAAATGTTGACAAAAATAAACACATTTTAACAATAAAATGTAGTTTTTATTGAATCAAAATACCGAAATCCCGATGATCAACACCTTCTACATGTTTACGGTCGACTATATCTTCTCAATTTTTTGTTTTTGAAATAGTGCAGATGAGAAGGCCAATAGATTTTCGCTGTTGTAAGTCTCTGTTCATAAAGGCTCCTAAAATCTCACTCACATCCAAGGTGTCATTGGAATAGCTGTTTAAAGTTTTTACTAATGCCACAGGGGGGATGGAATTTATGAAAAGGCGCTAAGATGACGTAGTTCCCGTGAACCGGACTTCTTAAAAAGAGATCCCTCCCTATAATTAACTGCACTTCCTCGACGGAGGGAACACGAGCCGGTTCGGAAATACCATATTCCCAGGAGAGAATGATTCATGGATGAAAGCACGCTCTGAGAACTTCGCAGACCGGATCTACTCAGCCTTTACTCACATTCTACTTACTAATTGATTACAACAATTTTTTTTAATTATCTTGATCATGTGAAACATTTCGGAGAAATATATTAGCTATGACTACTAATGCGGACTGTGAAAATAATACAACAGTTAACTTGCTGTAATTTTTGGAATCAATTCACTAAACTATTAGTAACATTTACAAATACCCCAAAAATGTAAACTCATGTTAGCCTCATGTCATATTATAATTATCCATGGCGTGATTTCGAAAAATTAAATTAGGATAGAAACTCTTGACCTTTACCTTTAATTGATCGAGGAATACAAATCAAACACCATATGTTTAGCTGAGGAAGCCCTGTAAACTTTTATGCTTGAACTTTTCTTCAAAAAAATATATATATCGCCATTCACGTACACGATTTGAAACTCTTTTACCAATCCGCTTTCAAATCAAAAACTGTTTTACATACAACACTCTATAGAAGTCGTTATTTTGCCACAATATATTTATATTTTGCCATGTAAAGTCATCTCTATCCGTTCCACGTAGTTTTTCTCACGTGTAAATTAATTTTTCGGGGCCCATTTCGTCGTTTCTTTTGACAGAAACTAGTTTCAATCCCCATTAATTCATCTTATTCTAACAGAAAATCATTTGAAAATTCAAACGACCTGGTCTTTTCCCAATTATCAATTAACCATTATTTTCGACGGACCTGTAACATGGAATATTTCGGCAGTATAGAGTGTAGTATGTAAATTAATTTTTTATTTCAATACGGATGTCAGATTTGTCTTAAAAAAAACCTATATTTAAATTTTGGCAAGATTCAAAAAATAAAATTAATATGTATTACGATTTCGCTGAGGCCCAGAAACATTTGTTAAAGATTCAAAAATTTGACTATACTTTAAACAAAATTTAATCAATACAAATTAAATTTTGAAGGCCAAAAAAGGCTCTAAAGTTACACATTTTCGTCAATTTGGGTTTTGGACGTGCTTTGAAATCAAGGTTATTTGCTAAACAGTTTAAATTTTATTTTTATTTTAAGAACCATTTCTTACAAGTACCTTTTGAAATAATACAATAGTTATTTATATGGTTAGTAAAAGGAATCTCTCTTATTTTCAAAAAGCCCAAACACGTGAAAATCGGATTATATCAAGGCGAGATATAGAATTTCAAATCGTCACGTAAATTTTTCGCTTACAAATCTTTAGGCTCTTCCAGACTTGAAAAAATGTGTATTAATATATTTTTTTTTTTATGATATTTTCTACATTAGGGTTTCTTGTGGCGCTGATTTTAAATCTGCTATTATTTTTGGTGTGACCAAATTTTTAATGCCAGTTTACTTGAAAAATTAAAGATATTTTGAAATATACTTGACGAAATATAAATGGTTGTTTAACGATTATATTTTTCCTTTAATCTACTCTCTATAGTTGATGCTAAAACTATTAAATTTGCTTCCTATATTTCAGGAGCCAGGTTTTGTTTACATTTTGACAGTAAGATTGTAGTAGACAAACTAGTCAACGAACAGAGGCATATAAATATTCGTGGACAAGATATTCTATTGAGGCGTTTCTTGGAGCCAGGAAAGAGAATAATTGTATCCAATGCTTTCCTAGCAATCTCTAATGAAGCCATCGAAGAAGCTTTGAAGAGGCTAGGAATAGAAGTAGTGTCGCCCGTCTAAGGTTTAAGAGCTGGCCTCCGTGATCCACGGTTAGCTCATGTACTCAGTCATAGGAGGCAGTTCTTTATCAATCCTGATAGCGTTGAAAAGCTATCTTCTTCAATGGTTATCACAGTTGAAGGAAAACCTTGGAAAATATTCTTTAGTTCTGAAAAAGTCAGCGGTTTTATATGCAAAGGTCATCATTTAGCAAATGCATGTCCTGAAGCACATAAAACTAAGTCGGATTAATCACTAGACCATGGTAAGTCTGAAAAACACCAAGCTTTCGAAAAGAAGAATACTTCTATTAACAAATCCCCCGTACTGACTCAAAAACCTGAAGAATTGATACATATTTCTCACAGTTCAACAACCGAGCAAAGTCTAATATTCGTAGAAAACCGACGTCAAAATTCCCTTCCTGGAGTAGTGAAACAGGTACCAGAGGAAAACGAAAATAAAAGTAAAGGTGATATATGAAAAGAAGATGATTTGAGCGATTTATTGAACTCTGCAGAAAATTTATATAAAAGGATGGAAAATCTAGAGAAGGCTTTGTCTACAATTTCCGATTTCCATATTGACGGAGCAGCTGAACTTGAAACTCCAAGTAAAGCTAATCCGAGTATTGAAGAATGGAAGATAGGGACAGAAGGATGAGAAGAACACGATGCTGAGGCATTAGTGACTTCTCTGAAAGCTGCAAAAGAACAGAAAAGGAACACTACATGCACAGGTGGACTTTGGACAACTCCAAAAATACCTGCTACGGGAAAAAAGAACCTTTGAAACCCAAAGCAAATCAAGAACAATTCAAGAAAAAGTAGAAACGGGTTTCTTTTTATAGATTGTACAGTTTTCTAATTGCTGTGATTAGATATTTTTATTATAGGAACAAAAGGGTAAAAAAAAAAACACAGCTGTCCATGCTTGTTATACATACTATGTACGTAAAATTACTTTTTTTTTTTTTCTTTACATTTTTTTCATACTTCTTCATATTTAACTATGTTTTATGTCAAATATCAATATGTAAATTTGCTATGTAAGATCTTTGTTTAAATTTGAGCAAATCGCCTTCGTTGCTAAGCTCATTAAATAAATAAATAATCTACTCTCTAAATCAAATTAATTGATGAAAAAATTGTCGATATCATTTTCCAAGCTCTAGATATAATATAAAGAATTGTCAATCTATTTTATTTTATTTCTTTGGTCCTAAGTCGCATTGGACAAAACGATCGGATTATTTTTCGATGCAGAATCACCAGAATCAAATTCGCCTGATCGGTGACCCCACCAATGTATACTCTCCTTGTAAGTATATTATAGTAACATAGTTTTTCTTATCCTTACAATAATGTACTATGTACGTTTACAGCTTAAGTATACTTTCTCTAATTAAAAAGTGACGCCCTTCACCTGAACTATTTCATTTCCTGCTCCTCTCATACGCTTTAATAAGAACCTTCTCCGTGAAATTAATTGCAAAGGATTCACGTTAGTAAAATTTATAGAATTGAAACAGCTTTCTGTTTCACCCACCAATATGGCCAGAGTAAATGCCCTCTCGGATGAACAGGTCTGTACTAACTCATGTCCACTTTCGTAATACGCTGTCAGCGAGCAGATAATCCTTCACTATTCGGTCAGGATAGCCTTACTCGAAAAAGGCAAGTTCGCTTTTACTTTTACTCAAAGGCGGTAGTGATAAAATTGTTTACTATCTCGGGGCTTCATGGTAATTGGTTGTGTGGAATCGTATCGCCCCTTACGTAAGATCGCTCTTCATGAAAGATAAATAGTTATATATTTCATTTATTACATTAGTGTTACGTAAACTAAGCCAAACAATCAGTACATAATCAAAAAATGTTGATTATAGGTACAATACATGAAAGTAAATATATGTGTGTACCTATTTTTGCCTTATACAGGGTGTCCCACATTGAGATTTCATAACTTTAAGGGTTTATTTTGCATATCATTTGTAGTTCAGGGGCGCAAAAATGAGCATTCTATCTGAAAATGTAGAGGAGCTATTCAAACGTTTGTCTTTTTTAAAAACTGCTGGCTTTTTTAGAGAAAAACTGGCTTTTTTAGCGAAAATGTCTGTAGTGCTTACTGGATTCCGGCAATAAGGTTTTAGTTATTTCTTTTTGTAGCTTTATTGGCATCGGGATTGCATGTACTATCAAGGAGATCTGTAACAGATTTAAAGAATAATATAAAAATATGATCTTTGTTTAAGCTTAGTTTCGAGAACAGCAAACGGACGGCTTGTGTTGACAATGTATTAATGTTTGATTCTTCTACAGAAATAACTTTTTTCTACGCAAAAATAATATATAGAAGTATGTTATTAATTTAATGTATGTATAATTAATTTAATCTAAAGGAAATACATTTGTATTCTCAGCAGGTAGAAACGAGTTTTGTTGAAGCCCACATCAAGAAGAAAAAAGTCTGAAAACTTTACCGAGTATGATTGAGTAAGTTGTTGCGTATTAGCTTGCTCCCAGCAGAGAGCGATGACCCTGCTAGCATTGGCAATGCCAGGGTTAGGCTGTAGTGAAAGGCCTAGCAATCCTGCTTAGGAGATCTTTCACTGGACCTTGTCTCGGGCTCAGCAGGATGCTGCTAACCAGTATAGCACGCGCAGCTAACAAGCTACATTAATCTGAAGACGTCAAGTAAATTATGATATGATGGCTATTTAATATTTCTATTAATTATTACCGGACCTCGAAAGAGAAAGGGCGAATCACGAATTTCGGATCCTGGGGAATCGAAGTCAAACTTCTAGAAGTGCTTCAGGATAGCAAGGGGAAATGTTTACTCTATAGAATACTGATTCATAAACCTGATTGAAACATCGCTAAAGCATAGTTACGCTAAAAAGTATGCAATTGAAATTCAATGTCTTAATTATAATTGAAGGGTCGTGGCAAAATAGTGCCAAAGAACATTTTTAACAAAAAAAAAACAAAAACAAACCGTAGCTTCCATATGTTGGATATTGTGTGGGACAATAAGTCATTTGCATCATAGACTTAAATATGACCACAAGCTCTGTATGCTACTTAATCATGTTGCCCCTAACCATTGCAACTGATAGTCCCACATAATATACAACATGTAGCAGCTACAGTTAAGTTTTGTTAAAATTGTTCCTTGGCACTATTTTTCCCCGACCCCTTGAATTTATACAAGTGATTTGTAAGTAAAGAAATATTAATGAAACAGTGAGAGAACTGAAGGCGAACCAGAGAATCTAGGTGAAGTATCGTGTTGCTTACATCTTTCTGATTTTTTAGATTCGCCCTTTCTCTTCCAAGGTCCTAATTAAATGCAGCGTCACCATGGAAAATTGGACTTTAATCATAAAATTTTACCTATGAAAGCGACAGGGCAATAAATAATATTTCAAATTAATATAATCGTCATATATTCAGGACCCTAAATACTAAATACAGCCAAATGGAACAAAGCTAAACCTTCTGCTGGAATGGCAATGTCATAACTGGATTTATGTTGATTTGGAATTTTTCTCGTTGACCTTACATCAACACAAGAAATATTTTTGAGGTTTTTGTAAATATTTGTTTTAATACAATTTGACTTCATGTCATTGTAAAACTGCCAATAAGCATCCGAATGTATATTTTATATACATACAAGAAAATTGGTACAATATTTATTTGTGTTTATGTCGCATAATATTTTAAACATTTTATGTTATTTGTAGGTACTTGTATTTGCTAATCCGTTAAATTTTTGCTCAAAAATATTTTTTTTCTGAAATAAAATGGAAAGTTTCTTTATAACCTAAATTAGGCAGCTGATGGATTTATTCATAGTATGAGTCCGCCAACTGGATGTATTTGAATTTTCTTCCTGTTCTTATCAAATTTAGCTTTTTTATTATAGTTTATCAAATTGTATTGCTTCAAAATTGGTAGATCAATCTTAATAAATCAGCAATTGTATAATATGTTTTGCAATTTTATTTTATTTTATTGTTTTTTTTAAGCAATTTTACATTATTCTTAAATTAGATTTTTTTAAATTACTATTATATTTGTAATTTTCAGCTTCACTCTTTTTTCTTTTCTTTTTTTTTCTTTTTTTAAACGACTTGTACCTTATAGTTTTATGAGGATTTGAAAGCGAGAACTAAAAAAACCATACGCTAATCGTTAGGCTCTAGTTCTAAATAAATAAAACTTAATGAATTACAAGTTTATGAAATCGTTACTTAATAATTGCATACTACGGTTTTAATTGAAAGGTTAGAGCATGGCCGTTCTGGCATTATTGCAGTTATTATTGTTAAAACATGCAACCTAATTTTATTACTCTAAAGACAACTCGTAATTCATTAGTATATATATATTAAATATTTAAATAAAATAAACATGATGAAAAAATGATTTTTATTAAATTTCAAAATTTTAGATCTATGATGAAATATAAAATAAGTCACCAGAATTTGCCATCTTAGCGCGTTTCCACAATAATATGGAAAAGCTGATAAATATATAGTTATTATTTGTTTTGCCATTTTTTGGAAACGTTAAACTCCCTTTTTAACGAAATCTTGAAGGCATTTGAGAGTTTAGGCGCTATTATGCTACTATCTTACAGTTGCCAAAATTACTCACTCGTCTTTGATATCCTCTCGGAAATACAAAAGAAAAAAAAAAGTTGTCTCTTATTTTACGTTTCCTGTTTTCCTGCGAAATGCATTTTATTGCTAAAAGCAATTAACGATGACAAGAAAAGAAAAACTAAAACTAAGGAAAACAAACATAAAAAACTCTATAAAAATATGATCTCAAAAAGTAAATTTTTCTTATTCCAGGAAATAGGTATACGCTGTTTTTCTTAAATAAGTAAAGACAAAAACTGAACTAAAAACCTTGTATTTTGAAATTTTGAGTGTGAAATTCCTTAACATGAACAGTTGGAATTCGATCTATTTGATGCCTGAAAATTATGGTTGGATACTCATTTTTTATTTAATAAATCATCGTGACACATACATTTACTTTCATCTTCAAATTAGACTGTGATTATTTCCTGCTGGCTGCCACCTGATCTACTTTCATGGTGTATATAACAAGGGAAAGTAATGGAAGACAGTGGCATGATGCCACAGCGGCATCCAAAACATCGTCCAATACATAATACCTGATTGTATTACATAATGGTTGTCCCGAGGTATTATAAATTGCCCTGTCGCCTATCATATGTCTTACTATCAATGTTACTTCCACAATCTTCTATGATGTATTGACGTTATTAGGTTGATTGAGGAAGATAGTCTCTTGATTGAGATGGTAATGATTGGAGACAGGGATGATTGGCAGCTCTCTTGATTGTTCTGTTAATTAGTGAAAATACTTAGATTAACTTCTTGGGATTAGCAATAACCAAATAGGAAGAAGGACAATAAATAATAACCAATCCACAACTTAAACATTGTTATTGGTCTTTTAGTTTCATGCCCAATGGACGCCTCTTCAGGAGCTAAAACTATTTAATGCTTACAGCCTGCCTGTGGAATGAAACTAGATTTTTTGTGGAATATGTATTTTAAATCCTTCGAGATGTTATCTGTGACTGAACTTGGTCTGACTATAACCCTACTTGCTAAGAGGTTCATATGTAAATCCTTCGAGATATTATCTGTGCCTGAACATGGTCTGCCTATAACCCTACTTGCTAAGTGGTTCATATGTAAATCCTTCGAGATGTTATCTGTGCCTGAACTTGGTCTGACTATAACCCTACTTGCTAAGTGGTTCATATGTAAATCCTTCGAGATGTTATCTGTGCCTGAACTTGGTCTGACTATAACCCTACTTGCTAAGTGGTTCATATGTAAATCCTTCGAGATGTTATCTGTGCCTGAACTTGGTCTGACTATAACCCTACTTGCTAAGTGGTTCATATGTAAATCCTTCGAGATGTTATCTGTGCCTGAACTTGGTCTGACTATAACCCTACTTGCTAAGTGGTTCATATGTAAATCCTTCGAGATGTTATCTGTGCCTGAACTTGGTCTGACTATAACCCTACTTGCTAAGTGGTTCTTATGTAAATGTATACCTGAATGTTAGGTTAGGGGGCGAGGTTAGCTCAGTGATAGCGCACTCGACTAATGAACATTAGGACCCGAGTTCTAAACATGGCCGCGTAAACATGGAAGATTTTATCTTCTAGTGACATCATTGGAGGGTTGGATTCGGGATTCTAAACCGTCCCTAGGCCCTCCCGCCCTTTAATTAATTTATAAATGGGTAACTGAAAATAGAAAAAAGAGGCGGCTGGAGCGTAGTCCTAGTACAGAATAAGATACCTCTACAGTATCTGCCCCTCTGGAATGTCCTAGTGAAATGTTGCGGGACTGAATGACACAGCTTTAGTCACTCTTGCTTCCGCTAGACTTCGTTAAAAATTCAGTTTGAGCTTATTGAATGGGGGTTCCCTCTACTACTTGGTTCTTTTTTGTAGTTCGGGTCTCTTTGAAGTGCCTTTTTTGTGTTTTAGCAATTGATGAGTACATAGAGATCATGTTACGTAGTTATACCGATGCCCAGAAATTTGTCTTGAAGTTATTTTTTTCTTAAAAAATGAATTTCATAAGATCTTTTAATAAATATAAACATAATTTAAAAATAAAAAAAAAAAAAGTTTTAGATCTGACGTTGACAAAGCCCAGAATAAGAAAAGTCCGTCACGCAGGAGCTGCATAACTAAGCACTTTCCTCAGAATTTCGGTAGTGTAGATTGCTTTCCAGAACAATTTGTTTAAAATATCCTACATAAATAAAATAAAAACATGAATAGTTCTCTTTTAAATTTGTAATGAGTAACTGATCAATTAATAATTTGCTTCCAGAGTTATGTTTACACATGGTACCTATTACACTACGTAATAAATACAAAAAACCTCATATTATCGTATTTTGATCTAACGCAGGAACAGGATACAGTCACTCTAGTGGTAGAAAGCGCTCCTTGCGGCGGCTTTGTGAACCTACGTCTGACGGGCTTTTCTATTGAAATATATTACAAATTAAACCCCCACTTTCCGATTGACCGACTCAACTCATTTTTACAACACTTCTTTCTCATGAGTTACCCACGACGTATACCGCGTTTCGTTACAATACAGCAGAAATTACGACCGGTATGAGTATATTAAGAATTTGGGACCCCCCCTTCTAATGAACCGATTTAGTTTATTTTTACAACACATATTTACCTGTAGATTAACACTACGAATACCGAGTTTCGTCGAAATATACCAAAAATCACGGCTGGTAGTGGCGAATTGGTATTGTGGGTCCGGAGTAAACCCCCCCTTCTAATGAACCGATTTAGTTCATTTTTATATCTCACTTTTCTCACTATATTACCACTACGAATACCGAGTTTCGTTGAAATATAACAAATATTACGGCTGACATAGTCAAATTAGTGTTTTGGGTTCGGGGTAAACCCCCCCTTCCGGTGGACCGACTTTGGTGGTTAACGAACTCGTTCAATCGTTTGCTAATTGAATGCTATATACCAAGTTTCGTGACGAAAAAACAAAAACTCTGGCCGCTATCGTGTTAACAGACACATATATATATATATACAGGGTGTCCCGTAAATGTCTAGTCATATTGTGAGGGGTAATAGAGGACCCTTAGGGGAACAAAAAATGTTCTATGACGATTTCCCAAATTCTCGCCCATAAGGGAGAAAACGTCGTTTTGTCGATTTTTCGAGACAAACGTGGTTTTTAAGAGAATAATCTTTGTAGCTCTGTCCCAGGTGGTACTACTAGAAAGGGAGGGATACCAATCGAAAGCTGAGTAAATTTACTATAAGACTAGTTGGGAGTAAACGTACAAATAAATGAATGTATGTATGTATATCTTACCAAAAGAAAGCTATTCTAAATTTCCTGATATTTTATTGATATTTCTTTCCATCGTTACTCCTCAATGGGCAGGATCTGAGATTTCCGGGTTTAAGAAAAACTTGTTCATTTAACCAGCTTTCCATTCATGTATCACAACCCTGTGTTATTGAAGTATTTGAACGATTTAAGAACAAAAGTTTAAAAAAAACATGGATCTGTGAAAAGAAAATTATATATTTTCTTCAGTTTATTCAAAAATCTGAAGAGAAATATTTATTTGTATAAATGTTTACATAAATATTAAGTAAATATTTACTTAAAACAATAAAAGAAAATTAATTCTACGAATTTAAAAAAAATTCCTAAAACAGTAAATAAATAAAATACACAATTAGTTAATTACAGTAACTAATTATGGGTCCAGGAGGTTGCCATTAATGAACCCCAACCATACATTAACCTCAAAAATTACTATTTTTACCTAGATCAAGCATTTGAACATATTTTTACAGGTATTTATTTAGAAAACAAATGCTTTACCTTGAATTGATACTGATGGCTATGCTTGTGAAACTCACTGGGATTCTCGTGAGCCCTATGCGTTTTTGTTGTGGTAATTAAAAATTCTATCCCTCGTAAATAAGATGTACATAGTCCTGTAAAAATGTGTTCAAATGCGTGATATAGGTAAAAATAATAATTTTTGAGGTTAATGTATGGTTGGGGTTCCTTAATGGCCGCCTCCTGGACCCAGTATTAGTTACCTGAATTAATAAATTCAAAATAAATGTGTATTTTATTCATTTACTGTTTTAGGATTTTTTTTTATATTCGTGGAAGTAATTTTTTTATTGTTTTAAGTAAATATTTACTTAATATTTATGTAAACATTTATAAAAATAAATATTTCTCTTCAGCTTTTTGAATAAACTGAAGAAAAAAATATAATTTTCTTTTCACAGATCCATGTTTTTTTTTTTTAAACTTTTATTCTTAAACCGTTCAAATACTTCAATAACAAAGGGTTGTGATACATGAATGGAAAGCTGGTTAAATGAACAAGTTTTTCTGAAACCCGGAAATCTCAGATCCTGCCCATTGAGGAGTAACGATGGAAAGAAATATCAATAAAATATCAGGAAATTTAGAATAGCTTTCTTTTGGTAAGATATACATACTTACATTCATTCATTTTTACGTTTACTTCCAACTAGTCTTATAGTAAATTTACTCAGCTTTCGATTGGTTTCACTCCCTTTCTAGTAGTACCACCTGGGACAGAGCTACAAAGATTATTCTCTTAAAAACCACGTTTGTCTCGAAAAATCGACAAAACGACGTTTTCTCCCTTATGGGCGAGAATTCGGGAAATCGTCATAGAACATTTTTTGTTCCCCTAAGGGTCCTCTATCACCCCTCACAATATGACTAGACATTTACGGGACACCCTGTATATGCATATATATATTTATATATATATATATATATATATATATATATATATATATATATATATATATATATATATATAAATTTTAACGGGGGTCATTTTCGGTGTCTACTAGGTAGGATCGATAAAGATTTGAAGAAATTTTTCAAAAATTCCGTCATGAGTCCAACCTCAATAGCTACTTTCCTTCGGAGGAAAGTGCTAAAATGATAAGGAAAATGTTATATATATATATATATACATATATATATATTTATATATATAGATATATAAATGTATACATATATCGAAACGCGGTAAGAAAACACACCTCCAGCGAGTCGGAATTTTTTTTAAAAATTCTTTATAGACGCAGTTATGGCATCAGTACGGTGAAAATTAATGATTCTTCCGTCATAATTCCTGAGTGATTGCCAAGACGCCATAGAAGGTAATATTCTACTAATCAAAGAAAGTTGAACTTTCTTCTCGTCTAATTGGCGATTTAATAAGGGCTGGAAACGGGAAGGGTATGGAAAGCTTGATAAGTCACTAGAACAGGATTCTTGTAAAGCATGTATCGTACCAGGAAGAAATTATAAAGCGACAACAATTTTTTTATAATTTTTTTCTCTCATATTGTGTAAGAACTTATTCATAACTCACAAACCCTCTTACAAAGACAAATGTTGTGTTGCGAACATTAATATTTAAATTTTGAAAATCACACATATAGGGTGGTCCCAAAGTAGTGTTTAAGCTTCGAGGTACTTTCAGGAAAATGATATTTCCAGTCAACATGGGTCCGGATATCCAATCAAATAGCAAGCAATACAATGTTACATTTTCCTGGCTCTATAGGCTTTCTTTTTCTCTCAGACCGGATATGATCTTAGGAAAAAAGCTTTAAGTGGAAAGTATTGTTTCTGTAGAAGGTGTTAAGGATTATGGACCAAAGTTTTGAGTCGTATATTAGATCTATGTAAGTTTGTTTAGTGTAAAGGTCGCTGTAATTTGATTCTATAGGTTAAATGTTTGTAAGTACGAATTTGTGTTTCCTTGGGAAGTCAAAAGTTGCGTGAGTTTAAGTGTTGGGTTTGGTTGGTAGTTTAAGGGCATAAAATAGGCCCTCTCCGCCCTAAGAGTATAGTTAAATTTTGCATAGTTTAATGTTAGGATGGCAAGTGTTTTCAATGTTAGGATGGAAAGTGTGTAAGTGTTAACGGTTTTCGTTTACATTTTTTTTATCTCTGGAATGAATAGTTTTAGGTGATATCCTTTATCTCTATGATACCACCTCTGTTTTTTTGGTCCTCGATTCCATTAACAAGTCCATTATTTCATGTTGAAAGGTATAATGAAATTGAAATGGTGATTATTAGCACTAAATGGGTTCTAATTGCTTCGCTCTATTCATTAAGGTTTCTAATGATTAGGCGACTCGAGTTACAACTTCTACCGTTGAAAAGAAGTATATCTTACCTGACACAAGCCTCCATTAATCAGAAAGCGAAGCGAGGAGTGGTCGCTCAAAGATTTACAATGGAACAGTGATGCAAACTGTTAATTATCAAACCAGGAACACTCATTAGAAACCATGTGACTCGAAAACGTGTGACACCGTCATTCTGACAATGGATCTGCTGACAACAGTCATATTATCATATCGCTATGCTCCTGGTTCCGGGTAAATGAAAGTTTGTCTGATGAAAAATCTCTAATTAAGGCTTATGGGTCGTCAGAAAACTATTGAAAAGGATTTAAATAACTAAGAACATTTCCCAGAAGGTGTCTGGTATACGCTGCATTCCTATATAATTTGTTTAAAAAAATTATATATATATATATATATATATATATATATATTATATAATATCATATTTATATTATATTACTTTATTTATTAGTATTTTTATTATTTTCCTTATATTTTATATTTTATAATAATTTCATTTTATTTATTTATTTCTCTTTTTCATTTGGACTGAGACTGATTTTCAAAATTTATAAAATTCTAAGGAGACCATCGCCAAAGTTGCGGGACTCCAAAAAAAAAATTAAAATAAATAAATATTTGTAATGAGCAGCTGACTCAATTATAATTTTTAAAAATTAATTTTTTTTGGAGGGTTCTGTACAGGGTATCCAAAAAAATAATAGTCATACTTTGGCCAGGTGATTCTCCAATGCAAGATCGGAAAAATAACCTCCGTATTGACACCCGAAAAATTGACCTTGAAAGTTTTTTTCAAGGTCAAATTTGTTTTGTATATTTTGAATCTTCGAATCACGAGGAAGAAAAATGTCAACGGCACCATAGATCAGAAATGACCCTTTATGGTCAAAATTACCATGAACATTCCAATTGACAAATGGTGGCCGATGTTGATATTTTTGTTACATGTTCTACTAAAATTGCCTTATACAAAAATACCTTGGTTTTTTTTTTTTTTTTTTTTTTTTTTTTTTTTTTTTTTTTTTTTTTAAACATCTTCTAGTATAAAGTATTATAAGAACATTGAATAAAGAACCTCTTAGCTGCTCTCATTGGAGGACCATCACTCATATTTTACAATTGAAAGGAATCTATGCATAATTTCGGCGATTGATTGAAAGTTTATGGCAAAGACCTCTTGTATAAATTGAAGTATATACCATCCCTTTCCATGGGATATGGTACATCTTCCTGGTTGTAGCTCAGGGGTGTGTGAGTGAGTGAGTGGACATGTGTGTGAAGAAGGTGAGGGGTCATAAAGTAAAGGCTATTAGATAATATAACTATAATTAACAATAACTCCTTACTTTAATAATAATGATATGATGCTTCTTTTGATGGGTGATGGGTTGGTATTTGGAAGTAGGGTTGCTTGAGATTCTGAGTTGGCAAGCTGGCAGGTTAATCCACGACTCCTTGCTTGTGGGTTGCTCTGTTTCTACTCCATATTATCCTTCGGAATAACCTCATGAAGGCATTTCTGTCAATTGTAAAATATAACTCCCGAAATTTTGCAGGGATATACCCAGATTATCTGACAGAAAAGTCCAAACGAAGGCACGTTTCCGTATTATGGCTCTATTCCGAACGCTTAGAATAGAAATTTTCAATATTTCACCTTCAACGGGACGAATCAAACACTACAGACATGCAAAATTTTCTACGACAAAGATGGTACAATTCAAATTTACGTCTGAACGTAGTTTATATCGAAGTTATTAGCCTTTCGCTAAAAACCTCTTCAAGTCTGACGATAAAATGGTTCTCCGCTTCTGCATGCGTAAGCAATGTTTTAACGTCTCATTTTGATTGGGCGTCAAACGAGTAAATCACAATTTTCAACTCAATCTATCATTCTGATATAAAGGATATTGTAGCAACTCCTTTGTTAGTTCAGTTCCCTCACTATTTTTATTTTTTCTTTCAATCTTCATTCACGTTAAATCACTTTTATGTCATCTATATTTTTGCAAAATTTTACAATTATTTTTTAAAGATAAAAGCTCAGTCTTGTACACACTAATCATCAATTTTATATTTATTGAGTAGATAAAATTGAGGACGGAATGTGGACAATACTGGCCTTAAATAATAATTTTTAAGGCTTTATAAGTAGAGATGACAGAAAAAGGATTTAATTTTTGAAAGGGGGTTAAAACGATATCTAAACAAATATATGAAACAATAAAAATTTGGTTGAGGTAGCTGATCAAACAAAGGTGCTTTAATAAGTTTTTGACCTAGAAACTTTCAGCATGAAGAAACAAAGGCATAACTTCACAGTTTTTTTCCCCCCTATTTCAATCATGAACGGAATAATACAGCACATAGAAAGTGTTTTAATTCAATTCCAGGTGTAATAATTATATAGAAGTGTACATGGAAGCCTAATAAATAAAAATCGTATACGCAACGATTATTACCAGAATAGTTTTTTCTTAAGCAGACGTGCTGGTTAACGAATTTGACTTTTTTATTTTGAATGGATAGGATAGGATATTGAGTTTGACGCTCAACTGTTAGGTTATTGGCGCCTTCGAGTATATCGGTTAAAAAAGGTTTGGGTTCTACAAATTTTTGACAGATTTAATTACACTTTCAGATGTCTGTGAGTTTCAGGGAGTTTTTTGGCTGTGTGCAATGATGTTATAGTACCGATGTACAATAGTATAAAGAACATAACTTCCAGGATGAGAAAATTAAGATTGATATACCCGATCTTGCAGCAAAACTACAAAAACCTTTTCTTCCTTTTTTTCGGCCTATGCAATATTCATTGTGAGAAATATTATAATTCGACAAGGTCTGAGTTCTATTTAAATAGGTTACATCACCTCCTGTCGCGACGTTACCCTTGAGTGTCAAGAAAAATGAAAGTTATATGAAAAGTTGTCATCATTGTATTTGAACGTGGAACCAAATAGTGACAGGACATCCCAGGCTTATTGTAATTGCTTCAATGCCTCCATTGTATATTTAGCAAGAATCGTCGACCTGCCACTAAATATAGGCCATGGGACCAAGCTGTGAATAATCCACTATAGAAGGTTTAGTGAAGAAACTCTCCTGACCTATGTACCGGAGTATTGTCTTACTGCGCCGAATATACATCGTGTCTTGGGGTCAGCTGGGACAGCTTACTAGAGCTTGTCTAAACACAGTCCTCCAGAGGACGAGGGTATTGTGCAAGGTTGCATTACCAACAGCGAGGAAATGTGCAATTATGACTGGGTCCGATATTTCGGACAATATTAAGCAATACGCCTAAAGCTAAAATGAAATTTCCCTGGGCTACACAACAGTTAATTGTACCACTGTCTAAACGGAATTGAAAAAATGAAGGTTACAAAAGAAAAAGTTAACACCCACGGTATGATGTGTAATTGTATAGACGGCTGTATTTCGTGTTCCAGTACTTAATTGAACCTGGTTTGAGGTTTGGGACCATGCGCCGGTAGTACATTCTCGTCTTAATTTTTAGCAACAAAAAACATTTTTTTCTTAAACCTTTATTTATTTTTTTTAATTTAAATGTAAAGTGACTAGAATAATATTGCACGCTGTTAGAATTATACTCCCTCGGTCGTAAGCTATAAACTGAACTGGCAACAAGTAGGTGTTTGATCACAGATAGAGCTTTCTGGACTTTTTTTACGGCACCGTCGGGCAACACGGTGTTGTTGGGGTGGGGATTTCGCGGAATTGATGCATAAGAACTAAAGAGGTGCACTTTTCATGTTTGGCCTTGACACCCCAGCCATGCCGGATCATCAAGCGTGCCAGACCATAAGATATCGGATTAGAGGAAGTTTACTGTGCATAACATGCCCACAATAAACCACTGGAAAAGTTCTCAAACCAACAAAATCGGCCACTCTGGTTCAGGGTTTTACTCCAGGCACAAATTAAGACAATGTACAAAAAGTTCAAACTTTTTGTTAAACTCCATCAAAACATCGGAATGCTTTAGCTTCATCTAAAAATAAATGTGTTTCACAAGGATATATTGCATTCGCCTCAACGTAGATAAATAATATACTTTTAGATAATACCCTGAAAATTATTTATAAGGGTTTCATGACGACTTTCCAATTTCTCTTTAGTTGTATTTCCGTTCCTTCAATGTATATATGTATACGTCAAGATTTTTCATAATAATTTTCAAGCACCAGGAAACTGGTTTTATCGTTATTATTTCTACCCGTATAATTAAATTATAATTGAACAAAAGTATAAATTAACATTAAGCTCTGAAATATGGACCAATAAGAGAGTGCATCTGATGCAATGTCTGTTACAGAAGGCTATACTTTATGTAGTCACTGAGTTAGCATTGAATAGGAAACTTAAGTCATAAACATGCAATGAGGGTAAAAGTGCACGTAAGTTATTATATCACCGCAAGAAGCTTCCGAATAGTTTTAAGACATATTCGTAATACATATTTGCATTAAAGTCTCTTCAATATTAAGGTTATATGTCCCCTTATTGATATGGAGTAAACCCCGCTTAGGATGTCGTCCTCCGTAGAACGTAATAAGGAAACCCTGACCTTAGATAAAAAAATGCGATAATACGCCGTTGTTTAAATACAAATAATTTCAATAAATCGAGATCGTTGTAACCTTAATAAAATTCCATTTATTTTGATTTCCTTATCAGGGCTGAATAAAAAGTAAGGAATGAGTTAATCTATCTATATATATAAAAATCATCTGTCTGTCTGTTTGTTTGTCAGTCTGTTTATCTGTTTGTTCCTTACACAAATCCACACAGTTTGACCGATTTTTACCAAACTTGGCACACAGGTAGGTTTTGATACGGGAAATCTCCTAGTCTAGATCAATATAGTCAAGTTTCAAAATTTGGTCAAAATATTTCTTTCTTTGATAAGAGCTATCTTACTCGCAGGCTGTGGTTCTGGCCTCTGTTGGCCGCTTCACGAATTACTTCGGCTATTTTGAATAATGTCTAACAATCTATTTTTTGATTTTGTTGATCATTAGAATAACTCAATCTCATAGATGACTCTACATCATTATATAATCATGTAATGCAGTTTATTTAAATTTTATTTCAAGATTCACTTTCTAACTAAGTAGCGCTGGCCTTTCTTTGATAAGAGCTATCTACTCGCAAGCTGTGGTGCTGGCCTCACCTCTCTGTCGAATTACTTTAAATTGGTACACAGGTAGATCTTGATACTGAGAGTGTCATACGCAGAAAGTAGGTGTAGCATGGCATGCCAGGGAACAGCTTGTACAAATATATATAAAGATGAAATGAAAGGGGAGCATGAATGATACAAATGGTAAAGGTAGATTGATACATTAAGTTTTAAATCTGTATGAATCTATATGCAATTTAAACTTTAGTTATAATAACATTTTCATGTGTATGAAATTTCCATATAAACTCTTTCTCTTCATTTCGTCTGTATATGAAGCAGTATTCAATCTATCCTTCTTGATTTACAGCCCTGATCAAAGCTTAAATTTCAAGCCAAAAGGTCGGAAAAAATAAAATGCACTTTATTATAAAAAAATATTGTGTAGTATATACCAAAACCGAACCCGTACTCTTCACAAGTAATTTTAATTTGGCATTAAAGTCACCCATCAATTTCCTATCAAACCTATCAGTACAAATTATTAATTAATTAAAGAATTAACATGTACAGTAAAACCTCCATTGTCCGGGGTAATGACGGGGAGGGTGGTCCACGGATAATCGAAAACCCCGGATTATAAGGTTATAAAGAAAAACTGGATTTCATGTAAACCTTCTTATTTGCATTGAGAAATGTGTATATAAACGTTTTATTAATTAATAATTTGTATAAGTGCAAAAATAAACTCAAGATCAAATTAAATTTTTTGATACATAATTATTTTCTTATATCTGTTCTGATCGCCCGTAACAAGATGATTCAGCTGAAATCGGCATTCGTATGTACTCGAGTGAAGAGTTAAAGCCCAACTGAGGAAATATTTCCTCGGTAGGCTAACAGCCCAGTAGGGGATTCATAGAAAGACGTGAAAACGTTTCAGTTCCAAGAATATGAAATAAATTGAGATCCTTCCAGAAATATGGAATCATCACATTCTTCCGAAAACAGCGCTGTTTTTCCATTCGTTAGTTTACAATGTATGTAATTAATTTAATTTCATATTTATGTACATAATCATCATTACATACATACAAATATTTAATACATAATTATGAAATGACATGCTTTAGTTGATAAAAATAATGCAATAAATTTGTTCGTATGTACATAATATTTAAAAAAGGAATAAAAATAAAAATTCCCCCATCAAGACCCCGGTTAATTGGAATCCCGAATAATAGAGTCCCGGATAATGGAGGTCTTACTGTATAATCATTTCTTATATATACTTATATCCTCGACTTGAACCCCATCTCCCGCAATAGAATCCAAGCCACTTGACATTGAGGAGACCCTCTTTGTAGTAATTATTCTATATGATTATAATAAATGAGTAATTGTACGTTGTATTTTTATTATAACCTACACTATTGGCATAAATTAGACAGAAAATAGAATATGACTAGTTCGTCTTGAGTTAAGGTCAATACTGTTTTGTGTGATGAAAATCAAAGTAAGTTTCTTGAATTTATAAGTAACAAATGAATCAATAAGTTTCCATTCTTAGAAAAAAAAAATGGCTCTGTCTGATGAACGGAAACCATCTTTTTTCACGGGCGATAGTGTACAGGTGGCAATTTTTAATCTACAACAAAAAACTAAAATTATTTCGAAAGAAGGTGGTTAAATCTAGTAAAGTGCGTTGGATTTTTAAGAAATACCAATTTTTTTTGGAAATGGTGAACAATTCATAAAATCGTTATATTTCAGTGATTTGAAAAAATCCTACGTACTTTTCTATCAAATGTCATTAGGAAGTTGCAGTTAAAATTTGAAGTTGATCGGGCCAAACTTGAATACGGCAGAAAATCGCCCGATTCGAAAAGTTTAGTTTTGAGAAAACGACTTTAATGTTTAATGTTCTAAAATGTTCATTTTTTCCTATTTAATAAAGCTTAAAAATATGGGTTCTAATTTTCAAATGTGTTGAAGGAGGACCAAAAAAAAAAAAAAAAAAACTTAAGAATTAAAAAGGGGCCAGTCGAAACTCGTTCAAAAAACTCGGCATCGCGATTTCACTCGGAAAATCGTATTTTTGTCCATTTAAAATGTTTTCTACACATAAAAACTTTTGGATATCATTTTTGATTAGTCAAGGAAGAATTTTAGCCCATGAAAAAAATTGAAAAAAAAAAAAAGTAGAGTAGTAAAAATTACAAAGAACTGTAAGTTCAATTATCTACAATTGCATTCGGCGAGTTCGCCCTCCTGTAGCGCCACGTATGTATTAATTTACCTTGATTAGAAGACAAGAAGAATAGAAGCAAGCCTATATTTTATTATCATCATAATCTATAAGGCGATCATCAAGGTTAAATTTTTAGATCATTAATTCGAACATGTAATTAGTATATCATTCCATTTAGCAAACATTTATTAATTGGCTGTCAAGATGAATAGAATTAAGGCCAAGGCCATAGCCATCTTGATCTATAATCCATTACAATGTATACTTATGAATATTTTCTATTAGTAAAGTGAGTGTAAAGACACAAGATGTTAAGCAAGGAGTGTTGCCTCCAGACTTACGTATACAGTGTCCGATGACAAAGCTTACAGTGCCGTTATGTAAACTAATACATCAGTAGACCTTGTTATTGTCTGTCATTCCGTCTACAATGGACATGTAGTAATTAATACACAACCTATCTTATTAACACTTTCATTACTATCTACCTTTCACTATTCTACAATCTTATGAAATGATGAGTTTTCAATGTATACTGGGCGCTTTGCATAACTTTTATTCTCAATGTACCGGGTGTTTAAAATTAATAACAAACAAGGACATTTTCTTGGTTTGTCAATGATGACTTAAAGAATTTCCTTCATAATGACACACAAATAGACCCACACATACTACATTCTTATGTATTCATCTGTGGCAGAAGGTCAATTTTATAAAAACACACTTTCTTTATTCTGTGCTCTTTTATTAGGCTCTACATGTTTCACGTCGCTGTGACGCCTCTTCAGGAGCACTTAATCTAAATAAAATAAAATATGGTTACAGCCTATTCATTAGAGAACCTTCCGCAGGTAGGGCCACGTCTGGACTGATACGATTAATCATGTCTACTGGGTATCAGCTGTTTAAAATCGATAGTTTTAGGGTAAATGTCGATTTTCCAAAGAAGTTTTTGTCATTTTATAAAATGTTTTAAGTCATCTTGTTTATTAAATTAAAAAATATTTTATCCTTTAATATCTGTTTTTTTGTTGACGGTCTTTTTCCTATTTTTAATTATGTGTATATTTTCCTTAATTTTTCTTTTTATGGGGTTTTTCTCCTTATCTAATATCTTTACCGTGTCAAAATTAAATGTGTTGCTATATTGTATCCCATGATCCACCAATGCAGTCTTGTTGTCTTTCTCATCAAGGTTTTTGGCATGTTGTTTGATTCTCTTTTTTATCCAATTTCTGTTTATAAATATGTTCATTGTGTATGAGTTTATCTGCTACAACTCTGTTTGTATTTAAAATGTTTGTTATCCTATCGTCAAAAAAATCATAAATTTTACTTTTATTAATTTTCTTCTTTTTTCTTGGTTGCCTTTTATGTTGTCTATTGTTTGTGTATCCTGAAGTTTACGTTTCAGAGTATGGTTGGTGTTGTCTGTTGCAACAGTCATTTTTGTTAATTTAACTCTTTTGCTCCTATTAGAATTGTCAGTACCTATATGTTCAGTGTCATCCCTTTTCCGTTTACTATCAGAGTCTCCATAAAAATAGTCGTCCGTAAAGTTAAAAACATTCAAGTCAAAATTGATTAAATTTAAATTTTCCTTCACATCCAATTTCCTTTTGTAAAAAACATTTCTTTCAGCTCTTTTAATTTCTTTATTTATAATTTCCTCAGGGTAATTATTATCTCTAAATATAGTTCTGAGTTTATTTGTTATTTCATTTAAATATTTTGGTGATGTTCGCAGAAGCGCCGTCAGTGTCCTATTATAAAGCAAATTCTTTTTAAAATTTAAAGGGTGACTAGAATAAAAATTAATCATACGACCGGAAAATGTATTTTTAGTCTGCCATTTAAACTCAAGTCTATTGTCATTAGTTCGAATTATTTCCATATCTAAAAACATAATTTTGTTTTCATTTTCAAATTTCTAAAGTGAACCCTAAATTCGTCTTATTATTAAAAAACTGGAAGAGTCTGTCTATATCGTTTTCATGTACACAAATTAATAAATCATTCACATATTTATAAAGAAATTGGATATGAATGTTACAGTCATTTATGATTTCTTCTAATATATGGTTCATTACAATTCCACTAATAGAAACAGATAAGTGGTTGCCCATTTGTACTCCAAATTTTTGTTTATAAATTCTATTGTTAAACCTGAAATAGCCATCCTTTGTACATAATTTAATACCATCTATAAACAGATTTTTGTCTTTTATTTTAGTTAGTTCTACAATTTTATCCCAATTTTTGCCAATAAGTTTGATAGCCAAGTCCACCGGAATATTTGGGAACATATTAACATCATCGAAGGAAACCAACTTATAACCAGAGATTACTGTCATCTTTTCTAATTTATGTTTTAAATCTATAGCATTTTTTACGTCAAATGGATTATTATTAACAAAATGTTTTAATTCCATGTTCAATGATTTAGATAATTGGTGTGTAGGGGATTCTGTTGCGCTGACTATTGGTCTCAGTGGTTGCCCTTCCTTGTGTAATTTTATCAAGCCATAAATCAGAGGAATATTACTGTTATAGTTTATATATTTTAAACGATCATTCTTTTCAATGAAATTCATTTTAACTAATTTGTCCGTAAATTTTATTATTCTATTTGTCAGTCCATTGGTGGGATCATAGTCGATTTGTTTAAAATTATTCGAATCATTAACTATGCCATTCATTTTCTTGTTGTAATCATCTTTAGTTATTATGACTGCTTTACTAGTTTTATCAGCTCTTATTACCAATAATTCAGGATTATCTTTTAGAAATTTCTTTGTTTTATACTCTGCCTTTCTCAATTTTTCTGCAACAGATATATTAATATGTTCTGGGATTTTATTGTAATTTACATTTCTCTTGGTCTTGTTTAAATTATGGAAAAATGATGAATATTTTTTAATTTAATAAACAAGATGACTTAAAACATTTTATAAAATGACAAAAACTTCTTTGGAAAATCGACATTTACCCTAAAACTATCGATTTTAAACAGCTGATACCCAGTAGACATGATTAATCGTATCAGTCCAGACGTGGCCCTACCTGCGTAAGGTTCTCTAATGAATAGGCTGTAACCATATTTTATTTTATTTAGATTAAGTGATCCTGAAGAGGCGTCAAAGCTACGTGAAACATGTAGAGCCTAATACAAGAGTACAGAAGAAAGAAAGTGTGTTTTTATAAAATTGACCTTCTGCCACAGATGAATATATTGGAAAAATAGGGTCACTGTCTTATATTTACATTCTTATGGAATATGCAGCAAATCTTACTAAATTATTTTTTTTAATTTATTTATTGTGGCACCGTAAAAAGGACAATACGCTCTTACATGTCTCAAGAAATTTGAGTAATTCTCTTTTATTATATTCAACTTTCATGTAAGACTTACTGAAATCATTAAATATTAATTTCATTGAGCATAATTTCCATTTTTTTTTAAATAATAATAATATAAGAAAAATAAACATCATATATGATTTATTATTAATTTGTTTGACCTCCTAAATATTCAATTACATTATGAAATGAAGAGATAATCTCAGTTCTTAGTATACCGTTGGAGAGGTAATTAAATTTTACAACTTTTCTAAGATTCGGCAGTTTGTAGAATGTTTTTTGGAAGACTAGTGATTCTCGAAAATAAGGCTTTAACAAAATTTTTTTCCTTAATATCAACATTTTTAAAGGTTATTACGGGTTCAAAAAGAAACCGGTGAACCTTGAAAGTTTATAAGCCTTTAACTAAATTTAATGCTATTTTCAAGAAAGTAAAGGAACTATGAACATTGATGTGTACAAGCAGCGAAAATGAGAGCTATTCTACGAAAAACATGGATTTTGCTGAATAACGTTTAGAACAGCATATCTCTGAAAAAACGAAACAGTTAGAAACATGCGGTTGGCAGGGTTGTACTAAATTTTTGATCTAGTTTAGTTCCACCTCCCTGACTATTTTTATTTACTTGGAAAACAACCTGTATATATATATATATATATATATATATATATATATATATATATATATATATAATAGTATTTAAAGTGCATTTTTCAGTAGTCAAGGTTGATTTACAAATTAATTAAAGAGATAATTTTAACAGTCTATAATGCCAACGGCCATAGCCAAGATGAATGGACGGGTTCCCGTTGATCACCGAAGTTAAGCAACGTCGAGCGTGCCCAGTATCTGAACGGGTGATCGACCACGTGCTGTTGGTATTATAAAAGGCCGGCAAGCCCCGTTATAGCCCAAGTTTTGATACGCCGTTAAACACACACAACAAGTTTTAAGAACTAAGAGTTTAATAATGCGATTTGCGCTGATATACTAATTCGGCATCAATTAAGTACGAACGTCAAATCCTACAGTGAAATATTCTCAGTCGCTTCATCTCTACTTCATTAGATTTTTTTTTTATTTTTTGGCAATACGTCTTATTTACTGCGTCGACAATTGGACTAGTCCTAAGTTACAAATAACGACAAATGTATTTCCTGACAACTTTTGTCGTAACTTTTTATAATTGTTCCAAATTAACCATTTATTGTAGGCTATTTATTCTATAAGGCACAGTCCCCCTTTCCGCATCAACGCACTAATTCGCCACGACTATTAGAGCACTTCCCGTTTCCCGGATTTCTCTTTCGGTATTATTTTATTTCCTTTAATATCGTTTTTCGGCGTTACGGCTAAAGTTAGAGCGAATCTCTAGAAGCGAGTGGGTAAAAAGTTTTGTTTGATGTGGCCTGCTGTTGGAGTAAAATCGATTTTCGAGGTTGATAAGAAGTGTTGGGCATGATTTATTGGATGGTTCGCCACTCATTAGTCACTATCGAAATTAGGATTTTCGAGGTTGATAAGAAGTGTTGGGCATGATTTATTGGATGGTTCGCCACTCAGTAGTCACTATCGAAATTAGGATTTTCGAGGTTGACAAGAAGTGTTGGGCATGATTTATTGGATGGTTCGCCACTCAGTAGTCACTATCGAAATTAGGATTTTCGAGGTTGATAAGAAGTGTTGGGCACGATTTATTGGATGGTTCGCCACTCAGTAGTCACTATCGAAATTAGGATTTTCGAGGTTGATAAGAAGTGTTGGGCATGATTTATTGGATGGTTCGCCACTCAGTAGTCACTATCGAAATTAGGATTTTCGAGGTTGATAAGAAGTGTTGGGCATGATTTATTGGATTGTTCGCCACTCAGTAGTCACTATCGAAATTAGGATTTTCGAGGTTGATAAGAAGTGTTGGGCATGATTTATTGGATGGTTCGCCACTCAGTAGTCACTATCGAAATTAGGATTTTCGAGGTTGATAAGAAGTGTTGGGCATGATTTATTGGATGGTTCGCCACTCAGTAGTCACTATCGAAATTAGGATTTTCGAGGTTGATAAGAAGTGTTGGGCATGATTTATTGGATGGTTCGCCACTCTGTAGTCACTATCGAAATTAGGATTTTCGAGGTTGATAAGAAGTGTTGGGCATGATTTATTGGATGGTTCGCCACTCAGTAGTCACTATCGAAATTAGGATTTTCGAGGTTGATAAGAAGTGTTGGGCATGATTTATTGGATGGTTCGCCACTCAGTAGTCACTATCGAAATTAGGATTTTCGAGGTTGATAAGAAGTGTTGGGCATGATTTATTGGATGGTTCGCCACTCAGTAGTCACTATCGAAATTAGGATTTTCGAGGTTGATAAGAAGTGTTGGGCATGATTTATTGGATGGTTCGCCACTCAGTAGTCACTATCGAAATTAGGATTTTCGAGGTTGATAAGAAGTGTTGGGCACGATTTATTGGATGGTTCGCCACTCAGTAGTCACTATCGAAATTAGGATTTTCGAGGTTGATAAGAAGTGTTGGGCATGATTTATTGGATGGTTCGCCACTCAGTAGTCACTATCGAAATTAGGATTTTCGAGGTTGATAAGAAGTGTTGGGCATGATTTATTGGATTGTTCGCCACTCAGTAGTCACTATCGAAATTAGGATTTTCGAGGTTGATAAGAAGTGTTGGGCATGATTTATTGGATGGTTCGCCACTCAGTAGTCACTATCGAAATTAGGATTTTCGAGGTTGATAAGAAGTGTTGGGCATGATTTATTGGATGGTTCGCCACTCAGTAGTCACTATCGAAATTAGGATTTTCGAGGTTGATAAGAAGTGTTGGGCATGATTTATTGGATGGTTCGCCACTCAGTAGTCACTATCGAAATTAGGATTTTCGAGGTTGATAAGAAGTGTTGGGCATGATTTATTGGATGGTTCGCCACTCAGTAGTCACTATCGAAATTAGGATTTTCGAGGTTGATAAGAAGTGTTGGGCATGATTTATTGGATGGTTCGCCACTCAGTAGTCACTATCGAAATTAGGATTTTCGAGGTTGATAAGAAGTGTTGGGCATGATTTATTGGATGGTTCGCCACTCAGTAGTCACTATCGAAATTAGGATTTTCGAGGTTGATAAGAAGTGTTGGGCATGATTTATTGGATGGTTCGCCACTCAGTAGTCACTATCGAAATTAGGATTTTCGAGGTTGATAAGAAGTGTTGGGCATGATTTATTGGATGGTTCGCCACTCAGTAGTCACTATCGAAATTAGGATTTTCGAGGTTGATAAGAAGTGTTGGGCATGATTTATTGGATGGTTCGCCACTCAGTAGTCACTATCGAAATTAGGATTTTCGAGGTTGATAAGAAGTGTTGGGCATGATTTATTGGATGGTTCGCCACTCAGTAGTCACTATCGAAATTTAGATTTTTTCATATTGAAATTATTTCGATTTTTTTTTTTTTTATAAATGTCGTCATACCAACTACTTTTTTGTACGGTCTATCTTCTCCTTCAATGTGGATACATGTTACATTATTTCTTTTTTTAAAAGAGCATCTGCTCTGAGGTAATGGGAGCTCGGTTATTTACGGGTTTCACAATTTCTAAACATCTATGGTAAAAGAGGTAATTCCCGAGATAAGTCAGCTTGCCTCTTCTGCTATTATTACAGAAATGTTTTTGAAGACGCTACCCAATTATTAAGCACGTTTTATTTTCAACCTTGTGTGGTTTACAGCTTTTTCGTAGTTTTTATTTTTTAATTTTAAAACATATTTCATCCTCAAAACCTCCTCATGAACCGTAAAGTCCTGTCTGAATTGAAGGGCGTGCAGCAATAAGGAGTCAGCAACATTTTTTTCACGTTTTTGGCAATTTAACAAGTCGTAAAATTTATATTCTTGATATTCTTTTCATTTTTTTTTAATCATAAAATAGCCTCTTACTTATGAATGTAAGTCCATAGTGACCATATCCTATCTTTTTTAGAGTTTGTCGGTGTGAAGTTTAATGATTAGTGATGTGAAGCCCTAATTGAGTCACGTTCTACAGAAAACTCAGAATGTACCTACGTCTTTTACTATTAAAATGAACAAAATTTGGGTTTAATCTCATTTTTAATTTTGGAAGCTTATGTGACAATACTAAAAAAAAAGTCCGTCACGCAGGAGCTGCATAACTAAGCACTTTCCCCAGAATTTGGGTAGTGTAGATTGCTTTCCAGAACAATTTGCTTAAAATATCCTCCATAAATAAAATAAAAACATGAATAGTTCTCTTTTAAATTTGTAATGAGTAACTGATCAATTAATAATTTGCTTCCAGAGTTATGTTTACACAGGGTACCTATTACACTACGTAATAAATACAAAAAACCTCATATTATCGTATTTTGATCTAACGCAGGAACAGGATACAGTCACTCTAGTGGTAGAAAGCGCTCCTTGCGGCGGCTTTGTGAACCTACGTCTGACGGGCTTTTCTATTGAAATATATTACAAATTAAACCCCCGCTTCCCGATTGACCGATTCAGCTCATTTTTACAACACTTCTTTCTCATGAGATACCCACGACGTATACCGCGTTTCGCTACAATACAGCAGAAATTACGACCGGTATGAGTATATTAGGAATTTGGGTCCGGAGTAAACCCCCCCCTTCTAATGAACCGATTTAGTTTATTTTTACAACACATATTTACCTGTAGATTAACACTACGAATACCGAGTTTCGTCGAAATATACCAAAAATCACGGCTGGTAGTGGCGAATTGGTATTGTGGGTCCGGAGTAAACCCCCCCTCCTAATGAACCGATTTAGTTTAGTTTTACAACACATATTTACCTTTGGATTACCACTACGAATACCGAGTTTCGTCGAAATATACCAAAACTCACGGCTGGTAGTGGCGAATTGGTATTGTGGGTCCGGAGTAAACCCCCCCTTTTAATGAACCGATTTAGTTCATTTTTATATCTCACTTTTCTCTCTATATTACCACTACGAATACCAAGTTTTGTTGAAATATAACAAATATTACGGCTGACATAGTCAAATTAGTGTTTTGGGTTCAGGGTAAACCCCCCCTTCCGGTGGACCGACTTTGGTGGTTAACGAACTCGTTCAATCGTTTGCTAATTGAATGCTATATACCAAGTTTCGTGACGAAAAAACAAAAACTCTGGCCGCTATCGTGTTAACAGACACACACATATATATATATATATTTTTAGATGGAACGGCATTTCTCTCCAGCGGTGGTCCTGCTCCTCACTTCTTCCTGGAATATTTCGATGGATTCATCTCCATCTTCTTCAGCCAGGTACTTGTTTCTTCCTCGGTGGTAGCCAAGGGAATGACATTTTTCTCGATCTGGGCTCCTTATCTCCCCTCTAGCCACAGTATCGGCGGACGAATGGTGTTGAAGCTCCCTGGTGTCGTTGGGATTCTGTCCGTTGGCAGCGCTGATGGTATTGCGTCTTTTTTCTCTCCTGCTTCTATTTTCCTCGCCGTAAGGATTTATATACTACCACCGAGTCTCCGTATACCATATACTACCACCGAGGAAGAAACAAGTACCTGGCTGAAGAAGATGGAGATGAATCCATCGAAATATTCCAGGAAGAAGTGAGGAGCAGGACCACCGCTGGAGAGAAATGCCGTTCCATCTAAAAATACTATCCCAGCGACGAAAAATAACATCAAGCATATATATATATATATATATATATATATATATATATATATGCATATATATATATATATATATATATATATATATATATATATATATATATAAATTTTAACGGGGGTCATTTTCGGTGTCTACTAGGTAGGATCGATAAAGATTTGAAGAAATTTTTCAAAAATTCCGTCATGAGTCCAACCTCAATAGCTACTTTCCTTCGGAGGAAAGTGCTAAAATGAAAAGTACAGACATTAATGCAAAATCCAATCGTCTTCTGGCTCTGTTTCAGTAAAATCATCATCGTCAGTGCAGCTCAAGAAGCTACACATTTTAATGTATTATAGAACGGAATCTTATTTTCTCCGACATATTTGTGTGTATGGCATTGTATTTCTCAGTTTTAAACAGCAAGGGTTTTCTGCCAATGAAGTTGCCTCCTTATTGTTGAACGCTTATCAGTTCTTGCTATAAAAATGCCCCTAAAATGCTTAGTTTTAATATTAGGGAGAAGATCTCATCACAAATACGCAACCTTTCATTTAAAACTTTAAATGTATGGAGATTCGTAATTCCGCAGGTTTTATTAATCGCTAACTAGCCTAATAAAGTCAGAGCTTTCTAGTCAAAAAATGCTACATGATTAAAAAAAACAAAAAAAAAAACAGTTCGGATAATCGTTCCTTCTTGGCCATTAGAGACTCAAGTGGTTCCTTACAATTCTAAAATATATTTACCTTGGAGCCAATCACAAGAGCATTAGCTGTTTCTAGTGCGGGCAAATAGCCTTTCTTTAGCACTTCCGCTAGAAAAGAAAGATAGGTATTAGATATGATTACTTTTTTTCTAAAAGCCATCGAAGATAGCTAGATGTAATGTAATTTTTTTTTAATCCTTATTAATATAGGAGAAAAGTATTGTAAAAAAAGAAATACATTTCACATCCTTTCACTAACCTTCTACAGTTTAAAATTTAAATTTTCTTATTTAAAAAATAAATAAATCCGAAAATACGAAAATCAATATTTTTTTTTATTCTGACTTGAAATGTGAATTTATATATTGAAATAAAAAAATAAAATTTATTAAAATGTTAAATATTTAATTAAAATAGTTAGTTATCAATTTTATCTTCTTCTTCTGAATAATCTAACATGGTGCATCAGTTCTGTCACTTCCATGACAGGCTAGAAAACGGCTTAAAAAATTGCTTTCCTGAGTAACATGATAATATCTTATGAAATGGTCCAATGACATTATTCAAGGCAGGAAATAATAGTTAAGTCCAAAATACGAAGTAAATGAACTTTAAAACTGTCGGTCCATAAGTAAAACCGAAATACAGAACCTTGAACTCGAGATGAGAGTACAAGGTGTGTGGTAAAACCAGACCGAGATCCGGTTCATAAATACTTCCACTTAAGCTCATTTAGCCCCTTTCGTGAACAAAAATTTATCATTAGTTTCGAGTGTTATACGGGCAGTTTTGTTGAACAAATAGAAAATTAGGTCCACATTGGATTCGTGATTTGCTCGTAGTAGAGAGATTCAGGTAAACCTTTGCTCCTTACGGATCTATATTCAGTACTTACACACCACACTCATAGTGATACGTTCTAGGCGTTGTATCGTGAGCATCGTTTTATTATAACAAAAAAAAAATCAGTCCCGTAACAGGCCACGAGAGCCCTGAGGGGCAGAAACTATAGAGGTATCTGATTCATGACCACACTAGGTGAGATAGTGTGGTCAGTACTATGCTCCGGCCGCCTGATTTTCCCCTTGGCTGCTTCGACTGCTAGAGTCATTAGCACCCAAGGTACCCATTATTAAATTAATTAAAGGCTGGGTTGGCCTAGGGACGGTCAGGGAGGCCGAATTCAACCCATGAACGAACACATTAGAAGAAACAATCTTTAGTGCTTGCTCGGGATTTGAACTCAGGCCTCCAGCTTCTTAGTCCAGTGCTCTACCACTGAGCTAACCTCGCCCCCTATCGTTTTCTTATAACGAAAATTAAATTTGACAACGGCAATTAATAATTTGGTTCTGAAGTAAACCTATATTTATCATGACCCGATTTTCTTTATGAGCGTTCTGTTATTAGAGTCTGTTGTTTCATTGTGAGTTTCGTTGCAAAATATTAAAAATTTATCATGGGCAAGGAAATTATCTAGATGTATCTTGCAGGAATCGAAACAGTTCTTTTTCATCGAAAAAGTTAAAATTTAACTGTTAATTTTTTTTTAAACCTAAAACAAAACATGAAAATAAAATTTAAAGTAATACTTTTATTTTGTTCAATGTGAAATAAAAGTGTTCAGTATTTTAATTAAGAATTTTATGGTTGAATACGATAAAAATAAGTGAAATGTTCTATGGTTAAACATTTATTTTTGCTTGTTTACTAAATTATATATGATGATACAAAACGAAAAATAAACATTAGTAGCATTAAGCATAAACATTAATTTATTCCTTTAAACTTTTTCCCATTAAGTATTTTAATAACAATTACTTGAAAATATTCATTTTTTAAATGACAAATATCTGTTAAAAAACTTTTCTAAAAAAAGTTTAAACCGAAGAAGTTATTTTATAACATTCATTTTTTCAAAATGAAAATAACAGTAAAAATAATACTAATAATATTTTTTTTTCAAGGAAATGTGAAATCGTTATCGATTGTAAAGGGTTTGTATTGGGATATCATGATTTTTTTTTTTTTTTTTTTTATTTCTAAGGGAATGATGAATCAATGGCAACCGACCTTAGTAAGGCTGGTATGTTTTCAGTGGATCTTACAGATTTAGGTTTCGAAATATTGATCACCAGCCTAGAATAAATCTATGATCCGTGTGAAATATGAAAATGTGTATTTCTCTGATGATGAAGCATTGTCGCGAAAGGCATATGCTTTAATAGAAAAACTTGTTTGTGAAGTAGATTTACGTTATGTGGTAGATTTATGTTGATTCGTTATAGTTTTTATGGATTTAGTTTCTCCGTTTGCTAGATATGCAAATTCGGTGATGTAATTCGTTTAAAGTGCTCGAATACAGCTGATAATGAGAATCGAGAAAGCGGACTTACCGCTCGCTAAGGTGGCATTCGATTTAATGTTTCAACTTCATAAAAAGAAAGCTCAAGCGTTGAAGCTGTGTTCTTGTAGAAAGTTAGCAAGGAATTCGAAGGCGGAAGTCTGGTTAATGTAACAATAACAGCGATATTTCGCTGGGGTTTAATGAATGTGTGAACATTTCCTAGATACAATTAAAAAAATATGCAAATATATGTTAATAAAGGTCATTGAATTTAAAACTATTTCTCTTTTCAGAGAACAAGAAATCGTAGGACATAATAGAATCGCTTATTATCCTTAAAAATAAATCCATAAAATGCGTTGACACCATGTACATAATAACGTCTGTGCAAGTATGTATGTATTACTTGTTTTTGTAATGAACAGGTGTTAATTTATGATCTTAATGAAAATCTGTACAATTTATGTAGTGGAGTAATTTATTGTGGAGCCAATCATTATAGACACTTCCCAGCTTTGTTAACAATTCTTATTTTTACAGCTTTTAACCGCTGTTAGGGTAGCTGGTCGCGGGTGCCCACGGGTGACCAAAGTCTCTGTGATTTTTATTGAAATATTTGGAGTAGGGATTTGGCGTGTTCGTTTACGAAGTGAATATTTTGGTCATTATGTAGGGCCCATTTGATGATATAAAAAGGCCGTCACGCAGGAGCTGCAT
The DNA here is from genome assembly GCA_946811695.1 of Gonocerus acuteangulatus. NCBI lineage: Eukaryota > Metazoa > Arthropoda > Insecta > Hemiptera > Coreidae > Gonocerus > Gonocerus acuteangulatus. Next base: position 92,047,317 of record OX328125.1, read on the forward strand.
AACTAAGCACTTTCCTCAGAATTTGAGTAGTGTAGATTGCTTTCCAGAACAATTTGCTTAAAATATACTACATTGACCGATTCAGCTCATTTTTACAACACTTCTTTCTCATGAGTTACCCACGACGTATACCGCGTTTCGTTACAATACAGCAGAAATTACGACCGGTATGAGTATATTAAGAATTTGGGTCAGGAGTAAACCCCCCCCCCTTCTAATGAACCGATTTAGTTTATTTTTACAACACATATTTACCTGTAGATTACCACTACGAATACCGAGTTTCGTCAAAATATACCAAAAATCACGGCTGGTAGTGGCGAATTGGTATTGTGGGTCCGGCGTAAACCCCCCCTCCTAATGAACCGATTTAGTTTATTTTTACAACAGTTATTTACCTGTAGATTACCACAACGAATACCGAGTTCCGTCGAAATATACCATAAATCACGGTTGGTAGTGGCGAATTGGTATTGTGGGTCCGGAGTAAACCCCCCCCCCTTCTAATGAACCGATTTAGTTCATTTTTATATCTAACTTTTCTCTCTATATTACCACTACGAATACCAAGTTTCGTTGAAATATAACAAATATTACGGCTGACATAGTCAAATTTGTGTTTTGGGTTCGGGGTAAACCCCCCCTTCCGGTGGACCGACTTTGGTGGTTAACGAACTCGTTCAATCGTTTGCTAATTGAATGCTATATACCAAGTTTCGTGACGAAAAAACAAAAACTCTGGCCGCTATCGTGTTAAAAGACACACACATATATATATATATATATATATATATATATATATATATATATATATGCATATATATATATATATATATAGATATATATAAATTTTAACGGGGGTCATTTTCGGTGTCTACTAGGTAGGATCGATAAAGATTTGAAGAAATTTTTCAAAAATTCCGTCATGAGTCCAACCTCAATAGCTACTTTCCTTCGGAGGAAAGTGCTAAAAGGAGCGTTGACTATTCTACGAGGCACTTTGGATAGGAATGCTTTTCCCCATAATTCAAGTCCGTAAGATAGTAGAGTATATAGTAAGTTAGTTTTGTGTCGTAAGCTTTGAAGAAGGTTCCAGTAGTCGCCGTAGGAGTCCATATCTCCTGTTCAGCTGTTGTCTTTTTAGTCGTATGCTGGATTCCATGTGAGTCTGCTGTCAAGTAGAAGCCCCAGGTAACGTACCTGGAAGAACGTAGATACAGGAAGTTGACAGCTGTAAATGAATACAGAAGGACAAGCACTCTTTTTACACGACAGCACTTTTCTCCACAGTCGCAACAATTCTCGACGAAGTCAATGTGCTCTTGTAATTGTTGGGAAGCTAAAGAAAAATTAGGGGAAGAGGAAAAGTTGTCTGTAGAGTTGTTATTGAAATCAAGAAAGTTATTATTTATGGAGTTAATTGTTATTATTTAATTAGTTAAAGTATCAGAAACAAATAAAGAAAAATTATGAATACCATTATTTAGACTAGTGATGTCAAAATAATTGGCTAAAATAAACAGCCAATATAACGTAGGCACAGAAAATAAAAACAAGTGGTCTTTTCGAAAGACTCCATACATATATTCCTATGTATTTCGAAAAGCTGAATCCGAATCCGGAGTCCGATTCACCCCATCACGTCAAGTTTAAGAGCATTTGAAGATCAAATGTCGTTATTTTGCAAAAAATGAATCTGGAGTCAAAAATTCATTTTTGGAAAATATACATATTTGTCTTTGAAATGACCTTGATTTTGTGCTTGTGATGGGGCGAAACAGACGTTGGATTAGAATTCAGAGATCCTCAAAACCATGGAACCTCTAGTTATTTCTTCTTAAACAATTTCATACTAAATTTGAACTTGAAATCCCCATAAACCTGACGTGGTGTGGTGAAACGGACTCCGGATTCGGATTCAGCTTGTCGAAATACATTTATGCGTGGTGTCTTTGGAAAAGACGACTATTTTTAAATTTTGTGTGCCTGTGTAATTGGCACCCACTTGCAACGATAGCATTAGTTTCACAAAGGCATGTAAAGTATTTTATTAATTTTTCATTTGTATTTCTAACGTATTTGTACTACGGTCGTGCTTAATACTGAATAATACTAAACTTTTCATATTTTTTTCAAATATTTTGACACATAATTATATATAATTTTTTTTAAAGGTAGTGTCTCTATGAAAGAGTGACGGACTTCGACCTTCACTTAATATGAGATATACCCAATCATAAGAGGAAAACAAAAGACTAATTAATTATGTGTGATGCTGCTGTTACGCAGTCCCGTCACACGACCACAGATGGTTCAGATCGCTAATAATGTGACGCGGATATTTCGAGATGATGTGAGTAGCCACCGGTCTACTGCAATTCTACAGCTAATTATCTGAAGACATGATGAAGGCTTAGATCATCCGTAATGCTGCCGTTCTCGTGTTTTGCACCAAATTGCTGAAAAGTCAGAAGATTTAGTAGAGGCAATTTTCGTCCGAATGAGGAAAGAAACAGCGCTGATAATACCTTTTATGAAACGCCAGCTGGTTCCTTTCCAAAAGCCTGTTGAAGAAACAGGGTTGATGGGCGGTGTACTCAGTTGTTTGATCATTTGAGTAAATTCTATATAATTTGTAAGCAGAAGACCATCTTCTTAATGGGTAAAATTCTAGAGGTTTTCAAGAATTACTTCGTTAAAAGCGGACATTAAATGATTATGTAGTAAGTATTTATTTAAGTTATTTTTGTCTATATTATATAAACAAATACGAAGAAAACATATATTTTGTTGAAATTGAAGTTTTAAAGGCATCTCTTAAAGTTACATCTATATACATAAAAATCACGTGTCTGTTTGTTTGTTCGTTATACAAATCTATACCGTTTAACCGATTTTGACCAAACTTGGCACACAGGTAGGTCTTGATACGGGAAATATCCTAGACTAGGTCAAAATAGTCAAATTTCAAAATTTGGTCAAAGGGTCAAAAGTTTTGTTCAAGAAAAATTGGCTACACTGAACCATTCAGATTCTGACGGCCATTTTGAATAATGTCTCAAATTTATGAATACAGGTAGCTCTTGATATGGGGAGAGTCGTAGGCAAAATGTAGGTGCTGCATGGCACACTGGGTAACAGCTAGTATTTTTATAAAATTGGATCTGTTTTTAATGAAAATTATTTTTTAAAACATATAATACAGGTGTATATCAACACATTAATATCTCTCTTTTCTTTTTTTTTTTCTTTTAAGTAATATTTGTTTATTTCAATCAGTTTTTTCTTCTCTCGTTTAAAATGAAGCAACATAACAATATTGCTCCATAATTATATTCATTTTTTTCATTTACGATTATTACAATTGATTTACTATTTTGTTTGATTGTTTAAAAGGTAATAATTCCATGCATATCTTGAACGTTGCGCCATAATTTTGGCCCAGTAAACAAAAAAATAATTATATATAAAACTATATATTTGATATTACGTTGCTGAGGAAATGTGCTCACGCACTTTTCTTGGGATTTTTTTTTTTTTTCTAATTCGGGACATGCTGTTACTGATATGAATTCTTTATGGCATTGATACTACAATAGCATTCATTTATTGATGACATACGCCACCGTCTTGGGAAAGAATTCAGTAAAATTACGAAATAATCATGACGGCTGGAGGACGAAGTATTTTTTTTTTTTTAATATTTATTTTACAAGCATCCGCAACTACAGCGATACAAAAAAAATTATTGTCTTAGGTTAACGTATATTTGGGCCTCATGTAATTTTCCATTGGTGTAAAAATATATACGGCTCGTAAAAATGTAGTAACACAAAATTAGTTTGACAAAATGTATCATTGTGATTTTGAGATTTAAAATTAAAAAAGAGTCTGTTAGCACGTTTCTTCCCTACCCCTTACTGCTTATGAGGCTGACATGAGGAAACTTAGAATTGCCAACTAGAAAACCCATAGATCATGAAAATAACGGTGGATAAAATTTGTATATAGATCCTTTCGCTCTCTAGCTGGCTCAAAATGGACCAATTTTAATGAAATTTGGTATAAAAATACTAAATAAATAAAAGTCAAGGTTATTTACCAGCAGGATCGGTCTACCAGGGCCAAAATCAGACGAAAAGCATCGTAACACTTACGTTTTAGCGCGGTTACTCCCTCCCCCATAGGGAGGAACCCCGCTTATAAGGTTGATACAATCCGGAAGTGCCGACAAGAAAATTTCCCGTTTCAGAACCCCTAGAGACCGAAAATAACGGTGGTTCAAATTTTTATATATATATATATATATATATATATATATATGTATATATTTATTTATATATATATATATATATATATATATATATATATGTATATATATATATATATATATATTTGTCTGTTCGCTCATTTCTGGCTTCCCTGATGGTCCGATTTTGATGAAATTTGGTACGAAAATCTGTCGTCCAATTTGAAAGGTCAAGATCGTTAACCAGCAAAATCCGCCCACTGGAAGATGGCGTTTGGGGCCATTTTATTTCTTTGTAAAACAGGATAGGAAAAATGAGACCAATTTTCTGTTGCTAGAAATAATGAAAATTTTGGGAACTTCGTATACTTTTATTAATATCTCGAACACGGTTGGGAAATCGTGGTAAGTGGATAGAAACTATTTGAAAGCTTACTAAATTCTCTACAAAAATGATTCTAAAACTTTTTTTGATTAGGTTATGTCAATCGGAGAAATAAGTGCTTAAAACTTCAAATACTTCTGTTTTGTTCTTATGAACGGGTTTTTGTCGTTCTTTTTGTAATTTTTGTCTCTTTTCCTTGGTTTTTTATTGCTGTTTATTTTTGTAATTTCTTATGTTGGGAAAATGTATTTCTTTGTAAAACAGGATAGGAAAAATGATACCAATTTTCTGTTGCTAGAAATAATGAAAATTTTGGGAACTTCGTATACTTTCATTAATATCTCGAAAACGGTTGAAAATCTTGGGAAGCGAAAGGTTACCATTCGAAAGCTTACTAAATGGTCTACAAAAAAGGTTCTAAAGAAAGTTTTGAATAAGCGATGTCAATCGGAGAAATAAGTGCTTAAACTTTGAAGTAATTGATTTGGTTTATTCGAACGGTTTTTTTTTGTCGGTTTTTATTCCTTGTTATTTCTTAATTGCTTATAGTTGGATAATGTATTTTACAATAAAACTGGTTAAGTAAAATAACAAAACAATTTATTGTTAGAAATATAGATTTCCTAGATTCCAAGACCTTGTAACTAGCTGGACCCTTTCTAGTGTTGACCGACCCTTCCAGGTAAGATCGTAAATCAAGACCTTTCAAAATAATAACTGCTTCTAATTTAATCTTCAGGCGATTCGCCAAAGTTGCGAAGCCTTATCAATAAATAAATATTTTAATCTTTCCAAATTAGACTAGGGATAAGAACGGAACCGCGCGAAGATAATGCAGTTCCTGCGAGTCGGACTTTTTGTGTTACTCTTCATCCACGTACACGTTTTATTCGTAAGTAAATATGTCGAGGAATGGAAAACTATTTTTTTTTTTGGATAAATTCCTGTATATCTCGAAACCGTTTTGAAAATCGTATGAAATGTAAAGAATGTATTCAAATGATTATTAAAATTCGTCAAAATAAGGTTCTTATGTGATTTTTGATGAAGCGAACTTATTTGGAGAAAAATGTGTTTATATGGAGTAACTTCCGCTTATGGATGCTGTCAGTTTACTGTTGTGGTGTCTAAGATCTTGCTTCTCTCTGAGATTTGGTTTTACAATTTTTAATGTATTTACATTCTTCTAAAAAATTAAAGATATAGAATTGGCTATATTCTTAGCGTTACTAATGACACAAGGGACAAGAACGGAGACGCATGATGCAGTTCCTGTATTTCGGACTTTTGTTTAATTTGGAGTTTGTCATTTTCATTTTTGCTGTTAACAGAGTGTGCAATAAGAGATCTATTTGTGTCGTATATCATACAATGTGTTAAAATTAAGTTGTGTGTTAGGGTGGGTTTACACTAGGATAGTTATTGCAGGATATTTATATCAGAGAGAAATTCTGACTAATGTAAACCATGTAAAATATATGTCTGACATAAATTCTACATGGTTTACATTAGTCAGAATTTCTCTCTGACATAAATATCCTGCAATAACTATCCTAGTGCAAACGCACCCTTAGGTACCAAATTGTGTACGACCACTCAATTTATCAAAAAATGATATACACTTTTAGTAATTAAGTTGCTTTCTAAGGTTTGTGCTCGCCCGCGGGCGAATGGCAGATACGGCGATCTACTCCCTGGTGACAGGTCTTGGTCTGGAATAAGCCCCTTCTGGAGTTGTGATCGTGACCAAGGCAGAGGTTATTGTCAAGGCTGCATTCAGTAGCGCACGTTCCGAACTTCGAGTCTTGACGAGTCACGTTTTCTCTCTTCGACTGGACAACAACCGTAATACACGAGTCACTCCTTGCAGTATTTACCATGTCATTCTCTCTAGGTCTAGGTGCATGACTATAAGTATACGAGAAAGGATCGTAACGTTTACTGTAATAAGACTTGTATTACTTTTTGATGTTGACGGGTAAGACACATAAAGCAATACAGAGACACACATAGGTTAACAGGGTAGGGATTGTCGGGGTTCGATCATTACTTCCTAATATATATATGAAAAAAAAAACATAATATACAGTTAGAAGAACAATGTGCTATATAGCAGTGCTTAGATTAGGCTTGAATTTCAAGCCGAAACGTCGGCACAATAAAACCATTTTTATGATAAAATGTAGTTTTATTAAGAAGCAGTGACCGAATCCCGACAATTCCTACCTTGGCATCATCAACGGTCACTGATCTCCTCTCAACACATAGGTTAAGTATTCACGAAGGAAAACATGAAGAAGAAGCAACATTGCAATTGGGGTCTGTTTGAGAAGAGCACATCCAGTTACTTTAAGGTATCTGTCATCATTTTAAGCAGTGATTTTGGTACTTACTGATTAGCTTACAGGTTCTTTGCAGGTTATCTATTCCTTCTTTAAGGATAAAAAGCATATTATAGAAATATAGTAATCAAAAGTTAACATAGTAATGAAAAGTATTTAAAATCACTGCAATCACTACTAAAAGTAACTTTTTTTTTTTTTTACTATTATGGTTTCTAACTAACTGTTAGATAACTTTGTAATACTTTTAGGCTTGTAAACCATAAAGATATTTTATATTTATTTCGCATTATTGGCATACGTGCTACGCGTTTCCGCTCGCTACGCTCGCTCAAGAAGATATCAAAACTCAAGTTAATTCAACTCACTAAAATTAATAGAATTCTATTAATTTTTTGCTGGTTGGATCGACTTGAGTGTTGAAGGTTACTTTACTAGCAGCAACAACCAATAGAATTGCCCATAGGAATAGCCAATAGAAAAGCTAATGAGCTCTGCGCGTGCGCTCAATCACTGTTATAATCACTACAGATACTTTAAAGTCACTGGATATGGTCTTCGCTAACAGATCCTGCAATTGGACAGTTCATCATTCAAGACTTATGCAACAAATATAAACACACGTTTCTGAACATCGGCTGCCTATGAAAATTTTGATATCATTGGGCCAAGTTTTATGCCCTTAATACCTTGTAAAGAACCTAATAATACCCTCTGTCTTATTTGTGCATTTCCAACTTGGCAGGTTTTCGTTAAATGATAGTCACTCTGAGAATCGGATTTATTATGAAATGTCTGGCATTTAAAGATTCAAGCCCTTAGGGTAATGATTCAGGATTATTATAAACTCTCTGATGACTTAAAACGATCGGGGTATGAACTCTATGTAAGTTATAACTACCATCATTTAACGAAAACTGGCCAAGTTGGAAATGCACAAATAAGTGAGAGAGTATTATTAGGTTCTTGACAAGGTATTAAGGGCCTAAAACATGGCTCTATACTATGATATCACAACATTCATAGGCAAACTGTTTTTGCGAGGGGCACGGAACTTGGCCTATTCTTTTCAAAGTTAGTTTTTTTTTTGGGGGGGGGGCATCAATACTTTTTGTAAGTGAATTTTGGCTTTTTCGACAGTTGGCGCTGTCGACGTTTGGCTTGAGGAGGATGACGCGGGTTTATGACGCATGGTAGTGTCTCGAGCTGTTTGTCGGATATTTTTGTCAGTGTACGAAAAGACCTAGGGATTCGCCCAACTCATCTTTTCTGCATGTTCGAATTTTTCTTTTAACTTCAGATTCTCCTTACTAAGACAATTCATTTGTTGACACCCCACATAATAGGTTTAGGAAGGACTGATGGGTATCCGAAAGAAGAACAAGTACACCCCCCCCCCCTTGGGAACACCTTTTGTCTACCATCCTGTAAAATTTCAAGTCTCTAGCTTTTAGAAAAGTATATATATATATATATATATATATATATATATATATATATATATATATATATTAATGGTTTGGTTTGTCTCGTTGAAGGTGACAGATAGTAAGTTATTATTCCTTTCTTTCCAAATGGCAGCAAAAATACACACAAGGTGCTAACATCATGGGTCCGATTTAAATTTAAATTTGTTTATATTTCCAAAGATTGCATTTTGCATAGAAAGTCCTTTATCTTAATTGTGATACTTTATTTGGGTTTTACTGGTCGACATTCCGCAAAACGTGGAAAGGAACTTACAAAAAGCCTTATAAACCCCGAGATATCCGTGGCTTGCAAGATAGTGCAATCTACTCGACTTTCACCCGGTGATTCCCGCCGGACAAGGGCGGCTGGGGCTGGGTTCTGATTACTTTCTATCTAGGAGTTCCTGTATTGCCAATCCTCTAGCATCATCCTTCATCTCATCAAGGACAAGACGAGAAGATATCATCACGTATCTAGGATAGACTCATCTAGTCCGTCTGTTCTTACGGTTGGTCTATATCTAATTTTAGTTGCATATTATCTTCAAGAGTTATTTTAGTTGCTTATTATCTTCAAGAGTTGTGACCCCACGTTCTGAGTCGATCTAACTCTCGAGCGACATATTTTTTGCTGCTTTGCCATATTAATGGGAAATCAGTTTATGACATGTACCAGAAAAAGCAAACAGAATGTGCTGGTAAAAAATACAAATTTTTAGCCCGTTTCCTCCCTCCCTCCAAAGAAAGGAATCCCGCGTAAAAAAGGCCCAAATAACATGAAATTTGGTATAAAAAAACTTTAGTGTGTTAAACAGCAGAATCCGTTTACCGGATACACGGTTTTATAGGCGAAATCGTTGAGCTTAGGTTTTCCGTTTGTAGGCTTCCAGGTAGTCATTTTATAGGTTATTTAATGCAGGAAAACGAATGAAATCATTTTTTAGGGGAAATAACCGTTGTGGAGAAAAATAAACAACGTTTTTTTTGTAGATAATTTTCGGTTTGGCTACTTGGGAATCGTTGGATTTAATTGAAATATTTTCTACATGCTCAAAATTCAATTAAACTAAGTAAGAAGTTTAAATTTTGGTTACGTTTGGAGTTAAGAATGTATTAGAAAAAAAAAAAATGTTCTAACGGACATGAAAAGTTTTGGGATCATTATTTTCCTTAATATATACAAAAGGGTTATGAAATTGTTGTAAATATGAAGTAACCGTTTAACAGCTTACTTAATTCTATACAAAAAAGCTCCTAAAGTCATTTTCAATGAGTCGATGCCAACCGGAGAAATAAGTGTCTTAACTGTCGGCTTTGTTCTTTTTGCCTTATTTTTTAATTGGCTGTTATTTTTAATTGCATATAACAGTAAAATTTGTAGAACAAGGTAAGAAAAATATTTGTAACACTATTTTCCAGTGCGAAGGCGGAGGGTGGAATTTCCGCTTGGGATACTGTCAGTTTCCTGTTGTGGAGCCAAAAATGTTCTGTTAGAGATTTTTTTTTTTACATTTTTCAAAATCAAAAATGTTTTGATTCTATCCTTTCCGAATATAAAGGGAAAGGAGCTAAGATGACGCAGTTCCTGCAAGTTGGACTTTTACATAAGCAATATACCCTAGTCCACAACAAACAGCCCAACTCACTTCTGTTGTATATATTTTGCTGTGTAACTAACTCATTCAATCTTTTGACACGGTAATATTTTGTACCGACTTTCTTAGACAAACATGATTAATTGTAGGTACTATCATGTTTCTATATGAACGCGGGTATTTTTATTCCGTATATTGCCTATTATCTTGCAGAAAGTCAAATATCTTTAACTTCTATTGTCACATCTACCTGACGCCTCTTCAGAAGCAGAGCCTGGAGAAATATGTAGAGCAAAATGAAGGATTATTGATGAATGGTCTGTAGAAAATGAAATTTGATTTTCTGCCACATAAAAAACACAGGATCAATATCTTATAATATGTATTTATATTGCATGACGAGACAGGACAGACCGATATGTGAAGTATGTAACACCCCACTGACAATAAAACACATTTTGACTGAATGTCGGTTGAGAGAAAACTATGACTTACCGGACAACATGACTGAACTACTCTCAGATAGAAGCCAGTATATAGACAAGATATACACTTATTTAAAAAATACTAATATATTTAACAAACTTTGACATTACGTCACATAATAAGGCCTTCTACTTACGTATCTGTCTAACATTATCTATACAGGTAATCTGAAAAGCGGATATATCTATCTTTGAGGATAACATTACACCAATCTATTTTCAAGCATTAACTAAATCTGAACATAAACAATACAGACACAAACTAAACTGTTTGCTATGAACAAATTGCAGCATTAAATACATATTAATTGGTGAATTACTCTGTAGCGAAAAACAATAACAATAATAACAAGCAATGTAGTAATAATGTGTAATATAAGTATATAGATAATGAAAAGGAATAATGAAATAATATAAGTATATAGATAATGATAAGTATAATGTATCGATAATGATAAGTATAATGTATAGATAATGATAAGTATAATGTATGTATAATATAATGATAAGCAATATAAGTATATAGATAATGATAAGGAATAATGTAATAATAATAGTGTGTAATAAAAGTATATATATATATAATAAGGAATAATGTAATAATAATAATAATGTGTAATATAAGTATATATATAATAATAAGGAATAATGTATTAATAAGAATATTAATGAATAAAAAAAATTATATAGATATATTAATGAACGCTATAAGTCTATAGATATTAATAATGTATAATGTATGTATAATGTAAATATAAACAATTAACATAGATATAGTGCAATAATATAAGCATATGTATATATGTGTATGACTTCTGTAATCATGTAATCATCATTTATTGTCAAATCATCATATCTCCATTTATTGTCAAATCATCATATCTCCATTTATTGTTAAATCACCATTTATTGTAATCACTGTTATCATCATTTATGTAATCATCATTTATTGTTATAGAGTATATCGCTAAAAACTGCGAAACTTTTAATAAATAAATAAAATATTGCATATATAAATGCTTTTATCTATATTTTTTCCTAATTAATTTCTTTATAATTTTTTTCTATATATCCTATTAAAATCTATATATGTATTTGTAATTAATTTAATTAGGAATTTTATATTTAATCTTTGTGTCTACTTCCATACTTTCTTCGTCATTAGTGAATATTGTATTTTAAACATTTTTTTTTTTAATTTGTTTAGTATTGTTATTTAATTGTTTTCAGTGATAAATCGCCATTTCGTGGCATCCCAAATGTTTAAATACGAATTATCATGTAAAAAGGGGACATAAATGCTTATTTTTGTTTCCGTAAAATGTGAAACAATCATTGGGTCTTAGTGTCACAACTTCGAGAGTGGAAATCGAAAAGGCCGAGTGAGTAATTTTGCCTAATGAACGTTTTCTCTGCATGGAGGCTAAAATATTTTTTTCAATATTTCATTAGGGAATGTGTTTACTTTTTTCACAAAATATTAACTAGGTACCTATATATATTTCAAGCTATGCAAATGACACAGAATCTAAAAACACACTAAGATGGCATAGTTCCTGCGAGTCAGACAATAATCTGTACAGCGGGATATAATAATAATAAGGAAAGAAAGGCGCATTCCTTGAATATAAGAGTTTTCAGGAAAATATTCCTGTAAAAGGTATATTTACCCCAAACAATTTTTCTTCATTATGTTTACTATAGGCTGCTTTCACGAAGATTTCCTAAAGCCCACAAAGTTCGTAGACCTGCCATTTGTAAATTCCTGTCTCTACTTAAACTATATTTACGCTCATCCTTACAGAACGGCTACTTTCTCTGGACGTGGGTTCTATGGATGGGTCTTGTTGGTGGGACAGTCTCCAAAATAAACCTGTCAGAATTCACAGCTTTCTCGGGCTTCTTGCTGGACATTATGTTATCTCAGCAGGTTAGCGAAATAATTTAGTTTCGTGAAAGTCGCAGTTATCCCTAGAATCGCTTGACGTTCAAGACTTTATAGATTTTTCTCTCCCCCTCCGTTATTTAAAATTAATGTGTTGTATAATAAAATGACCAGAAAAACTATTTATAAGGCGTTGGCAACATTGTTTCTTTAGTATTTCACAGTTTGGAAGTTAGGTTATGTTAATTTAGTTAACTGATTCCCGCTTTTAACAAGACCATAGAAGACAACGTACTAAGAAAAATAATTTTTCCATGTTTAATGGGACATTTCAGACATTTACCCAATGAACAGTAATAGTTGGATACCTTAAAAGGTGATAAAGATAATTTTGATAATTTTAATTAATTTTAAGTGAGGGAATGTTGACTTGTCAGTGTCTGTATGGGCACTTTGCCCGGTTACCAAAAACATATATCTATTTTCACTACGTTGCGAATTGTACACCATAAAGAAGTATGATTCAATATGAAAATGTGACATTTTACATTAGATATATACATACAATTGAAGACTAATAACTATAAAGAACTAAAACTTTTAACATTTTCAAAATTAATTCTATTTTTGCCCTGAAAAGGGGTAATTTTGGTTGATTCAGTAATTTTATTGTGTCTCCTTACCAGTACTTTTTCATATATTAAGCTTATGACGCTGATTTCCCCTGTCACGTAAATGTAGACATTATTTATAGACAAAGTAATAAACATTAAATTAAAAGGATCACAATCATTTAAATTTTGAAGTATTGCAGGCATTAGAACGTTAATGGTCAAATCAAAGGCCTTTTGTTAACAAAAAAACAATATTCATATGGTAAAGTTATATTCAGAAACAAAGTTTCAACTTCATTGTTCTAATCAGAGAACCGTTTACATTCTTTTAACCGTTGTTCAATGGCACCTTCTGGATGGCGTATTTGGGTTGATGCGCCAACCCAACAAGAAACATTTTGTTTTAGTGAAATCACGGGTCAATTTGCAGCTTGAAAAAGTTATATTGCAGGGTCAATATATATGAGTTTTCTGATATAGATTTACCATGACCTGTTCATTCTAGGTCTGATCACAATGCAATGTTATCTGGGCTAATGGGGAAATCTTAAAGGAAGTATGAGAGAGAAAAATCCATTTAACTATTTGAATAATGATTTATAAAATAAGACTCATCATCTCTTGATTCTCAAAAGTCGCATATTCATTGTGTGTATAAATTTCTGATTTGAATTTTATTTGTCTTTACTTTTGGGCAAGAGTACGATTCGCAGCTGTCGTCGTATTTAATAAACATTGTGGAGGCGGTAACCTTGTCGTTTTTAAAGTACCTACTGCCCAATTTATTTAATAAGTTGTATTAATATTGATTTTGATTTGAAGGCTTTCCTAATTCCTCCACAGTGATTTTCCGTAGCACCTTTCTGGAAGGTCTCCTGAAACAATGACTAGAGAAAGCGACCCATTTCCATATCAGGAACCTCGGGTCTATCCGTCGGCGATCCTGTAACTGTTACCCAAGATATCCTTTTGTCCGGAAGGTAACCTTGTTTCGGTTCCCTTTGTTGTCGCCGTCATTCCCCGAATGATAGCATCCCGTCTATTGAATGATTCCATCTGGCCATTGATGACGGCCACACGCCGCACTGAGGTCGCATCATCAATGACATCGTGTGATTCTTCCGCCTTTTCCTCTGTACTATCAGAGATTGATACTCGACTGTAATGAGCCTTCTATAAGAATGCTTCGTTTGCGCAGAAAGCCCCAATAGATTCAATAGACCTGAGAAATGCACACGTCATACTTCTATGGATCCATTGAAATGAACATTAATTGCAATAGCTATAGAATTTTTCACCAACCATTATTGCATAGCTTATTAAAAATGTAAGAGTGAATGGGTAGTGTTTAATGGTTTCTTGAGCAGTCCTGTGTTATGGTCCAAGGGGTGTGGGTCCAGAAAAGCTATGACAAAGTCGAGCAAGTTCAACGAAGTTTCATTCAGAAATTATTCTGTCTCCCTAGGAATACGCCAAATTGTGCTTTGCAGCTAGAAGCAGGAAGAGCATCCATTTACATATATACTCTGTATCTTCATCTCAATTACATTCTGAAAGTCATGAATGCTCCAGAAGAGAGTCTCACCAAGCAGCTTGTAGCTAAAGTTCTAAAGAGTAAGGTTGATGGATACAACCTTATATGTCTTGTACTACTAAAGCCGGCTACCAACCGCAGAATTTGTTCTCAACCCCACCAGAGAAGATAAAGGCAACGGTCAAATGCATAATAAGTATCGTTGTTGATTCACAAGAAAAACATGAGCTAATGGACAGACTGACAACTGCACAGTTCCACACGACCTGCAAAACTATGAACTTCGAATACAAACAGCTGTCTTATGTCAACGATATGATCAGCCTTCAAATAATAAGAACTATCTTGCAAGCTAGAACAGAAACCCTAAACCTGATAGGAAAGCCATGGACTACTGATGTTCTAAAGATATCATCCATTTCCTAGCTGTTTCTCCAATCTTAACCTAGATGAGGGTAAAAATCTGCCACGAAATTATATTATCCCATATGAAAGCGATAGATCATTTGAACGGCGAGGACTATTTAAAACTCTACTATTATGTTAAAGAGGCGATGACTTCTAAGTTTGGTTATAAAGAATAACAAAGATCAATTTTATTTTTAATTTATTATTTTTGTTAATATAATTTGAAATCTCTTATATTGTTATTTTATTTTAATGTATATGAAATTATCTGATGTCGCTTAGATGACGGATTGTATCCAAGCTTATGTAAATTTATTGTAAATATATCTGGCAACTGTTATTTTTATCTGTACATATTAAAATTTACTTTACGGCACTGCCATTACTTATAGTTTTTTTGACTATATTCTAAGAAATGGGGCGTCAGTTAGGTTAATTCAATATTCATTGTTCATATACATGTGTACAATGAATGACTGTTGTGTTTAGCTTTACTAAATGCTACTAAATAAGGAAATTAAAAAAAAAAAACTATTACAGACTACATTTTTAGCACTTTCCTCCGAAGGAAAGTAGCTATTGAGGTTGGACTCATGACGGAATTTTTGAAAAATTTCTTCAAATCTTTATCGATCCTACCTAGTAGACACCGAAAATGACCCCCGTTAAAATTTATATATATATATATATATATATATATATATATATATATATATATATATATATATATATATATATATGTCTGTTTACACGATAGCGGCCAGAGTTTTTGTTTTTTTCGTCACGAAACTTGGTATATAGCATTCAATTAGCAAACAATTGAACGAGTTCGTTAACCACCAAAGTCGGTCCACCGGAAGGGGGGGTTTACCCCGAACCCAAAACACTAATTTGACTATGTCAGCCGTAATATTTGTTATATTTCAACGAAACTTGGTATTCGTAGTGGTAATATAGAGAGAAAAGTGAGATATAAAAATAAACTAAATCGGTTCATTAGGAGGGGGGTTTACTCCGGACCCACAATACCAATTCGCCACTACCAGCCGTGATTTTTGGTATATTTCGACGAAACTCGGTATTCGTAGTGGTAATCTACAGGTAAATATGTATTGTAAAAATAAACTAAATCGGTTCATTAGAAGGGGGGGTTTACTCCGGACCCAATATCCTAATATACTCATACCGGTCGTAATTTCTGCTGTATTGTAACGAAACGCGGTATACGTCGTGGGTAACTCATGAGAAAGAAGTGTTGTAAAAATGAGCTGAATCGGTCAATCGGAAAGCGGGGGTTTAATTTGTAATACATTTCAATAGAAAAGCCCGCCAGACGTAGGTTCACAAAGCCGCCGCAAGGAGCGCTTTCTACCACTAGAGTGACTGTATCCTGTTCCTGCGTTAGATCAAAATACGATAATATGAGGTTTTTTGTATTTATTACGTAGTGTAATAGGTACCATGTGTAAACATAACTCTGGAAGCAAATTAATAATTGATCAGTTACTCATTACAAATTTAAAAGAGAACTATTCATGTTTTTATTTTATTTATGTAGTATATTTTAAGCAAATTGTTCTGGAAAGCAGTCTACACTACCCAAATTCTGAGGAAAGTGCTTAGTTATGCAGCTCCTGCGTGACGGACTTTTTTATTTAACTTTCAAAAAGTGGAAGTTCCAGAAGAAAAAAAAAATGGTTTTGAGAGCCACGAGACATTTTTATTTTTTATTTGATTAATTATTTCATTAATTAATTCAAAGAAGCTTTAAGTGAGGATGTAAAATATTAAAAATTGTCTATACTAATATTTCCAAATGCCACCATGTTATTCAAATGTAAAGGCATGTTATTCAAACGTACTAAGAGGACATTATTCCGAGGAAATCGTCTTCCTCTTTAATCTGTCTACTATTTATTTTCAAATTTTATTCAGAAGCCTTTGTATAAGAACATTGATAACTTTTGAGCCGTTTTCAAAAGGAAAATTAGTAATATGGTAGACACAGTTTTTGCAGTCTGAAGTCCCTCTATACTGTAAGCAATATGCATAAACATATTATCTGGAGTATTTGTCTATTATTTCACTAAATTTAAATTTTGTTTTCATCGTGATTGTCAAAAAGATCTCTATGATTAGATTGTAGAGACAGGATAATGCGATTTTTGTATTCTGTGGACTTAGGTGTTACGCAAGATGGATTTATGTTTTAGTTGATAGAGAACCGAATATATTTAATTGAAGAATTAATACAATAATTGGTGGCTGTTCGCTACATGCTTTGCTAGGATTTTGGTTATGTGAAGGGGTACTAAACTTTAGTAACGAGTAATTGAAGGTTACTGCAACTTTAAGAGGAGAAAGCATCACGAAGTTTATCTCAATTAATTGTGAAGTTGGAAAGTGGCTTAACACCAAATACTTAATACTATAGTGTTCCTGTTATGTGATCATGTTGTGAGAGTATATCTTCTTAAATGTTATCCTCAACTTTAGAATATTCCAGAGAATCAAAAAGCAATTATATTATAATCGTGAAACTTTATAGGTAGACATATTCTCGGGTTACAAAGGAAACTTAATTATTGCGTACATCAGTAGTAATTAAATCAGTTCATAAGATAATTATATTAAAACTAGCTGTTACCCGGCGTGCCATGCTACAACTACTTTCTGCATATAGAAGAGCCCCAAAAAAATTAGAAACCAAAAGAGTATTATTAAAATCTAATAACACAAACCTGTAACGGTTTCGAATCCGTGACCTCCCAACTTTGAGTCCTAGACGACTTTGACCTAACCTATAACACCCCCGTATCAAGACATACATTTATGCCAAGTTTGGTGAAAATCGGTCTAACGGAGAGGATTTTTATAAAAAAAAACAAAAAAAAAAAAAAACATACAGACTGCAGCTGGTAGACGTTTTTGACTTGGCCTATGACAATCCCCTGATCAAGACCAACCTGTGTGCCCAGTTTGATCAAAACATATAGAACGGTTTATTTTATAGGAACAAACATACAGACAGACAGTTATAACACGTTTTTAACTTAGTCTACGACACTCCCCAAATTATGATCTACATGTGTACCGAGTTTAGTCAAAATCGGACGAACGGTGTGGAGACGGTATCGAGTTTATTCAAAATCGGACGAACGATGCGGATTTGTATAAGGCACAAACATACAGACAAACAGCTGGTCGATTTTTTTGACAGCCTAGGAGATTTCCCGTATCAAGACCTACCTGTCTGCCAAGTTTGGTCCAAATCGGTCAAACGGTGTGGATTTGTATAAGGAACAAACAAACAGAAAAACAGACAGACAAGTGATTTTTATATATATAGATTTATTTGATTATAATTACCGAAACGCCGCTAAAATAAGCTAATAAATATATTATTATTATTTTTTTTTTTAGTTTTGAGTTAAAATGTTATTTAAAACATTGACATTTCTTTGAATACAAAACACTATAAAAATTAAATATTGTAATTTATATTAGCAAATTACAAGGAATGGTGGCTATCGAGAAAGCAATGAAGACAACATTTATTAACTTTCTACAAATCTTCGTTGATTTGACCAACT
Source organism: Gonocerus acuteangulatus (assembly GCA_946811695.1). Taxonomy (NCBI): domain Eukaryota; kingdom Metazoa; phylum Arthropoda; class Insecta; order Hemiptera; family Coreidae; genus Gonocerus; species Gonocerus acuteangulatus. The sequence goes on from OX328125.1 coordinate 92,065,876, forward strand.
AGTTGCCAAAAATGCTCCTTCCTTGGATACATATATATATATATATATATATATATATATATATATATATATATATATATATATATATATATATACGTATCCAGGCAAAAATTATTATATTCATTGAAAAATTGTCAATGTCTTATTTTATTTGAAATTGTTAAACGCCTTTTGGATAATAGATTCTTATTGTTTGGATCAATTACGACTACTCGCTGGTTTGACATCAAACGTAGTAATGCCAATCTTCACGTGGCGATTGGTAATTTAGCCATTGTGCAATTAGGTTGTAATTGTGGACTAGTGAGTATTTTGGCTCTTGAAGATGCACCTAGGGTGGTGTAAATCATTTGAAGCTGAATTCATTAACAAATCAATGGAAATTTAGAATTCTATTTGCATTGATCTTCCGCCTGACATATGATATAATATAAGCATTCAGGAATAGTTGGGATTCGGCTAAGAAAACATCAATATGATTTTTGTTACTAATCTACATTCAGGACGTTTCGGCTACTCTTTGGTAGCCTTCGTCAGCTAAAATGACAAGAAACAAAGAAAAAACAGAAATTAATACACAAGAAAAAGGTTTATCAGTAAGATAAATGACAGATCTATAAATACAAATTAACTTATTATAAAAGAACAATTTGTTGTTAAAATATTAGAACAATTATGTTATTAATAAACAGGTAAAGTGAACATTAGTTGTATATCTAGAAATTAGTTCTAGAAAATCAATAGAAATAGATTTTCTAATTTCTAGATATACAACTAATGTGCACTTTGCCTGTTTATTAATAACATAATTGTTCTAATATTTTAACAACAAATTGTTCTTTTATAATAAGTTAATTTGTATTTATAGATCTGTCATTTATCTTACTGATAAACCTTTTTCTTGTGTATTAATTTCTGTTTTTTCTTTGTATCTAGTCATTTTAGCTAGCGAAGGCTACCAAAGGGTAGCCGAAACGTCCTGAATATAGATTTTTTACGAAAATCGTATTGATGTTTTCTATTCCCTGATTGCTTATCACCTGGACGGCTAACTATCTAATCTTCATTATAATATAACATGTCACAGTGTAAAGTTAAAGTTAATAGCACCATCATGGGCTCTCCCGTGGTCTAGTGGCTAGAGCGCTAGATTCATAAGCGGGAGATGGTGGGTTCGGTCCCCAACGGCGACAGGAATTTTCTCATCTCTGGGCTCGCTGAGAAAATTCCTGGCTGCACTCTGGATGTCGGCGCTAATGGCCAAGAATTGTCGATGCGCCGTAAAAAAAATAGCACCATCATCTATGAAAAATTCAATGTCCAATTTGAAGGGTAAATCCGGGTCTGAAACTCCCCTTCTAGCATTTTTTACCCATAAATAAGTAATATAAATTGAAATTAAAACGTTAAACTTCAATTGCATACTTTTTCAATCAGGTTTATGAATGAGCATTCCATAGAGCTTTCCCTAAGGCACTTTCAGAACTTTGACTTCCAATTTTCAACATTCGGATTTTGTGATTCACCCTTTCTTCTCCAAGGTCCTAGATAAATGATACAGACAATAGTTTTAACTTCCTTTTACATGTAAAGCGAGCAACAAAATCATCCTTCTTACCCTGAGTAAATAAATTATCTCTTCGACAACTAGAAGATACTTTTTCCAGATTGAGACCTCTAACCATATGACTCCAGCGAGAATTGCAATTATAAGAATCTCTTCTGTGGGTTGATTACTTCAACAATAGCAGGCCTTTCTGTGGCTAACAAGGAGGGACGAACAGAGAAGAAATCGTTACCGCCTTATTTATAACTATTACGAATCATGTTTAGATCTCAGTCATTAGGGGGATGACTTTAGCATCTTTCTACTCTGCTATAATTCATCCATCTGTGTGACTTTATAAGGATAACAATTACTCTGTTGATTTATACATTTTAATATATTCTGTAAGATATTTGATAAATTTCTTCACATCGAATAAAAAAACAAAAAACTTTCACGCCTAGAAGACATCAAAATATTTTACAGAGGTAAAAAGAAAATATTATTTATGTAGACCAAATAAATTTTTCTCTCTCTGACACACCTACTCGATGCTTATTTTAACCCTCCGTCGACCTCACTCCAAGGACCTCACTTACATTTATGGTAGTAACGTGCTAATGCTTCTTCATAAGACTACCTTCAAAAAATATTCAATCAATTTGTATGTGTCTGTGAAGATACCCTCCAAATATGGAGTCTCAGGATCCAAAATTGTGGTTGTAGGATTTGAAATTGCATTACAGAAAGACAATAACACAGGAAAATGGAATCCTTTCGTCAGATTGTAAAATTCGACGAATTCAGTTTTGTCTTGATACCAGATACTACCATGATGCAAACTAATTAAATTGGAAAAATAAAATACATGTAAACTCAAAAAAAAAAAAAACATATCATGGAAGCCCACTTGGGGTCCACTCAGAACCTAAAGCGATTTGACAATGCCGATCTCTGGAGCACTACTGAATAGGAAGCTACTCAAAGTGCAGGAAAGTAGAGATACGGTGGCTACAAGGGACGGGGGAAATAGTGTGCGTGGGGTCCGCCTAGACCTCACGTGGTCGACGGAGGGTTAAATATTAAAAAAAAATCGGGAAAAACACCTTTTTTTCGTACTTTCTCCAAAAGCATACATGCTAGAGATCTTTTCAAAACGTCATAACATTTGTAAAGAATTTTCCTAAAATTTTATATCATTGAAAAACGTTAAAATTCATTGGCGTTTTTACAAAATAGCAATAAGTATAAAAAAAAAGATTTAAAAAATAGCCAATTTTTTTGGAAGCTTAAAATGTATTTAGGATTTTCTTAATGAAGGGGAAACATAAGGGAGGGTTTTATTATGTAATAAAACAACTCACTAAATTTCGTTAAAATCTATTTGGTAGTTTTTGATAGTAGATTAATTAAGGAATTGAAGTATCAGCTAAAAAGTTAAATTTTTTAAGCGTTTGCAAATACTTTTTAAAAGTAAGGCACTCAAGCTTCATATCAAAATATTTTATAGATTGAAAAAGGGGTTGATTAGGACAGATTCAGAATTTGTTTTCAAATTATTAACAATTTTTGGGCTTATAAACAAAAGGAATATCTCCTCGAGTCTTCAAAAACATTGAAATCGGTAAATGAAATTTACCTACTGAAAACGACGTTTGATGTGACACTTATTCTAAAACGACGTTTGATGTGACACTTATTCTGAAACGACGTTTGATGTGACACTTATTCTGAAACGACGTTTGATGTGACACTTATTCTGAAACGATTTTTTTTTAATACTAAAAACAATAAAAGAAGGTTTCAGAAATTGTTCGATTTTCGCATGCCTCAATAATGTTTTATTGCTAAAATTATCTTGCCCTCCCTCAAAATCCTATTCAAAACAGTGTTGCTCGGGACTACATGTCGCGTTGTCCTTTCCGATACGGCAACCCGTACGACCTCAGATGCCTGTGTAGCGGAGCCCGTTTCACCCCCCCCCCCCTGGTTCCACAGGACTGCATTAAAATAGCTGAATATCCACCGCTCATCTCTTCTCATTTATCCTAATACGCTTTCGTTATTTCATTCTTTAGAAATTTAAGTGTTAACATGTTCTCATACTGGGCTAAGGGCTGGACAATGCTTAAAGGCTTTTTTTTTTTAGCATAGATATTCTTTAGCGGTGACTAAATAGGAAAAACCGTTTAAAAAAAAAAGTGTCACAAAAAAGTCTCCGCTGGCGTTCGCACATGCACAGTGGCCATTTACGAAAAAGAAGAGTATATGTTATACAGTACATTACATAGGTTTGTCGGATGTACCTAAAGCATATTTATGTTCCTGAATTTGAGCTCTAAACAAAATAATGTTTTTAAGAAATATTGTTTTTAAATTTTTGAAAAAAAAAATTGAAATTATTTTTTCTAAACATAATATGATGTCAGATGTTTCGGCTTTGGTGTGACATCTACGGAACTGGATTTCTGTATACACATGAACTGGTAAAAAAGAAAAGAGGGCCTTCAGAGGAATCCGAACAACGCAAAAGGACCAGGTAGCAGACGAGGAAACTTACATATAAAAATAAATATTATATATTTACGAACTTAATACAGATACTAAAGTGACTAGAGTTTAAAAAACGTACCATTAGATATCGCGAAAAAACATTCTCACTGACTTTTGGCGCAAAAATGGCTATGAGCCCACGGGGCATGCCTGCCCGTTGTCACGAAACTGGCTTGCAGTTTCATATGGGTTAAGTATGAACGTGTTCTACTCGCTGTTCTATGAGTAACTCGGTAGACGAAAGATAACACCCGGAAGGTGGCGGTACACTACGTGGGAAGCAGCAAACCGGAGAGACCCGAGATAAAATATAGGCCGTATCAAGTGACAAAAGGATCCTGCCGACCCGAGCTTGCATAAGGAGGTAATGAAAGAGAGTCCTGGACACACCCTTGAGGAGAAAGTGAAGCGGAAACTCTGACCTTTGTCAATATCTTCACCTTTCGCCGTGCTGACCATTGCATAACCTGGACCGGTATCTCGGCTACCGTCACAGGTGGATGGTTATGCTAGTTCCTTAAAACCCTGAGGTGTATTAGTACTTTGCGTGTGTTTCGTGTTCTCCATTAGCTCTACTAGGAGGGAAAGGTTAGGTGTCAAACCGCAGTATTTAGGAATGGAGAAAGGCTGTGTCTTGTCGTTCCCCGACAGGAAAACACAACAAGGCTCGTTGTAGCATTTCAATACTATTCTAATCTAAAGGTTTGATAACATCAAGCGATTTTAACAGCGAATCCAGGGTCTCCCCTATGAAGGGAGGATAACGCATCAGAATCCTGCCTTAAGGTTGCCCATACGCGGTGGGTAGTGTCTCAAGATTTGGCAGTCCAAATCCTGAGACACTACCCACCATGTTTGAGACAGCCTTGTGGCCAGAGTTGGACTGAACAGACCAATGAGCCCGGGACTGTGCAGGCCATACCTCATGTATGTGGACAAGAGGATATTTGCTTCACATACATTGGTTCTACTAATGCTGACTGCCTTAGGGCTTATTGCCATGTCGCATGCCCTATACATATTTGAGTTTTGAACACCTGAGCTCATTGAAAACATTTCTTGCTTCACCAAAGACATTCAGGAAAGCTGGACACCAATAAATAACCCTGTGCTAAAGGCTTAAATGAAAATGCATCATAAAAAAAAAATCCTCTATTTTCTAGTAATATCTCATGGAGACTAGATGCAACGAGTAAACTACAAACAAGAAAAGTTGAAAAGCGATCTAATTCACAGCTAATCGCGTGAAATCATATTTGCTGAAAAACTAGTCAATTGGTTGAATTCTCTAGAGCATGTTGACGGAATTACTTTTTATATTAGCTACTTATTTGTTAGTTGGGCTAATCGGGCGGTGCGCCAAAAACGTCTGAGAAAAACTGATTTCAATAAATAATTAGTAAATAAATGAATGTCTGCTAGCAGTAACGTTTGTTATAGATTATAAATAATATTTCATAGCACAATTAATTAGTATTAAGCCGAATACCTTCCTTGGGAAGGATTCATATGGTCATCCGTATGAATCCTTCCTAAGGAAGGTATTCGGCTGAAAACCAGCTGTACCCGAGACGTGGCTAATCCTATCATCACATCACACAATACAATATAAAATGTAAATTGTAATATACCTGTAAATAAATAAAGTTATTAGTAATTTCATCTCTATCTATTAAATTGTATTTGAAATATTATTTATAATCCGTAACAAAGGGTACTACTAGTAGGCATCAATTTATTTAATTATTGAAAGCAGTTTTTCTTAAACGGTTTTGGTACCCCGTTTAATTTAGGAAAAATTAAAAAACCGTTGCCCCCTACAATTTCTTCCTCTAAACTTTTAACAGAAAACCTTTAAATGTGTGAAATGTCTGGACAATGTTGCCACGACTGATTTTGTACTGTGATTTTGTTGCCACGACTGAAGTGTACTGAATTTAGAGCTGAAAATGTACCGAATTGCGAGACATTAAAAAATCGTGACGTTTTGAAAAGGAACTAAAAGGAGAATGAATACATTTATTTAAAAACTAATTTATATTAATCCATTCTGTTCCACCACCCTCCAATTTTTATGTTAGGCACCCTTAGATACCCTCAGTGCTCAATGGTGAGCCGTATCAAGCAAAGAAGCTATTATTCAGAGCATCAATGAGGCGATTTGCTCATTATGGTTGTATTATTTTAAATGTAATAATATGTTATAAATAATATAAATAAATAAAAATCAAGTATGTTAATCAAACTGTTCCCTTATTTAAGAAAAATATATGTTTTATATATATGTATACATATTCAATACATACTGTACATAGAGAAACAGAGGGAAAAACGCGCTAGAAGAACATAATTGTCCTTAGAATCCATGATTAATTATTCTTTACAATTCAGATTAATATCTTTAATACGAATAACTGCATAATCATTTATGCAATAAAGTGAATAAGATGAATGTTAAATTAAATATTTCACTCTCTCCGATTTCTCCGAGTGCGGGGTAAATGTAATTTAGAATACCGACAAATTATTCCAAATCCTTATTAATATTTAACAGGATAACGGGCTCGGAATATAAAGTGAGATTATTTCACATTGGATATAGCCTAAGTAACATTTCTTGGGGCTCCAGAATATTTTATCGCGATTTTTCGTCGTGTATATATATATATATATATATATATATATATATATATATATATATATATATATATATATTTAGATGGAACGGCATTTTTCTCCAGCGGTGGTACTCCTCCTCACTTCTTCCTGGGATATTTCGATGGGTTCATCTCCATCTTCGTCAGCCAGGTACTTGTTTCTTCCTCGGTGGTTGCCAAGGGAATGAAACAATGAAATGAAAATGTTTCTTCCCTTGGCTACCACCGAGGAAGAAACAAGTACCTGGCTGACGAAGATGGAGATGAACCCATCGAAATATCCCAGGAAGAAGTGAGGAGGAGTACCACCGCTGGAGAAAAATGCCGTTCCATCTAAAAATATCATCCCAGCGACGAAAAATAACCATCAAGCATATATATATATATATATATATATATATATACTTATATATTTGTTGTAAGGAGTTCGGTGTGGAGAACTTTCAGTATTACCCTTCTTAAAGCTAGCGAAATTAATTAAAAGCAATAAGTAGACATTGACACAAAATTTATTCCCGTCGAACAGCGAAAATGTACATAGACTGTAAATAACCTACTTAACCCGGCAGTGGGAACGTTGGGTCAATCTGATCTATAAACAGATGTAGTGCATAAACAAAGTTATTTTTCAACTCGACCGGGAGTTTACCCTAATAAAAAAATCCTTCTGATCAGCTGACTCATGTTAAGGAATGTTAATCACAGAAACTTTTTTTTTTTTTTTTTTTTTTTTTTTTTTTTTTTTTTTTTTTTTTTTTTTTTTTTTTTTTTACGTTTAAGGCGTCTCATAGAAACGTTGTCTGTATTTCCTCCATATAGTTGTCTTTCCAACATGGTCAGCTTATTTAAAAAGTACTTTAAATTGAGATAAAAGAGCTAGAAAACCATGATTTTTTGTCAAGTGACGAAGAAGTTGGAGATTCATCTTTTGAACTGAAAAGTTTACAAAGTTCAGATAATGAAAAATCGAATAGACTAAGCAGAAATAGTAATTATTCTAACCAATAAATCTAATTGAAGTGAAATGCTTAAATGGCGCAATTTCAAGAAAAATATCATCCAAAGAAAATATAATGCTTTGAGCCACCAAGAAATATTAACAAAGATAGGATATGGATTTTGGGTTCGAAACTTCAAGTTTGACTTATTTTGTTATATATAAATTTCTTTATTGATTATTACATCCTGTATATAAATACATCTGGTAATATGATGAATGATACAATATGGAGGTTCTGTGCTCAAGGCCTTCCAACTTCATCCTCGATTAACGCCAGAAAGACGCTCAGATGACGTTGAAAGGGGCCTACACAAGCTCCCTTCTGCTCCGACCAGTGGCTGGAGTCGAAGGAAGATCGGTGAGCCACAGAAAAATGTCACACTTGAACAAAGAGAAAGCCATTAACAGTTCACTTGGTCACTGCAGAAGATCTCTAGGCCAATGTCTTTTGAGTCGCCTCGGTGGAGAGAGTGGGTGGGGGGCACTTGATAGGGAGAGGACTTCAGGATTTTGATGAGCGGAAAGTTTAGGATGGAAACGTTGAAATCTGGATAATACAACATCATTAACGAGTGGGATATTGAGGTCTTTATGGAGGTTGAGGTTGGAAACATAAAAAGGAGCATCGACTATTGTTCTTAGGACCTGGGATTCGAATGTTTTAATGCGTCTGATGTTCGATGTTTTTGCAGTTCCCCATAGTTCTGAACCGTATGTCCAAACTGGTTGCAGTAGTGATTTGTAAATGATCAGTTTGTTTTCAGTACTTAAATGTGGTTTGCGGTTCAACAGTCTCTAGAGTCGTCCAAAAGTTCTTGTCATTTAAGTTTTAAGTAAGATTTTAAGACGTCTTTGAGTTTGTAGCTCTTTGGCTATGTGCAATGATGTTATATCCATTATATTATCGCATGTATATTGCTAATACATTACTAATACTATGCTATTGCTTATTATAATTCATTATAAAAGATTATTATAATTATTGTCTTAAATCCAACTAAGTCTTAAACTAGGACTAATTATAATCTTGTCTTAAATTTAGAAAATTATTGTATCATAAAACTTACAAATTAATATAATTATTACCTGAAATGAGACAATTTTAATAAAGTAAGACTAATTACAATATTGTTTAAAATTTCAGATGAGATTTTACCATCTTTTTTTTATTTAATAATAAATCTATTATTTTTTTTCGTTTTTAAATAGTATTTATTCTTTATAAGTACATCGTCCGTAGAATTGTTAGTGTGAAATTACAATTAAGAATAAATCCAAATTTCTTTATACGTCACTAAATGAAGCAAATAATCCAAAATGAATAATAAAGATCCCCACTAATTCCTTAATCCAATGCTGAAGCTAAAATCATTATGCAAGAAAATATAAGGATTTTTTCTACTAATTACAAACAATTATGTTGTTAGGTATCATTATTGTAAAAGCACACGCTTTACTTTTCTTTAGTTAAATAAAGAAAAAAAAATCCATTTTTCTTTCCTCCTTTAACCGTCAATAACTTTATCAATATTCACGAAATATCTCTTCAGTTTTTTTGTTGTGTTAGTTGAAAATCGGCTGTAACCGCTAACTAAAGAAACAAACACCCAACTGGAGGGGCACAATGCCTGCGCAGTGGCCACAAAGAAAAAAGTCAATTTCCTTCAATCGCTTCCTTGAGGGGTTCTCAAACGCCTGAGAAAATCTACAATTTTTTCTCGGGGGTTGTTACGGAATCCGATTGTCTAGACGAATTCTATTGGATTCTATTGCAATTACAAATATTCCCATGACTCAAACAGAATCTGACATCAAGTAGGAAGTTTCGTGTCAATGTGAATGTATTGGGGTATAAATGCGAAACCAAAAATATTGTGATTTAATGCTATGGTGTCATGCCTAAAAAATCATGCCTAGGGTCGCATAGTGAGGCCAAACGACATTTTGTGTTTAAAAAACGTCCGTCCCGCAGGAACTGCATAACTAAGCACTTTCCTTAGAATTTGGGTTGTGTAGACTGGTTTCCAGAACGATTTGCTTAAAATATCCTACATAAATAAAATAAAAACATGAATAGTTTTCTTTTAATTTTGTAATGAGTAACTGATCAATTATTAATTTGCTTCCAGAGTTATGTTTACACATGGTACCTACAACACTACTTATTAAATACTAAAAACTTCATATTTTCGTCTTTTGATCTGACGCAGGAACAGGATACAGTCTCTCTAGTGGGAGATAGCGCTCCTTGCGGCGGCCTTGCGAACCTACGTCAGGCGGGCTATTCTATTGAAATATTACTAATTAAACCCCCTGTCCGATTGACCGATTTAGCTCATTTTTACAACATTTTTTTCCCATGACGTATGGCTGGTAGTCGCGAATTGGTATTGTGGGTCCGATGTAACCCCCCCCCCCTTCTAGTGAACCGATTTAGTTTATTTTTACATCTCACTTTTCTCTTTAGATTACCACTACGAATACCAAGTTTCGTTGAAATATAACCAATATTACTGCTGGCATGGTCAAATTAGTGTTTTGGGTTCGGGGTAAACCCCCCCTTCTGGTGGACCGATATTGGTGGTTAACGAACTCGTTCAACTGTTTGCTAATTGAACGCTACATACCACGTTTCGTGAAGAAAAAACAAAAACTCTGGCCGCTATCGTGTTAACAGACACACACACACACACATATATATATATATATATATATATATATATATATATATATATATATATATATATATATATATAGATATATATAAATTTTAATAGGGGTCATTTTCGGTGTCTACTAGGTAGGATCGATAAAGATTTGAAGAAATTTTTCAAAAATTCCGTCATGAGTGCAACCTCAATAGCTACTTTCCTTCGGAGGAAAGTGCTAAAAATTGTAACTGATTTCATTGCAGTTTTTTTTAAATGAAAGCTAATAAAATGTAGAACAACTTCGTCTAGCCAGATTTTTGTTTTTTGTACCCCCTGTTTATTAAATTGAGTGTGAATATTTCACGAATTTTTACAATTGAACATCACATAATATTTGATTTTTCATCTAAGTTAATATCATCACTGATATCGTTGGAATTAAACATACAAATCCTAATTAGACTTGGAAAAAATCAAAACCTATTTTCAAATCATTCAAAAATCATATTATTTCAATTAATCTCATAGTTGAATTAGGATAAATTTAAGTTTTGACAATATCTGACTTAATTTTTTCAAGTCTAATCAGGATTTGAATGTTTAATTTCAACGATATCAATGCTGATATTAAGTAAGATGAAAAATAATAAATTTATTTTATGTTCAATTGTAAAAGTTCGTGAATTATTTACATGTAATTTAATAAACAGAGAAAACAAAAAACAAAAATCTGGCTAAAGTTGTTCTCAATTTGATTAGCTTTCATTTAGATCCATTCTAGGTTAAGATTTAGAGGCTTTAGCTTTTTTTGAAAAAAGAAAATGTCGTATGGCCCCACTGTGGGTCGTAGGACTGGTTCTTACTATGGATAGTGATTTTTCTTTCGAAAAACGTAAAGACATCATTCCTATTCTTTGAATTATAGACAGAAATTGTTTACCCATTTTTACTTTTGAGATAGAAAGGACCGGCCAACTTGTGGATTCGGTAAAGAGATTGTGGATTCGGTTAAACACATGTTTACAAACTGCAACCAACGCAATAACCACTTTTCGCAATCCGGAGTAATCGAGTAAAATATTTCACGTTTCAGCACCTATAGATCATGAAAATAGCGGTGGTTCAAATTTAGTATATATAAACAGTTTGCACACTGTGTGACTCAAAAATAAACAGATTTTCATGAAATTCTTAAAAGGTCAAGTCAACCAGCAGAATGCATCCAGCGGAACAAGCCTTCAAGGTACACGTTTTATAGATGGGACGTTAGGAGTATTTTCGTCGAGAAAAATGAAAAGAAATATTTTTCTCGGGATTTTCGGGTATATTCAATATCCTACAATCACGGTTCCTACGCGACTGTTACAGGGTACAGATGTTAATGAAGCTAAGGTTCTGTCTCAATCATCGGATGAGTTACCTTTTCATTCTGTGATATGCAGCTTGGGAGCTTATAATGAGAGAATCTTCGTTCAAATCAAATCCCAGCCAGACCATCAGTGGAATGTACAAGAGAGGGTACAGGGAACATGATTTCGACGAATTACTCCCTTTAATGACAATCACCCAAGTGATGCGGTAATTTGAGCCACTGACTTATTACTCCAATCTCAGTCCTAGCTCGTCATCTTTCATCTGAAAACGGAGTAAAGACCCATAATCGTTAAGGGGGTGAAGAGTAAAATTATATCATAGGCCGAAAGGACCGTCGCTCGTAATCGTGTTAAGGTTCCGTAGTCTCCTTCCACGGCTTGAAAGTCATCGCGTGTGCAAGAGCAAATAGGACACCAATTTATGAAGTGCCAGCTGACTATAGCTTGTATTTGGGGGTGTTCGTGTTGTCCTAACGAAGATTGCCGAAAAAGATCTTGCACAAGAAGGAACGGGCTTATCAAGAAATGTCCGGAACTATCCATCGCCCAGTTGGCCCAGTCCCCCGTCTGGTGTCATCCTGCACCCAATAATTAGCATATGCTCTCTGATTTACATTCCTATCTACTGTACTGGCAAATTCTACATCTTCTTCGTGTTAGTTTCTCTATTAGCTCATTTTAACAAGTTTCTTCTATAGGCAGAAACCCACTTACTCGATGACACAATCCAGAAGAGTAGATTAGAAACATTCACGTTTTAGAACTCATATATAAATTTATTTGCTCTCAAACTGGTACAAAATTGATCCGACTATGAAAAACTTTGGTACAAAAATAATTTGTCAGAAACAACAGGTCAAGTTTGTTTACCAGCCGTAAGCACCTACCAGAACACTGTTTTATTGCTAAAACCCACTAGAAAATAATTCTCAATTTTACAGGCTTTGTAGGCTTCTAGGTGCAACTTGTTGAGGCACTTTGACGTGAAGAATCAATGGAGACCATATTATAGGCCATACTTGAGATCATTAACGAAGGACGGGTTATCTATAGGTTACCATCCTTTTTTATCCAGGATAGGGATGGTGCCTTTTCTTTTTCTAAAGAAAAGCTACCGCCCTATAGTGGAAATCGAACCCGCGACCCTTGACATGTAATGTTAAGTGCTCACGCTTTAACACTCACGGCCACCGGGTCTCCTTTTATAAATGTCTCGTAAAATGTTTGGAAATCAAGTACAAGCCTCCTATTCGAAAGCCTAATAACGTTTCTCCTAAAATGTTCTTTTGCAATTATTGACGGAACGTTGTCATTCTGTGCTTGAAATTTGTAAGCGTTGATTTCTTTCTTACAAGAGGCTTTTCCCTATTTCTGGCTTCGTTTTTAATTGGTTGTTGTTTTCTTAATTCAAATTGTTTCAGTAAATAAGATCCATAAATGTTGTAAGGGTCTTATTACGTCACAGATTGTAATATGATGGTTGTTACAAAATGGAGATGGTGAAAAAGTGAGGTTATGCATTAATAAATAGAAATAAAGAAATAAAGTAAGATTAACAGGCGCTATGTGTTATCCATTTTTATCCTAGTCCCAAACAGACTTTACAAATATGTTACTTGTAGATTGTAATAGCGGAAATAGACAAAGCTGAGCAAGTAATCTAGGACACTTCGGGTACTCTACTAGCGGGTTAATCTCGCTTTTCTGATAATGTTTGTACGAAATATCAAGGTTAAGTGTTTCCATGCTTTGTATTCTAAATCAGGGATAACACTTATTTTATTTATTTATTTGTGAGAATCCGCAACAACGGCACTTCGCCCAATATAATTAAATCATATAATATTTACACATTTTAAATTATATCTATATATCTACTTTTACAATTAAGAATACTGTAGCAGTTGGGTGTTAATAGAATAATAAAAAAATAAAGACTTGTCCTGATATGCGCTGCAATGTAGATGCAAGCTAGAAAAACTGCAATTAAAATTCCTAAAGCAAAAACCAATTGTAGCCTGTACCACCACAAATGATTGACTAGACGCCGACAGAGTTGATGGAATCTATTATGAAATGGTTGCGGCTAGGTAGTTCCGTTTCTCCTACCAGACAATCACCACCAATCTCCATTCATTGTTCACTATTGAACTTGAACATATTGGATTTAGGAAAAGTTTAACAAATGCTTTTGTGGTTTGAAGTAAGTAAGTGTGTAATTCTGACTTTAAGGTGACAATAGTCAGACTTGTCTTCTGAACAAGCTTATATTCTCAAACACGTTGGCAGTTCTTTTACAAGTGGCCAAAACTGCACATTTTGATCAAAAACATTATTCATCCCAAAATGAAAGTTTGGTGAATTATTATAATAACAAAAAGTCACTGGTGTGTAATTGTGTAACGTCCATTATATTAAACAATTGCTTCAATCTTACTGTGTTCGCGTTAATGATAGTCGTCGTCGGACACAATTTCAGAGGTTCTGAACATGTTTTATCATCAAACAGCCTCAGTACTTTATTTGAGGAATAACGCCTTTTTATTTATAATAACCAAGGGATGTTGGTCTCCTTTATCGCAGATGTGGCAAAGAGAAAGAAACGCCAGCACATGTGCTGGGAAGTTGCGACCATAACATGCTCTTGGCTACACATCGCCATAATAATGTGAAGCGTTCTCTCATGGTTCTCTTAACAGAAAAAGACTACGAGTGCTTCGAAGAAGTATTCATCATCGATGAAGAAGGCTCTACAAGGTACGCTGACATCGTTGCCTTCAAGCGGAATGCCAAAACGGCTCTAATATTAGACCCAACTATCCGATATGAAGGCAACGATGATAAACAAGGCGAAAAAATAAATCTTGAGAAGCAAGCTATCTACGACAGGTGCGTGAACTATTATAAAGAAAAATTCCACGAGAGTTTTTGACTCAGAGAATACCGAGTACAGGGATTATGGTTCGGTTCCAGAGGCACCATCCCGAAGGGTACGGCAGCTTGTCTCAAGGAAACAGGAATCAGCGAGGAACAACTAGGAATCATAGCTGAATCTATTCTCGTTGATTCTCTGGCAATTATTCAAAATCACATATATGGCTGAAGACTTTTAATTTATTTATTAGATTTATTAATTCTTTTTATCATAATTTTTTATTTCCCATAATTAGAAGTCTTTTCATTTTTCTTTTACATTTTTTTTTTTTTTTTACAATCAATTTTATCATTATTTCCGTAGTTTTATTAGTTTGTTTTTAATTTACATTTTGATTTTACTTGTTTGAGATATTTTTATAATTATTGCAGTTTGTTGATTAGTATGTTGTGTACTGAGCAACCCAATATAGTTGGGCAACTAAACTTTGTTTTTATTTTGTTAAATAAAGTTTTTTCTCTCTCATCTCTCATAATATATTATGTTATAAACTCCGTTAATAAAGGAGGGATATTTGAACATTTGCTGTAAAATAAGAGTTTAACTTTTTACTTCGTTTTTCATTTACAGAAATAGAAGTTCATTTTTTTTTTAACAAGAAATAAAATTTTTAGCATTTAATAACACTTCTACCTGAAGCTTTAATTCATTTTCTTTTATTTTGTAGTTTAGACTAAAGGGAATCGTTTTGTTGAATGCTTAGCACACTCTCCTAAGTTGAATTACCCCTCCCCTAAGAAACAAACTACTTGAATAAATTAAAGTGTCTTTTTTTGGAAATTCAGATGAACCGTATTTTTACAGAGAACTACTTGAAATATAAAAAATCCGGTTGCACAGTTCTTACTTGTTTTTGTATTACTTTGAAAAATTGCAATGCAACATATGGTAAAGAAGAAAACCTCCCCTTCGAAGGTATATTTAAGCCCTTAGAAGGGTTATTGTCTTATATCTGAGGGTATCATGATATAGATCCCGACGAGAATTACAACTTTAGTCCTTTGAAAGATGTTGCTATTTCCAACCGTTAAGGAGTTATCTCTCTTGTGGCGCGCTTATCTGTGCCACACTGTGCACACAGGGTGTCCCAGTTTTAAACCGACAGACTTCGTATATCGATGAGGATATAATAAAATCCCTTTGGCGATTTTCTCGTTTTCGCTTCGTTTGTGAGAAAAACGAAAAAAAAAAACACGTGTTAAACGAAGCGTTATAAGAAAAAACATTTTAATATAAAAGTTGTAGCTTAATAAATTATCGTAATATTTTACGAGATAATCATGTTTGAATAACCCATCGGATGGAAAATTTGTTCCATACAGTTACACATTTTTTGAACCGGCGAACCGTCTGCCCTTGGAACGCAAAAACTAGTCTTGGTCCAAATAATCGTGGTTAACTTTTTTTTCTTTTATTTCTATGATTTATTTATTCTTTTATTAATTTTTTTCATATATAAAATTGAAAATATTCAAGCTAAGAGGCTGAACTTGGTATCATCTTAAAGATAATTTAATAAGCTACAACGTTTGTATTCAGGTATTTTTTTCCTTCAGACGCTTCGTTTAAGCGATAAATCGGAATTTGTCCTTAACAACGCTTTTTCTCGAAATGGAAGCGAAAAAGAGAAAACCGCCAAAGGACATTTTGACTTAGTTTTTGGATTCCCCATCGAATCGGTCGGTTTAATACTGGGACACCCTGCATATAAAAATCACCTGTTTTCCTGTCTGTCTGTTTGTTCCTTACTCAAATTCACACCGTTTGACCGATTTTGATCAAACTTGGCACTCAGGTAGGGCTCCGAGTTCAGAGGTCGCGCGTTCGAAACCGTGAACCCAAACAGTTACAGATTTGCGTTATTAGATTTTAATATGACTTATTTAGTTTCTACTAAACGGCAAGCCGGGTAACAGCAAGTTCAGTATAAAATAACAATAAAATGTGGAAAAATGTAAATGTTAGACCTCAAATAATATTTTTACATTAACAAATTTCATTACTGTCATTTTTTACAATGCAGTACTCTACACACACACACAAATATATATATATATATATATATATATATATATATATATATATATATACACTTAAAGGGACTTCGAAACGACAAAACAGAGAAAATCAAAACAAAATAATGAAAAAAGAAAAGAAAACGTTTCTTATACCATGAGTTAAACACAGCTTTTACTGCCTCCTTCCGGTGATTGTCGATGAGGAAGTACGAGATGAGGTAAGAGAAAGATGACGGCAGCCACAAACCTGGCGTAGACCAAAAAAACGCCACATTAAGCCTGGAGACATGCAGGAGAAAGTAGGATGCAGTTAGTTCAAGGGAAGGGCTGGGTTACTTCAGACAGATTAGTGATTGCTTATCTTTAACCTCTGATATAGTACGGATATATAATTATGGTTATATTCCTGGATGATCTACTGCAGGGCAATTCCGCCTTTTTGGGGGATGGAAGCATTGTAGTTATACTTACGGCTTATCGTTTACGTGTAAAACGTAGCTTCATTTGGATGTCGAGAAAGGTTTAGCTAACTTTTAGGGGAATGTCTTCAGAACATCTTCTGAAATGTAAATAACTGATCACTGCGTAAATATTAATTTACCAAGAAAAACCCGTTAAACCATATTAACCCCAGTGCCGATAATTTTTGGCTCCTTCCATATACTATTCATTGACATGTATACTTAGGCCAGCACAATTTATTATTGTACTTATGATTGGACAGATTTTAAATAAACATGAAAAAAAAAAAAAAAAAAAAAAAAAAAAAAACATATTAACAGATTCTGTTTCTGCTCTCCTTGCTACAGGTGATCCATATTCAAGGCATACGATAAGAGTGAATTGATTTAAAATAATCTGCGAGTTACATTTAAAGGAACAAAAGGTTACATTTGTGCTTTTCAACTTTTTAAGCGCCTCGAAATTAATTGACAAAATTTAATTCAACCTTATATCAAAATTCGATAGAACAATTAAATTGCCCTGTAAGCATGGCTAAATGATATTGATATACTGATCACTAAACAATAATTACCGATCAAAGGAACGGCGTTAATGATCTTATGGGTTGACATGCCATTACAAAAAAAAAAAAAAAAAAAAAAGTGTAAATCAAGAATTCTTGGAATTTTCTATAAAGAAATTTAAACAATTTCCGAATTGAGAGATTTTCATTCTGTAAAATATTTTTCAAACCTTGAATGCCTTAGTTTTTTCTCTTTTTTATTTTATTTTATTTTTTTAATATTTTGAATATTTATAGCATAAATTTTACTTGAAAATTCCACAATTGCAAAATTATTATGCAAAAACTATCAAATTGATTTAAACGAAATTTCGTAGGTTCCCTTATTATATAATCATCATGCACTTTATGCTGCCAAAAGAAATGACATAACTAATGTCTATTTGTTTACTTAAAGAAGCGAATTAATTTTAACATAGCTTATAATGGGACATTATTAATTTCATTACGAATATTTTGACAGTGAATTCATTACGAATTTCTAGCCTGATTACTTTCAGAGTCATGAGCGAAAGAAGTACAAAAAAAAAAAAATTAAATAATAGATACAGTTTTATTTGCAGTATTCAAATATTTCTCAGCTGGAAGAACTCTATTTTTGATAGTTTCTGCAGTTCGGAAAGTTAATGTTTAAAAAAATCTGGAAATCAGATTAATGCTGATAGACGGAGATTCAATATTGCTTATTCGAGAAAAGGTACATATGGTTTGTATAATGTTTATTTGTTTCTTTATTAATTAATGTTAAATCACACCATTTCGGTACTTATCTACGTAGAGGCAACATCCGTTAAACATTACCAATTCACGGTGAATAAATTAGCCATAGTTTCGTAATCTTAAGTGGCCAGGGGATACGTCCGTGTTGTCAGAACAATTGACTTAGAGAAACGTCTTGGTTTTTTATGAGTTTGTAATAAAGTTTATTGACTCTCCTGGTAATATACACATCGTAAAAATTATTTTTCAATCTCCATAATTGTGTTTCCATTTATTTTGTCTATTACATACTACTTAATATTTTTTGTCTGCTGGCCAATGAGTCGTTTGCTTTGTAGATCAAACTGAATGAAGTTAAATAAATAAACGAAAAACAACAGTTTCATTAAAAAAAAAAAACAGATAAACTTATGATGGGTTCGAGTTTTTATTATTTCAGGGCCCGTCGAGAAAATTCCCGGCTGCATCATACATGTCGGCGCTAATAGCCCAGAAGTCAGTGCGCTGTAAAAAAAAAAAAAAAAAAAAAAAAAAAAAAAAAAAAAAAAAAAAAAAAAAAAAAAAAAAAAAAATAGATACAAAGAAAATAATAATAATAAAAAGGAGGGTAAGAGCATGTAAACATCTGAATATAACATTTAAGCGGGCTTATAGCAGAGTGAAAATACAAATATACAATATATAAAAAACGTATTCTAAAAAGATCTTACATGTTTCGTGATGGCCTATAAAAATCGTCCCAGATCCTGCTACCTGAATAAACTCCTAGAAATTATTTATTTATTTAAACTTTTAACGTCCATTATTATTAACTAAGAATTTTGGGACGGGTTATCTATAGGTTACCACTCTTTTCTAGCCGGGATAGGGCTGACGCCGTTTCTTTTTTCTAAAGAAAAGCCACCACCTCTTAGTGGGAATCGAACCCACGACCTTCATAGTCTTATATTTTTAGTGTGTTATTATATTTTATTATTGTGTTATCAACTACTTTGCGGTTATTAAACCGAGTTATTATAGCTGAAAATTCTTAATCATCAGCAAAAGAATCCGATAGAAAGTATTTTTTCTCTAATATTAGGAAAAATTATATGAATTGTTTCGCTTTATGATATCTTAAGTATTACACAACTATTTCCTTGTGGCGGCCTTTCTCCTCTAAGCTGCTTCCTTAGAAAATATATATCTGCCATCTAAGCCGGTGGCAAGGAAAGCAACGTTTCCTAGTGTGTTTTTCTATGCCTCGGAAAACCAGTCCATTCATATGTCCTAGAGTCGAGAAGAGCATTCGCCACGCCAATAGTAATTTCACGAGAAAAAAAAAACGTTTTTCCATTATTAAGGTGAAAAGGAGTATTTTTTTTTTATTGTATACTTTTCTTCCGATATATTTTGATTGCCCGTGGAGTGAAGGAATATTTAAAGATTGAAGGCTTCACGGGCAGTTATAGAATTTTGATGTTAATGGCAAACGGCGTGGTTTTTTTTAGTAAAATACTCTTAGGTAACACGTTTGAAGGGGCTAAGTAATGTGGTGGACTCGAGCCTGTATGTCTTGATTTTTTTTATTTTTGTTACAAATGTGTGTAGATGTTACAGCAAATAAAATGGGATGTTTGTTTATAGATTTCTTTTTGTTAAGAACTAGCTTATCTGGTCACAAAAAATAATATAGTGCACACTGTTTGAAAGCGCATTTGATCCTTTTTCATTGGCAGTTTTAGTTTTTAATTTAAAAATAAAACAACATATTGGAGAAATAATTTCAAACTATTTTGCGTAAATTTGTATATTTTTTTCCATAAATTTATATCCGTACTAGACGGAACAAAAAGTTATTATAATTCGGTGAAGATACAATGAACGAAAGAACAATCTACTGATGACTCAAAACAATTTGCTCTGACCTTTCCCACAAAGGATTTGTTAGTGCGAAGACAAGATCTGACTACTTTAAGTTAAATAAGACATAATTATAAATAATCCATGGAATGCCAGGCAATTTGATTATCGCTAAATAAACTTGATCTGCAACAAGCGGGAATCGACCAAGCATCTCTTAGATATCCTACCTTAGAAAGATCCCTTGTATGATAAAGATAACCAGCAAATTATTTTCGTTAAGAGAACATTAATAATTTGATTGAGAGGAGATCGTTGACCGTAGATGATGCAAGGTAGGGATTGTCGGGGTTCGGTCACTGCTACTTAATAAAACTACATTTTTTCGTAAAAATGGTTTTATTGTGCCAACCATTTTTACGATAAAATGTAGTTTTATTAAGTAGCAGTGTCCGAACCCCGACAATCCCTACCTTAGAACATTAATAACTTTTTCCTGAGTAAATCTCAATTCCACCATTATTCTAGTTCTCGAACTCGTGCTTTCTATTTTCTTATGGTAATAGGACATACCTATTGGAGTTAAGAAAATAGAAAAATTGGTCCATATAGTTTTAACAGACACTCATTTTAAAGGAGGGTATCTTTTATTACCTAGAATAAATAGATTTTAAGAAGTTTTTTATGAAATATTTTCCTGTATAACTACCGTAAAATAGAGTGACATTGGTGCAGTGTCGTGAAATGCGTAAAAACCTATACTGTTAGTATATTTTCATTTAACCAAAGAGTCGAGCATAGCTCAAAGAGTGCGTACATATATATATATATATATATATATATATATATATATATATATATAAACTATATGTAAATAAATAAATAAAAAAAAAAAGAAAATATCCTAACAGTATAGGTTTTTACGCATTTCACGACACTGTGCCAATGTCACTCTATTTTACGGTAGTTATGCAGGAAAATATTTCATAAAAACTTCTTAAAATCTATTTATTCTAGGTAATAAAAGATACCCTCCTTTAAAATGAGTGTCTGTTAAAACTATATGGACCAATTTTTCTATTTTCTTAACTCCAATAGGTATGTCCTATTACCATAAGAAAATAGAAAGCACGAGTTCGAGAACTAGAATAATGGTTGAATGGAGATTTACTCAGGAAAAAGTTATTAATGTTCTAAGGTAGGGATTGTCGGGGTTCGGACACTGCTACTTAATAATATTTTATGGTACACACCTTTTAGAATACGCTTATAAATATGAGTGTCTATGAAATGTTTTGGCGACAGTTCGAAAACGGTAAAAAAACATTTCATTAAGCAATTACAAGACCAAAGGAAGTAATTAATGTAATAAACATCCTCCAGTGATGCTCCAGTGATCGGTTGAACGCACCGCTGAAACTAGCATTCCGAGATCTAGACGAGTTTAATCACTGCAGTATGTAAATTGGACGATTAGAAAGTGCACTGGGAAGTGAGTTCCTAAGTTTTTCTTGCCATTTATTATGTACCCGTTAAAATAATTTCTAGCCAATAATTCAGAAAATGGCAAGATTTCACTTTCTTCTGATTTAATAAATTATGTACGTTATGGTATCGTTAAATCTAAATATTCATCAGGTGACATTTTTCCTTCCTTTTTACAGAACCTAGTTTTCTCATTCATTTACATTTTTTTTTAAATCTATAACACAGAGTAATAATACCTAGATTTAGAACGAAAAAAGGAATTCAACAATTTTATCTCAAGTTTTGTATTCGACAGGTAAAACATTAGGAATTTACTCCTACTAAGAAAACTTGGTATTATGAAAAATTAAAAGTAAAGGAAATAATACCAAGGTAACTATAATATTTATTATTTATTAACTTTAAGAGCTCCACACCAATGGTGGATCTGCACTAACATAATTTATAAAAAACAAATAGGAAATAAATTTAGAAATTAGTATCACTAACAAAATTATGAAATAGACAGAATCACATGAAAAATTAATAATAAGAGAAATAATAAAGAATGATAAAAGTGTAATAAAATAAATGAACAAAATAATTCGTAATCGTAATGATAGATTTCTTTGACTTGTTTAAAATTGTGAGTTCTTTTAGCTAAGACTATATTTCATTTTATGTCTTTGTCGTATTTATGTATGTCAGTATGGTAGCAAAATGTGGGCTCCTATCTGATAATTGTTCACGTAAGCAACAATGCACCAGTATATTGCCCCGAAACTAGAATAGAAGTGTAAATATTTTTCATTCAGGAATATGTTACTCCAAATAGTGTACTAGAAAAAACTAGAAAAATTGTTCGGTTTTCAGCATGACTTGTACAGAAAAAATATAAATTTTGGTATTCGGAAAAGTTTGATTAAATTTAAAATTATTCCAGACGTTTGAAATTCTTCTCAACTAAGAGATAAAATTTCCTTTGCGCGTGGATTTCAGAATATATTAGAAAAAAAAGTTGTATTAACATACATGAAAATGTTGGGATCTTAAATATTTGAAAATGTGTATGTTATTAAATATCTGGAAAATCTTGGTTAGTGGAAAGTGAACAGAAACCTTTCTAAATTAGGTACAAAAGTTCTGAAGTAATTTTCGATGGGACGTTAACTGCTTTGTTTTGACTGTCTTTGCCTAACTTTGTAATTGTTATTTTTACATTGCACTTAAGAGTGATCTATGTAAATGAGAAATGTATTGGTAACAATATTTCCAGCGAAGACTGAAAAAGAGGAAAGAGTATTTTTCGCTTAGGGTGCTGTCAGTTTCCTGTTGTGGTTTGTAATATGTTTAAAAATGTAATTTCTAGTCTTGTACGCTTTCTTTAACAATTTGACGGGGAAACGTATTTAAGATCGCGAGTGCCGACAATAGATCATTCTTAAAGAATAAAATAATTGACTCGTCTCATTACACGCTATTTTGAGCAATATGATTGATGGATTTTCAATTAAACGCCCTTTTGATGAGTTTCAACTTGACAACTTATTTTATATGATGATGAAAGCGAAAGGCACGGATGTGAACTAAGATCATTAACCCAACCTTCAAGACAGTGCTGGAGGTTATTATCAGTATAGCTTTAGTTTACCTTCGGGATTTCACAAGGATAGACTTGTTCAATATCGGCCATGGAAAGGAAATCAATGGATGACTCCATATGGAAAATGTCTGTCTTGTAGCAACTTCGTCGTCTGTTTCACAAACGGTAATACCTCGTATGATTCAAAAATTGAAAATAAAATATGTTAATACTAGCTGAATATCAGTGCTTCGTCACGGCAGATAAGTAGTGATTTTCTTGCGTTAAATAATGTATCATCAAAATTAACACTACTACATAATGCTTTGCAGTTTATTATAGCACGATTCTCGTCATACTATAAGTTATTCATTAATTGATTAGTAATCAAAGTATAATATTTCTTAACATTGGGGCACTCCGGACCAGTGTCAAGAAACAGATAACCTTAAGATAACCCGTTATCTATAGGTTAGCAGTACCAACAGTTTAACCAGTACCGGTAGAAATTCGTTGTTAATAATAAATGGACGTTAAAATTTAAAAAAATATCTTTACAAGATGTCATTCGGAAACACCCATTATATTTGCGAGCATTGCCAAGAAGTGTTCTAACTTGGGATGGACCATCACCATAACGTAATCTCTGGGGAACAAGTTGAAATGAACCGCAATTAAAATGGCGATTTTCACCCTCATAGCGTAAACTCTATGAGGGACAGTTTATTTCTAGTAATTCAAGGTCTACCATCATAGTTGTAATTAACCGCAATTAAGAAGTAACGTTCTGTCTGGAAGCTAACTGAGAGTAAAACATTACAGAGGGGTTAAAGCTGTAAAGGGAATAAGGATTAGGTTAATTGGGATGAAGTAAAACAATACTTCTGACAATCATATCATTTTTGTTTGGCATATTACTACTAAATCTTTGGTAAATGTGAAGACGAGGGTTCTAAGCACCGATTATTTTGAAATTTTGCACTTTATCGTATTTTGATCAACTAAACACGATTCCGTTAAAAAAAAAAAAAAAACTCTCTCAACTAGGAAAGAAGTTATGAAGCACTAAAGTTCACTGTTATTGAGGTTAAGATTCGTGTTTAGTGCATCAAAATACGATATAGTGAAAAATTTCAAAATAATCGTTGCCTAGAACCCTCGTCTTCACATTTACCAAATTTTTAACGTCCATTGGGGAGGGTACCCATATAATATATGGATACTCTCCCTACTACAATATTATGAGTTTCATTCTAACTCATATTATGAGTTCCATTCTAGCTCATATTATGATTTCTATTCTAACTCATATTATGTGTTCTATTCTGTTCTTATAGCTACAATCCGTCTTGCTTCTCTTCACTTTTTCTTAGGCTCTCTTCTAGTGTTATGTGTCACGTAGCATCTGGCCTCCCTCAACTTCTAACTATCTGGGGGTCTGCTGTAAACCAACTCTTTTTATAACTCCATTAGGTTTTCTTAGTACGTCCGATTCAACATTCGTTCTTTTGCCATATTTCGAGATCGCAACGGCCGTTATGTTTACTACCTTGCAACGAAACTCGGTGGAAATGTTGCACAACCATTGAAAAACATGAGTTCGATGGCAAAAAAATCGGCCCATTAGAAGTTGTAAATAACTCCGGAATGAAATTAAATGAAAATTAATTCAGTCAGCTGCTTATTACGTATATTAAATTAAAAAACAAAAATATTCATGGTTATTTTGTATTTCAATAAAAAAAAAAAAAAACATCTGTGTACACTGTACTGTGGCTGCACTCCTGAGTAATTTAATTGAAATAATCTGCAAAAATACAATTAATAAATAATTAAATGTTACTTACATAGATTAATTCAAGTAAAGTATTACTATGCTTAGTAAAGGAGATCAGATGGACTTTTTTTAATAAAGAATACTTTTCTTTCCGTTCATCTACAATATATGATATAGTAAAATATATTAACTAATAAATTTAAATCAAGCACAAACAAGAGCATAAACTGTTTTACTCCCACTTACTTACAGTTAGTACCACCAAGATGACTTCAAGAAGAGACCGTCGCATAAAAAACGTTAAAAGGAGAAGAATCTGAGTTAAATATCCATCCTGTCGAGTTAATATGCTTAAAACAAATGAATTATGTGATAGGTACCTAAATCACTGACTGTGTTGTTCTAATTTTAATTTTTGTAAGTAATTGTAGCAAAACACATCAAGTCATCCCATAAGTAATGTCGGTTATTAATATTCTGTCTATTTATGTTCCCTCATTTTCAATTTAGTTTTCTTTAAATTGTTTGTTTATTATAGTACACTTCTATGTAACATATTTTGGTTCGTGAAACGAATTTATTCTTTACTTAAATTTCATTCGAAATGTATCTCTCAAGACACACCTTACGCCGTGTTATCCTTTGGAATTCGATAAAACAGAAAATGCTGCTTCAAATTATCGAAAACTTGTAGAAATATATCGCACCTGCATTTCTAAAGTGACTGCTCAAAACAAAACTCAACTGAAATGTGAGACTATGTGTCACTATTGCCTATTTAGGGGGCATAGCCCTAAGGCTTAATTAAGGGTGACACAAGTGCCGTCTGGTTTGGAAGCTCTGAAGCTAGGAATAATACAGTTTTGATGGTTGATGAAGAGACATTTACCATGTTCTTTGTAGTCATAACTGCAAAAACACCCATTTTTGAGTTGTGTCACTTTAGAAATGCTAGTGCGATATGTCAAAAACATACGGTGGTTTAAATGATTTCGAGCAAGAAACCGTAAACTTGAAGACGAACATCGTACAGGTCGACCAACAGAGCTTGACGACAAACTTCTGCAGGCTACAGCAGAAGAAACTTCTGTTGTAACAGTAGAAGAGCTAGGAGAAAAACTTGGATCGACACATTCTGCAGTCCTGATATTTAAAAAACAAAATCTGGTATACTCCATAATTGTTTCAGGAGGAAGTCAAATTACTAAAAAGCCATACCGGTTGTACATTTTTCATTTATTTACGAATGTGAGGGATATTCTTACAATAAAACAACGCTGCCTTGCTCCAGAAGATTATGTTACTGAGTGGTTATCTTGACCAACCGACCGAGAAATCTTTATGCGGTAACATTATTTAATCTGATTAAAACTTCATCCGGAAAATATCTAATAATCTGCGTAAAAACAGAGGAAGTAGAACTAACGAATTCGGAAATACTAGCCACCAGTAATTTCAGTATTTATGACAATATTATCATATTGAAATAATCACAATGCAATAATATGTATTGAATATAAAGATGAATTATACAATATTACTTTAATTATTTCATAAAAAGTTGAATTCCATTGAAAGTTTAATTTTGTGTCGCAGGCCTCATTATCATTAAACTCCTTATTGAGAATATTACTTTCTAATAAATTATAGAATGACATATTTTAAAAAAATTACAAAAGAAAATAATACAAATCAATTTACTAGTGTTTTATTGATTATATCTTTTTTAGAAAGGGGCGGAATTACAGCTGCTGTGTTTCAATGTTCGAAACATGATGTTTGAAAAGAAAAGAAAAATAAAATATTTGGTTACTCAAAATCAAAATGACTCTAGAAAAATAGGAAGTAATAAAATAAAATCTAACTAGATTTTTGTATAATATGTTAACCCTGGGTAGGACTCGTCGTAAGAAATTCGAGGGATGGTCGTTTCGCACGCACACACACACACACACACGCACGCACGCGCGCGCACACACACACACACACACACACACACACACACACACACACACACACATATATATATATATATATATATATATATATAATGGTCCGATTTTAACCAAAATACTTTGTTTACTATAAAAAGTCAACTCGTTAACCTGCCAAATCCTTCTTCCAGAAAATGTCTTTTTGGGCGAAATTCACGTCAAAAAATCGTAGTACCGACGTATTTGCATTGATATGATTCTCTCTTGATATGAGTACTCTTTTAAAGTTTTGTATTGTAGTGTTATGAATGGACTATTTTTAAGGAGGTACCTTTTAGCACTTTCCTCCGAAGGAAAGTAGCTATTGAGGTTGGACTCATGACGGAATTTTTGAAAAATTTCTTCAAATCTTTATCGATCCTACCTAGTAGACACCGAAAATGACCCCCGTTAAAATTTATATATATATATATATATATATATATATATATATATATATATATATATATATATATATGTATATATATGTCTGTTAACACGATAGCGGCCAGAGTTTTTGTTTTTTCGTCACGAAACTTGGTATATAGCAAACGATTGAACGAGTTCGTTAACCACCAAAGTCGGTCCACCGGAAGAGGGGGTTTACCCCGAACCCAAAACACTAATTTGACTATGTCAGCCGTAATATTTGTTATATTTGAACGAAACTTGGTATTCGTAGTGGTAATATAGATAGAAAAGTGAGATATAAAAATGAACTAAATCGGTTCATTAGAAGGGGGGGTTTACTCCGGGCCCACAATACCAATTCGCCACTACCAGCCGTGATTTTTGGTATATTTCGACGAAAATCGGTATTCGTAGTGGTAATCTACAGGTAAATATGTGTTGTAAAAATAAACTAAATCGGTTCATTAGA
The DNA here is from genome assembly GCA_946811695.1 of Gonocerus acuteangulatus. Taxonomy (NCBI): domain Eukaryota; kingdom Metazoa; phylum Arthropoda; class Insecta; order Hemiptera; family Coreidae; genus Gonocerus; species Gonocerus acuteangulatus. The sequence goes on from OX328125.1 coordinate 92,093,877, forward strand.
AGGGGGGGTTTACTCTGGACCCAAATTCCTAATATACTCATACCGGTCGTAATTTCTGCTGTATTGTAACGAAACGCGGTATACTTCGTGGGTAACTCGTGAGAAAGAAGTGTTGTAAAAATGAGCTGAATCGGTCAATCGGAAAGCGGGGGTTTAATTTGTAATATATTTCAATAGAAAAGCCCGCCAGACGTCGGTTCACAAAGCCGCCGCAAGGAGCGCTTTCTACCACTAGAGTGACTGTATCCTGTTCCTGCGTTAGATCAAAATACGATAATATGAGGTTTTTTAGTATTTATTACGTAGTGTAATAGGTACCATGTGTAAACATAACTCTGGAAGCAAATTAATAATTGATCAGTTACTCATTACAAATTTAAAAGAGAACTATTCATGTTTTTATTTTATTTATGTAGGATATTTTAAGCAAATTGTTCTGGAAAGCAGTCTACACTACCCAAATTCTGAGGAAAGTGCTTAGTTATGCAGCTCCTGCGTGACGGACTTTTGTAAGCGTTTTCGAGGAAAGCGGTGAGGACAAGTTTTCCTAACATATTTACTGCTTTAGTATTCATGAACAATCGATTTAGTTAAAAATTATTCCTGACGTTTTTAATTCTTACATACTAAGATATTTATAATTTGTTTACGTTCGGAATTAAGAAGGTATTCGGGGAAAAAAAATTAACAGGCAAGCAAAGTGTTAGGAATTTCGTATATTTTCCGTTATATCTTGAATACATTTGGAAGTCATTTCAGCGTTTCTTTATGTCCGCTTTTCTCAGATTTCATTGCTTAATTACTAACAGGAAAATTAAGGTTGTTAATAAAACAAAGTTAAGATGAGTCATAAATTTTTATTGTTTGTAGAGCATTCCGAGCCACAGGGGAAAGAGGCCGAGTGATTAATATCCGCTATTGTACGTTTCAGTGCTTAATAGCAACTAAACCTTACCGAGATCTTATTCAGGCAAGTGGTTATTTTTCTAGAAATATTAGTTGTTTTCAAGAAATATTAGGGATAATAAGTTATTTAAACGAGCTAAGATGATGTAGTTCCTTTGAGTCGTACATTTTAATTTTTTTAATTTTGTTATTGGAGAGAAGACTCCAGATTCCAATTTATTATTTTCATTATCATTATTATAATCCAATTATTTGCTATTGTATACTTCAGTGTTTCGATTTACTTATTTTTAGTATATCTCATTACTAAAAAGTTTTCTTATCCGATCATCATAATTTTTCATAGTGAATTAATTTTTTTTTTTTTGCTTAATTTATATTCTCTAATATAAACTGAACTATTCATGCTTTGGAACCAAATCCTTTTGGCTCAACTTCTTACAATATTTATTTTATTTTTAGTAAAACTGAAGGAGAGCGTCCTCAGCTACGATTTTCTTCAAAGTTTGCACTATAACGTATTTTTATGCACTAAACACGAATCCGTTAAAGAAAAACCCCGCTCTCAACTAGGAAAGAAGTTATTAAGCACTAAAGTTCACTGTTATGGAGGTTATAAAAGACGGGGTAAACAGCTTATATGCAAACACGCGCATGCGCAATAGTCCTTAATGACGAAGTGTAATTGAAATTTAGACTCACTTGTGGTAGCTGACTTGGTCGTTAACTGTCGCTTTTGGGCATACGTGCTATGCGTTTCCGCTCGCTCAAGAAAACATCAAAATCCCTAGTCAATCCAACTCGCAGAAATGAAAAGAATTCTATGCCCAAAAGTCTTCCCTAACCTTCATAACAGTGAACTTTTTTTTTAAAATAACTTCTTTCGTAGATGAGAGCGGGTTTTTTTTTTTTTTCAACAGATTCGTGTTTAGTGCATCAAAATACGTTATAGTGCAAACTTTGAAGAAAATCGTAGCTGAGGACGCTCTCCTTCAGATTTACCTTATTTTTTTCACAACTTAATATATTCCATTTTTGAAATTTTTTACTTTCCAAGAGCCTTAATATGCTTCTAACCACGATTAATAAAACACATTAATTTATATGCTATATAATATAAATAATTTGTTTTGATGTAATAGCCATCCACCGAAGTTACGTATGATGGTTTATTTTCAGTGAGATTTTGACCATTAAAAATTGAGATTTTGACCATTAAAAATAGTATTTTTTCCCTAGTTTATATGCATAACATTTAAGATATAAATATATTTATTTGAACTAGTAGGCTTTTAGAAAAACAAGAAATTGGATAAATGAGATAATTGTTCTCCAACTAACCTACATACATAATTTTAAAATAAATAAATAGTATTTCATGTACATATAAAATATACCCACAGGATCTTGGAAGATATTTATGATTCACAAGATACGTTTATGTAAAGCCCCTAGGAAAGAGGGGCTTACACCTTTTCATAAAAATAACTAAAATTTCGAATCCCTAGCAATGGTAGGAGATTTACGTAGAGGAATCCAGCCCATTGTGTAAGAAGCTATAATAAGAAGGATTGGTTAGGTACAATGTTACGTAGATACCAACATCTTCTGACCTTAACCTACACCCGACAGGGCACAATGGAGACAGTGTCATCACAATCCAGGTTTCTACTCGCTTAGCTTAATCTGTACTCGCTTAGCTTATCCTCTATATTAATAGCGGAGGCCCGGTGGCCGTGAGCACTTAACACTCCGTGCCAAAGAGATGTGGGTTCGATTACCACAAGGGGTGATGGCTCATCTTTGGAAAAAAGAAAAGGCATCAGCCCTATCCAGGCTAGAAAAGGGTAGTGACCTATAGATATCCCGTCCTAAAATTCTTAGTTTATAATAAATGGGCGTTAAAATTTAAATTATATATATATATATATATATATATATATATATATATATATATATATATATATACGTTGCAAGGCGCTAATGGCCTAGATGCAGATGCGCCATTATATAAAAAATAAATAAAATATATATTTATTGCATCAAAATGCTTTGTTTGATTTGAAAGGTCAAGTTCGTTAACCAGCAGAATTTGTTTACCCAAACTTTTTTTTTTTTTTTTTAAAAGAAACCAATCGCAACATTTACTTTTGGTTTTAGGTGGCTTTCTAATGTGGGGAACCAAATGAAACCATTATTAAAGCTATATATGTAACTGGATGCAAGAAAAATAAATAAAAATAGTTTGCCTAAATATTTTTTTTTATTTTGATAGTCAGGAACGATAGGTTCAGTTGAATATTATTCCAGATGATAGCATTCGTTCAAAATTTTTAATTACGGAGGGAGGGAGATATTTTCATTTTATTTTTTGTCAAATATTTTTTAGGTGTGAGAGTATTCTTTCAATCGATTGCTCCCATATCCTTTGTCATGCCGTAAAGAATGTCCAATTCGGGCTTTTATTTTAGCACTTTCCTCCGAAGGAAAGTAGCTATTGAGGTTGGACTCATGACGGAATTTTTGAAAAATTTCTTCAAATCTTTATCAATCCTACCTAGTAGACACCGAAAATGACCCCCGTTAAAATTTATATATATATATATATATATATATATATATATATATATATATATATATATATATATATGTATGTATATGTCTGTTAAAACGATAGCGGCCAGAGTTTTTTCGTCACGAAACTTGGTATATAGCATTCAATTAGCAAACGATTGAACGAGTTCGTTAACCACCAAAGTCGGTCCACCGGAAGGGGGGGTTTACCCCGAACCCAAAACACTAATTTGACCATGTCAGCCGTAATATTTGTTATATTTCAACGAAACTTGGCATTCGTAGTGGTAATATAGAGAGAAAAGTGTGATATAAAAATGAACTAAATCGGTTCATTAGGAGGGGGGGGGGTTACTCTGGACCCACAATACCAATTCGCCACTACCAGCCGTGATTTTTGGTATATTTCGACGAAACTCGGTATTCGTAGTGGTAATCTACAGGTAAATATGTGTTGTAAAAATAAACTAAATCGGTTCATTAGGAGGGGGGGGGGGTTTACTCCGGACCCACAATACTAATTCGCTACTACCAGCTGTGATTTTTGGTATATTTCTACGAAACTCGGTATTCGTAGTGGTAATCTACAGGTAAATATGTGTTGTAAAAGTAAACTAAATCGGTTCATTAGGAGGGGGGGGGTTTACTCCGGACCCAAATTACTAATATACTCATACCGGTCGTAATTTCTGCTGTATTGTAACGAAACGCGGTATACGTTGTGGGTAACTCATGAGAAAGAAGTGTTGTAAAAATGAGCTGAATCGGTTAATCGGAAAGGGGGGTTTACTTTGTAATATATTTCAATAGAAAAGCCCGCCAGACTTAGGTTCACAAAGCCGCCGCAAGGAGCGGTTTCTACCACTAGAGGGACTATATCCTGTTCCTGCGTTAGATCAAAATACGATAATATGAGGTTTTTTGTATTTATTACGTAGTGTAATAGGTACCATGTGTAAACATAACTCTGGAAGCATATTAATAATTGATCAGTTACTCATTACAAAATTAAAAGAGATCTATTCATGTTTTTATTTTATTTATGTAGGATATTTTAAGCAAATTGTTCTGGAAAGCAGTCTACACTACCAAATTTCTGAGGAAAGTACTTAGTTATGCAGCTCCTGCGTGACGGACTTTTATTTATATTGTGACAATTATTATATTTTTAATTATCATAAATATTCCGTACAATGCTGTAGAATTGTTGCATTTAGAGAATGAAATATAGCTAATTAGCATTTGTTATGTAAAGCTATGGATTTAGGCTAGACTCTGCTGATAAATATTCATAACTTTACTCATCTTTGCGGGGAGCATAATTAAGCGAATGCCATGACCACCTTCAGGTTTTGTCCCGTTTTTACATAAATTTTACCCTTTTACAATACCGATTATGTTTCCTTCAGTCATTCAGAGTGGAAACAAGAATTAATTAGTGATCGGATAACAGAGGAAATGAGTTAAAATTACACATATGCTTCATTGTTTATAGCTGAAAAAATGACACTACTCAAACGCTGCTTAATACATGTAATGTGTATTATACCGTCCTATATACTAGGTATAGTCTTCCTATGCCGCAGTTTAAATTAAATTCTAAGAGTGACACATACACTGAGTTTTATATGACAATGACATTGTCTGACTTTGAATAAATATGACACCATTAACATGATGTTATGTGCAGGACCATAACCTAATTCATAAGGCACCCGATCCAAAACAGTAACATTTGAGTTCAAATGCCAGCTTAGTGAGTCACTGTATAACAAAAACAATGCCTGCCCGTGTATTATAGAGTGGGTTTTAGTAAAACAGTGGTAGTGGTCAGAAACATATACGTAAATAAATTTGTCTGTCTGCAGAAAGATATGACACTGTCCAGTTCATCTAAATCTTTGGTTCCAGGATGAATTAATTTCATTATTCAACTCAGGAGCATATTAAACATAGCGCAGAAGCGAAGGTTAAAATCTCTGCCCGGCGGGTAAATATCAACGGAAATTCGTACTAATATTTTTACAACTCAATTTCCCAATTTTTGCCCTAAATGTTGACTTAGTGTCCGACATGCTGGCTCAATAGCATATATTGGGCCTCAATACTTAAACTAAAACCATGAAAGGTCATGTTACCAATGTCCAGCCACTAGATGAGATGTCTTGCAACCACAAAGGGAATAAGTCCAAAATCATAAAATAAAGTGATGGGCCTCAAAGAAAAAACTAGGGGTTCTGAAACGTGAAATTTTCTAGTCGGCACTTCCGGATTGTTTCAATGTATCAACCCTATAAGCGGGGTTCCTCCCTATGGGGGAGGGAGGAACCGCGCTAATAATGTTCTTAAATGGATGAAAAAGAAGACATAAACCAAAGTATTAAGTTAATAAGACCATTGTAAAAAAATTAAAAATCACCATTTTTAGCGCGGTTCCTCCCTCCCCCATAGGGAGGAACCCCGCTTATAAGGTTGATACAATGAAACAATCCGGAAGTGCCGACAAGAAAATTTCGCGTTTCAGAACCCCTAGAGACCGAAAATAACGGTGGTTCAAATTTGTATATACATATATATATATATATATATATATATATATATATATATATATATATATATATCTGTCTTTTCGCTCATTTCTGGCTTCCCTGATGGTCCGATTTTGATGAAATTTGGCACAAAAATCAGTCGTCCAATTTGAAAGGTCAAGTTCGTTAACCAGCAAAATCCGCCCACTAGAAGATGGCGTTTGGGGCGAAATTCGCGCAGAAAAAATCGTAACGCTTACGTTTTTGAGTTCATAAGCTTGTAAGTACTCTTTTTATAGGCTTCTTGGGCTAGGAAAACGAATGAAACCATTTTCAAGGCGATAGCTTTAACCGTTTTCGAGAAAATTGGAAAAATAGTTTTTGAATACCGTTTTTGGTTTGGGTACTTAGAATCACGGGATTCAGTTGAAACATTATCTGCATGTTCTAATTTCATTAAAACTAATATGTTGAAAGTTATGTTACGTTTGGAGTGAAGGAAGGGTTAGAATAAAATATTTTATGAACAGACATGAAAAGTTTTGGGAACTTCGTATACTTTCATTAATATCTCGAAAACGGTTGAAAATCTTGGGAAGCGAAAGGTTACTAAATTTTCTACAAAAAATGTTTTGAAGACTTTTGCGATGGGACGTTTATATTTGGAGAAATAAGTGCTTAAAACTTAGGTAATTTCGTTCATTTGAACGAATCTGTTTGTGTGTTTCCTACAGTTTTTTTTTCACTGCTCGTTATTTTTGTGATTGCTTATAGTAGTAAAATGTATTAGTCAATAAAACAGGATACGTATATATAGAAACAATGTTTTGTTTCAATTCGAAGGTGAGGAGCTAGGAGGCTTAGGGTGGAGGGCATTCCCAGTACAGGTATCGCCCAGAGTATCCTCGTCATCTGTAAGTCCCTTTCTTGAGTCATAAAGATAAGCCTCCAAACAACGTTAGGAATGTAGGATTTCTAACTTTTGCCAGTATCAGAACAGCCGCTCTTTACATACCACAGTGGTACTGACGTACCGGTTTATACTAGTTGCACTCCATATGGTGGTAGTACTTGTTATATGCCACAGCGGATCGCTCATTATAACCTTATTTTATACGTATTAAATAGGTACTTAAAAAAAATGTATTTGTGTATAAGTGTAGCGTTATTGGGATTAGAATAAAATATTTTATTAACAGACATGAAATGGTTTGGAATCTTCGTATATTGTCCTTAATTTTTTTTTTCTTTTATGGTGTATCGAAATCTGAGTCATTAGCACCATTTTTTTCTTATGAGCTAATATAATACTTAGATTTAGCTAGCAACAATATTTTACACCGCAATTAAAGTGATTTGATCTTCTTATAAACATAATATTTATATTATAATATAAACATAATACATTAATTTGTCTGACAAAAAAAAAAGACCGACCCGCAGGAACTGCTTCATCTTAGCGCGGTTCCGTTCTTATCTCAAGTGCGATTAGTGAAGGAATATAGCAGCTATAAGGTAGGTATTAGCACCATTTTTCCCCCTTAATATCTTCAAAACAGTTAAGAAATCGTGGGAAGTACGATGTAACCATTCAAAAGCTTACTAAATTCTCTAAAAAAAAAAGATTCTGAAGGAAATTTCGATGGGGCAATGTCAGTCGGAGAAGTAAGTGCTTAAAACTACGAAAGTGTTAGTTTTGTTATTATAAACGGGTTTTTTGTCACTGTTTACCTCACTTTTGTTTTTTAAGTTTATTTAACGGTGGAATGAGTATTTCATTAAAGCTGAGAAAATAAGAATCATATTGGTAATAGAGTTTTCCTAGAGTGAGCGTCGCGATGACGGGAGAGTCCCATCCGCTTAGAAAACTGCCAGTTTCCATATGTGGCTCTTTAAGCTTCCTTGTCTTTGAGATTTTATTTTATATTTTTAACGAATGATCAAAACCTACCAATAGCAGCTACTATTCCTTTCCTAATCGCACTTCGGATAAGAACGGAACCGCGCTAAGATGATGCAGTTCCTGCAAGTCGGACTTTTTTTAAAATTAAAGACAAAGTATAAAAAATGGCGGAGACACGCCATCTCCGTTGTTGTTCAAGGACTAACCAAAATTATTCGTCAAAATTACTGAATACTGTTGTGCCGATTCGTTGGGCCCTTTTCAATCGAAAGGGCATACGATAAGTATCGATTATAATTCAATTAAAATAACAAAACAGGAAAGTCATCGAAACTCAAAATGGACAAAAAGAATTAGAAATATAAGATTACTAGAAGATCTATTTCTAAAAACAAAGGCAGGATACCTAAACTCAAAAATTCAACATTTCGTGTGAATATAGACAATCAATGTGACCTTAAAACACAGGCATATTTTCCGGACATTTAGTGGAACCTTCAGATACAAAATAAGAAAAAGTGACTAAATCAAAAACATTTACAGCCAAAGTAGTAAACCAGTATTCACGAAAATAGTGTAACCCAACACATCAATCAACACATCATGGGACATCAAGAAGAACGTCCTTACTTTTTTGGTAAAATTCACCTGCAATAATATCAATGTTTGTTAGTTCCATCTTGTACTCAACCGCTTGCTTTGAAGTTTTTTAAGTGTGTAAAAAAAAAAAAAAAAAAAAAAAAAAAAAAAAAAAAAAAAAAAAAAAAAAAAAAAAAAAAAAAAAACTTACTAGATTAACATTGATTTTGTTGGCAGTTTGTAATAAAAACAATGATTACAAATTATTAAAGAAACGATACGAAGCGGACTTATTATATTTCTAATAAAATGCATTAAATAACTGTCTTCCTGCTTCCATAAAAAATAAAATAGAGTAAAGATCAGAAGAAGTCTGCTTTTACTTCAGACATGGTTCCGATTCTCTATAATAGCTTATCTGGAGGAAACGTCATTGAAGTTGGACGTCACCTGGAGTCCGCGAAGGTAACAGTTCTTCACGAACAGTTAGATCCGCAGAAAATGAAAGAATTATTTCCGAAGGTAAGTCGTCAAAGCTGGCTGGTTTCTAGCATTCAAGAAAACTGTCTCGACATTTTTCTTTAAGCGTTCAAATTTCACTCCAGACTATCTCCGATTATTGTAACTGCTGGCGATGAAATTACTTGAGAGTTGCCCTACATGACTTTCCAGAAATCTTGTTTTAATGTATTTTTCCTAACAACTCTCCAAATAAACACGCTCCACAGAAAAAATGTTTTTACAGATAATGGATATCCAAATTGTGAAACCCATTAAGACAACTAACAATCTTAAAACAAGCCTTGCAGTAGTTCATTCAAGATGGTTGCTATAAATATTTTAGAAGATCATTTCAAACTCATATCACGTACATGTTCTGTGTTTTGTTTTTTGTTTTATAAAGTTATAAACAAGTCTCACTCAAAATAGTTAATGCCCCTTTTTACGTTTCCAATAAAACCCTTCATCATGACCTCAATATCCCCTTCATCCATGAACTGGATAAATACCGATTCCTAACCTTTCACTCCAAACTATCTGCCCATCCCAATCCCAGAGCTCAATCCCTCTCCTCCCAATCCCACCCCGAAAACCCTCCTAGGAGGCTAAAGAGATCTTGGCCTGGTGATCAACTTAGTAATTAAAGGAAAAATAAAAGCGGTTAACTAGGAAGTGTCAATTATGATTGGGTCCTTCCAAATTTCTATTTAAACAATTATATATTATCATTTTATTTATTATTTTTTCTAATCTTATTATTAAGCATCAGAAATATTTTTGGCCAAGAATATCAGTCCTATACCGCACTGTGCGGCGGCAGGACGTTTCTCATCGCACGGCTCGTTGGGAAAATTCCTCGCTACACCCTGGATTTCGGCGCTAATGGCCCAGATTTGTCAAAGCGCCGTAATATGTATATATATATATATATATATATATATATATATATATAACAATATAACATTATTGTTATTGTACTTTAACAATAGATTTAGGGTTAGGATTTAGTATAGAAAATGTAATTTGATTCGTTTATAATATATTAATGACATAAATTTAATGGATTTACGAAAATGAAAAATATGTTATTAAAAATTTTTAGGATGTAATGGCCCCTGATGAGGTGGCATAAAGGCCACGAAACGTGTAGGGCGTACAAACAATAAATAGTACAAAGAGAATTGGAGTACTATTCTTTTGACCTTGGCCATATATATATATATATATATACATAATAATATATCGAACATCCTCAATTGAAATTGGTGTGCATTAGCAAGTTTCACTATGTTAATTTATACTATGAAAGGGTTTTCAAACTCACTCAAAATACGGAATGAAAAAAGTCAAAACAAAACATATATTCTGGTTGTTAAAGCGCGCGAAGCAGTAACCTGGACTGGAGGAAGGTGAAAGTGTGAGACGGGTAGTGTAGGATTGCCCTGGTCAGCGGTAGAAACAAAGCTCGCGTCACTCTCCGTGCTTCTGGCTGATGACTCACACCTTGCGTAAGATGTAGGACCACCTAGTCAACGATCCCCGCCTCTTTTCTGCAGGATTCCCGCCAGAATTGTATGACGCGGGAGCCAACGGCCATAGCCACGTTGAATGCACCGGTTCCCGTAGATCATCGAAGTAAAGCAACGTCGGGCGTGGTCAGTACCTGAACGGGTGACCGACCACGTGCTGGCATTATAAAAGGGTGGTAACCTCTAGATAGCCCGGCACTAATAGCGAAATAGTTGATGCGACTTTAAAAAAAAAAAAAAAAAAAAAAAAAAAAAAAAAAAAAAAAAAAAAAAAAAAATGACGCGGGAACATGCCCCACTGCTTATTTAGTACAGTAAAACCTCGTTAGCCCGGACTTCTTAAACTCGGACGTCCGGATAACCCGGACCAGTTTTGAAAACGAAGTTATGTTTTTCTCATTAATTAAATTACGCGAGTTTTCCTAGCGTAGCGGTTGGGGTACAGTATCTTTTTGCTGTTTCGCTATCTCCTATCTGTCCGCGATCTTGACGAAACGTAAAAACATTGTTGTGACTCTGGAAAAAAGGGTGTTTTTCGCTGAAAGTATGTCGATAATATTGCCTAAACTCCTTTAAACATATTCTGGTGATTTATACGTGTTTTTTTGTTTTTTGTTTTTTTTTTTCGTTTTTCCTTCATTCTCTGGATAACCCGGATTTTCGATAACTCGGATCGGCCCTGGTCCCAGTTAATCTGGGTAAAAGAGGTTTTACTGTACTTGTATATCAAAAATGTTTTAGCATAAATATGCTTTAGCGGTGACTAAACTGGGAAAAAACGTTACAAAAAAGTGTCCGCTGGCGTTCGCGCATGCGTAGTGTCGTTCGCGCATGCGCAGTGTCGTTCGCGCATACGCAGTGGAATTCGCACATGCGGAGTGCAGTTCGCGCATGCGCAGTAGCGTTTGCGCATTTGCAGTGGCCATGTACGAAAACGAAGAATGTATGTGTCAAAAAAAAGGTGTTCGCTGGCGTTCGCTCATGAGCAGTGGCGTGACTTTGTACGAAAAGAAGACTGTATGCGTCACAATATAAGTGTCCGCTGGCGTTCGCGCATGCGCAGTAGCCATGTACGAAAACGCTGACTGTATGTTATCACATAGGTTTGATGGTTGAAATAAAGCTCAAACAGAAATAATATTATGAAATAGATATAGTACGGTAACAACTAACTCAGGATAACCCGGATGTTCGACTTATTATCGCCCTAACAACGCTGGCTGCCTAGGCTTGCCTGCTCTCTAGCCAACTAAAAATCAAACCCCTCTAAAAATACTTAAAAATTTGAATATCAAAAAATCCTTTCTTGGCAAGTGTTTACATGCTAAAGGGAGTTTCCATGCATTTCAAATTTTTCTGTCAAGTGGTTTGGGCTCGGCGATGATAGGTCAGTGAGTGAGTGAGTCGGTAAATGAGTGAGTGAGTGGTATTTGACAAACATATAGTCGATTGAATATCTCGAAATGACACGTAAGTTCAACTCAAAAGTACTGAGCATATTGGAAGCGAAGTTGAAAAACATTTTGTGTTAGGAAAAAAATCGTATTTTATGATAAATGAGTGGTTTCTTCTTTAGTTTCAACATTTTACGTTATGTTAATTATGTTTAATGAAACAAATTAATTTAATTGCTTAATGAAGAATGCTTCTTAAAAGGAGAGAAAGTTTTGAGATAGCAAGAAACAGATTTTTCTTTTAATTTGAGTGTAATTACTTTTAATTATTTCTAAGAAATATTGCACGATGTTCAAATGAAATATGATGGTTCGAATATGAATTTCGAGTGGTAAATGATCTAGAGAGACAGGTTTGCCAGTAAATATAGTGTTCTCCTGATTTTTTCTTTCGGCAGTGATGTTGAAAATATTTATTACTTTTTTTTTATTGGGTAGTTATAAAATAAATTTTTCTTTTTGCGAAGTCAAATTGTTTTTTTTTTTAATATGAGCTTTGGTAATTTAATAAGTGGAAGATAGGAATGAGGGGAAATACGCCTATCCTATGATTTAGGTATTAATGCCCTTCCAATGGTTTTTTATTTCTCCGCAAAGATCGGTTCTGTTAGACGAGGGCTGAGGACTGCTACCTGAGAGGTAGCTATAGGTAACCTATAGCTAACCCGTCCTAAAATTTGTAGTCGATAATAAATGGACGTTAATATTTAAATAAATGTTGTAATTGAAGGGGTCGGGGCAAAATAGTGCAAAGCAGCATTTTTAGTAACCCTTAACTGTAGCTAATATATGATGGATATTATGTGAGACTATCACTTGAAATGGTTAGGGACTACAAGATTAAGTAGCATATAGAGCTTGTAGTCATATTTTAAAGGCATTTGCATCATAGACTGGTAGCCCCACAAAATATCCAGCACATAGTAACTACAGTTGAGTTTTATTACAAATGTTGCTTGGCACTTTTTTGCCCCGAACCCTTCAATTAACAATTTATCCAACAACAAATATCGATTTTTGTAAGATATAACGTTACTTTAACACCAATACTTCTTAGAGATTTTTTGTTGTTGTTTTTTTGGTGCCTTAAATCCATTTTCTATGAAATGGCACTAAAATTAATTCTCATGGACCAAACTGGTCTATAACCGGTTAGATTTTCATAACCACCAATGACTGACAGCCTCATTGTCCGAATAGCCCTTTTGATATTTCACGTCAACTTCATGACTACGTACTTTCATGCAGAGATTAAATAGCTATCATATCGTGATATTAAACTCACAAATGACGTGGGTAATATGCATTTTCAATATGTCACTCTTATCAAACGCCGTCACAACGTTCTAATACTTTCTGTTTCCCTGATAAGAAGGAGGAATTACGTAAAATCCTCTTTCTAACCAACCTCCTAGAAGAATGACTCTTCATTGGTTGTACAATATTGTTTCCGGCCACGAAAAAGGAATGTAAGTATGATGACTTGTAGTCACAAAACAATAACTCTTTCTGACTAATTGTCGTTAATTATGCTTAGTCCTTGGAGACCTCACATGTCACATAGGTGCGTCAATTGGACAAAGGTAGGTCTTGATCCGGGGAGTGTCATAGGCTAGGTCAAAGTAGACTAGGACTCATAGTTTGTAGGTCAGAGGTTCGAAACTGTGAATCCGAATAGTTACAGATACGAACAGTTACTTATTAGATTTTAATATTACTTATTTGTTTTTTTTTTCGATATGCAGAGAGGTGCACGCCGGTTAACAGCTAGTATACCATATTTGTAATCATATTAAAAACAAGATATATATATATATAAATATGGCACAGGTTGAAATAATAGTACTCCATTTTATGTACTATTTTATTTTTGGCACGCCCTACATGTTTCGTGGCCTTTATGCCACCTCCTCAGGGGCCACTAAATCCCCATGTGTGGTTAGCTCGCCACCCAGACTAAGACTGGTGGCGAGCTAACCACACATGGGGATTTAGTGGCCCCTGAGGAGGTGGCATAAATGCCACGAAACATGTAGGGCGTGCCAAAAATAAAATAGTACATAAAATGGAGTACTATTATTTCGACCTGTGCCATATTTATAAAAAAATAAATAAATATACATAAATAAAGGTCAGAAGTCGTGGCATTAAATATATATATATATATATATATATATATATATATATATATATATATATATATATATAAATCAGGGGTCTGTATGTCTGCTTGTCCGTCTGTGTGTTTGTTCCTTATAGAATTCCACGCCGTTTGACTGTAGTTCACTTAAATGTTGCGGAAGGATAATAATAAAATAAATAAACACCATTACTTCAGCTCCACGTCCTTTATTCAATGTACTTCATGTTTTACGACCTCGTTGCACTTCTTCAGGAGTGTATAATTAAAAATATTTGTGGTTGTATAATAGTAGTCTTAACTTCCATTTTTTAGGAGATTCCTTTTTGGATGCATAAAATTATATATTTTAATTCTATGTGGATCCTATAACATATAAACTGGACTTCTAACATATTAAGTGCATTTTTAAAAGCTTTTTTGATTAATAAATAAAATAACAAAATGAGGGGTACCTGGGTTATGTATATATTATGCAGCGGTTTAACAAAATTTGATGACATACATATAAAATCATTACTAAACAGCCTTTTTTATAAGACTATATAATTGACTGGCGACAGATAAATATGAATCAATTTTTTCTTCCTATACTATTGGCTGCATTAAATAGTTTACATCACATAACATATCCTGAATTAGATTTATCAACCAATATTTCAGGTAGTTTTTTTTTTACTCGACTGAAAAAAGTAGGTACCGACTTGACACAATTCATGTTTAGTATGCTTGACAGTTATCGTATTTTGCAACTTCTGATCCATATTATGTAATTCGTCAAGATATATATATATTTATATTTTTAGTATTTTTATTTATTTATTTTTTATTATTATTTTTTTTTATTTATTTTTTTTTTGTTGTGAAAATGTTCCTAATTTGTTTGTAGCTGATGAATTTGTTTGTATGTAACCTATTGCCTGTGTTGAGATATAATTTTTTTTTTTTATGTTACTTATGCCTGTATATGAAAATGGAATTTAAATTTCTAGATAAGGATTATCTAAATAATTCGAATATAGAACAAGAATTGAAAGAATGTGAGTTGAGCTAGTTGCATACTCTCGCTAGAAAGCCGCACCAAACAAGCTGAGAATGACATAAATTTCTCGAGGTAGAAAACCCCGGGTATTACTGCTTCATTGACAGTCAATGACCAGGTCTGTTTTTCTAGCTCGGGATTTGATCGACACTTCTCTATCCTGTCTGAGTAGAAATCTACATGGCACTGCTTAGCATACGCCCCAGCCTTAGCAGCTTTCCTTCCTCCAGCTGTGTCCGCATGAAGGATCGGTCCTTGCTACGAATCCCCGGGCTAATGGATGTTTGCTCGGGAAGAAAGAAAGTAAATGATAGTGAATCGAGTCTTAGGGGATGGCCCTTTTACTTCCGGTGACTAGGCTCGGGTCGATTCTATCGAACTTATGTAACAACTTCCGCCAAACCCATCCGCCCAAAGCTGCATTCCTAGTCCTTTTTAGCTTCAAACAAATTTGGAGCTTTTAGTTGTCCATGGTACCTAACTTTATTGACAATCAGAATTCACATTATTTTAAGTAGTATTTCGTCCTTCCAGAAGATATCCATATGTTTCTGATATTTGCTCATGTGTTCAGCCAGAATGTCGTTTATCGGTGAATAAACACAAATCTGATCCAAAATTTAAATATAAATGAGTCAATACATTCAAGTGGTCGATTGGTGGTTGCTTGGCCATTTTAGAAAAAAATGATATTTTTACTATCAGTTACATAAAGCATGAGTAGTTCAAAACAATTTTTAATTTTTTTTTATTTTTTTTAGTGTGAACCATTTGAAAATGGCAGCCATTATTGTTTCACCGCGCATGCTAAATAGACTAATAGTTCAGCCACCATTGATTTCCTTACAGTCTCCTCTGTCTTCTTCACTGATTGAATATTTTGAAGTTCAATACCTGAAAACTGCCATTGAAAACAACGGTTTATATTTCTCAAAATGCCCTTTTTTCGGCATAAGGGGATGTATATCAAGGCTGATTTTTGACATGATGATGAACCTAGCTAAGCAGCTTGTAATTGAATTACAAATGTAATTGAATTGCAATTGTAATTCAATTACAATTCTTGCTAAAATTGATGTTTTAATTACTGACTACCACAATTGGGGAGAGTTACACTTAGAATTGAAGTACAATCGTAATTCAATTACAATTCTTGGTAATTGATATTTGAATTATATAATTGGTGCTTTAATTACTTTACAGGATTACAAAGTAATTATAATTCAAATTTTAATTGAATTATTATTCTTGGTGTAATTCTAATTCATGAAATACAAATACAGTGTAATCGTAATTCTTAATTAAATTACTAGATGCCCTAAACTGTCTAGTACCTACTGAAGGAGTTTAGGACCAATTACTATGGCAAAACATATTTTACTAAGAAAGTTAGTGGAATAACTAGATGAGAAGAAATTTGGAAGTCCTCTGCAAGTACCTCGACGCCATTTGTAAATACAGGCAATTTTTAATCTAGGAGACAATTATTAGTACGATTTAAGTTTTGATTTTAGCACCTTGTATTAAAAGAATTCTTAACCCTGATATTTTTTGATGTTTGTAGGAAATGGAAGTCAAAGTTCTGCATGTGCCTCAGGATAGCAAAGAGGGATGTTTACTCTATAGAATACTAATTAAAATAGTATGCAATTGAAATTTGAAACGAATGATTTATGGGTAGCAAAATGCTAGGAGGGGAGTTTCAGAAACGTGATTTGCCCTTGAAATCGAACATTGAATTTTTCATAGATGATGGTGCTATTCACATTAACTTGAAACTATGAAAGAACTAAAGGCGTGCCAGAGAAACAAGCCGAAGCGTCGTGTTACCTACATCTTTCTGACACAGAAAATGAACATTAAAATAAAATAGATTTTTCGCCCTTTCTCTTCCAAGGTCCTGATAAATGCGCTAGTTTACTAATATCTTTATATATTTAAATTTTATTCTAAATGGACCTATTGTACCTATATAGTTTTTCTTTTTGTATAGGCCATATAGTTAGGAAAGATTGTTTCACAACATTTCTTATTTATCTTTCTTATTTATATTTTCTGGCTCTTTTCCCTCTCTTCAAAAGACGATTTCTTATTGCAATATGAACAGCTCATGTTAGTCTTTTGAATAAGTCCACTAACTAACAAAAAGGAACATACTTTTTTTCTCTTAAATAGCATTCGCCAGGCATGGTTGGTCTCGTTTGGAAGAGAAACAGTCCACTGCAAATAACAAGTGTGTATGTCTAAGAAATTCATATATGAAAGTGTTTTTGTTTTCTACTTATATTTTATTATTTTTTTTACGGACCACTGAATTCTAGGCCATAGGTCTTCATGGTGCAGCGGGGAATTTTCTCAACTGTCCCTGTAATAAGAAAAATCCTTGCTGCAGGTGGTTTTCTGACCCCCATCTACCACGTGAGAGTCCAAGGGGTTAGCCACTAGACCTCGATGAGACCCTAGGGGTTAGCCACTAGACCTCGATGAGACCCAAGGGGTTAGCCACTATACCTCGATGAGACCCAAGGGGTTAGCCACTAGACCTCGATGAGACCCAAGGGGTTAGCCACTAGACCTCGATGAGACCCTAAAAGTGCTTCTTACACATAATTCAATAAACTCTCGTATAGGTTCTCTTGTGCAGTTTAAAAAAATTTCTTAAAAAAGCGCATGCGCCGTGGCCATGTACGAAATCGCTGGCTTGCACATGTGCGGTGGCCACGTACGAAACCGCTGGCGCTCGCGCATGCGCGATAGCCACGTACGAACATAAATAAAATTATTTCGTTTAGAGCCTTCAGTTCAAATTCAGGAACATAAATATGCTTTAGGTCCACTCGACAAACGTACGTAATGTACTGTATGACATATCGTCTTTTTTTTCGTGTATGTTCATCGCGCATGCGGACACTTTTTTGTAACGTTTTTTCCAGTTCAGTCATCGCTAAAGCATATTTATGCTAAAAATTAATACATTAGAGGAAATGTAATTTTATTTATTTATTTGGAATTAACAACTATGTAATAAATGCATTTACAGCGAATTGTTCAATTTCTATATTGCCTTGATAGTTCGTGATATGGGAAGTATACTTCAAACAAACATCCATATTTGAACTACCGTTATTTCCATTACTTCTAAAACTTCAGCTATTCCAATAGATACCTCCAGATTACGCTATCTCGTCGAATTCATTGGCTCATTTTCTCCCTACGGTATGACAGAAAACTCGCTGAAAAGGATGAAGTTGGGAATCTTTTTCTTTTTTTTTTTTTTTTTCTTTATAATTTATTGATGAGCACCCCCCATTGACAGCGTTTCGCCCAGATACACGTATAAAATGGAAATACATAATAATTATAGCTGTGATGTATGCAGCGTTATTTGTGGAGTTCTCGATTTCGTAGAAGGTAGAAAAATAATGTCTCTCCACTGTTTTTCAAAGTATTTATTAGCAAAAGCTTTTCGAGAACATGGTTCTCATCGTCAGTGCATCTATTACTCCACCGGTAGTACTGCTAACAGCCTCTCCGAACAGGTGTGAGGTAATTACCTCACACCTGTTCGGAGAGGCTGTTAGCAGTACTACCGGTGGAGTAATAGATGCACTGACGATGAGAACCATGTTCTCGAAAAGCTTTTGCTAATAAATACTTTGAAAAACAGTGGAGAGACATTATTTTTCTACCTTCTACGTAATAATTATAGATCCATAGTAATTAACATCTTATACAATAATTATAAATCCTTAATAATTAACATATTACATAATAATTATGAATCCAATTACATTATAGTGTATATCAATCTAATTATATACCTATCTTTAATTATAATCTAATTATTATATCTAATTATATAATTGAGTTTGTGAATAAAAAACAGCTGAAAGTAAAATTAATTTGTAAAAACAAAACATTTTTAAGAACAAACATATAAAAATAAAAATAACGAAGAAAATATTTCCTATGTACAATATGACTATACATAATCGCAACAGTTTCTATTTACAATTTAGGTTCTATGCATAATATGACTATCACAATCACAGTTACACTAGAAGGATCCTATGTATAATAATGATGAATAAATCACGTCATGAGTGATGCTCATTTATTATTAAAACCGTTCAAAGACGATGTTAAAAACACAGTTTGGGTCGTCTAGACAATCAAAGACAGGTTGAAATATAATTAAGAGAATTAAGTGGTTGTTGTAGTCCATTCTACACCCACATGTTAAGTATTTGAGAAGTTTGGTCTGGCGTTTGTTAAATTTTGTTAAAAATATTGTTGTCTTTTAGAAAGGTAAGTATAGCGTTGATATGGTGACTGCTATCACGGAGTAGTTCGTTCATGTCTCGTGGAATTTCCAAGTCTTGTCTCAAATTACAGTCTGTCAGTATATGTTGAACTGTGAGGTCTTTGTTACAGATTTGGCACAATCTTTTATCAGCCTTTGCCATAAGGTATTCATGAGTTATACGTGTGTGGCCAATCCTTAGTCTGGCCAACACTACTTCTTCTCGCCTTGAATCCCTGTATGACGAAGCCCAGTCGCTTAAGGTCTGTTTAATTTGTCGAAGTTTGTTTTCTGTTGTGCTCGTCCAGTTCAGTTGCCATTTGTCTTTTATGTCGTTTTTTATTTTGCCGTGAAATTTCTTTGTGGTACAATTTATGTTGTTCATAAACTGGTTCCTCCGACACAAGTTTTGCTTGAAAGTAAGCAGTCGTAAGTAGGGAATCAAGGGCACGACCACGGATATATCATTACAGATTTTTTTTCATTACGAGTTATTAAGTAGATTAATGGACCATATTCGTATTCTAATGAATGGGATAAGAGTTCATTGACTCGTAGATAAGGCCCTCCCGTGGGTGTTGATACTATCGCTGATACTATCTCATTGTATGCAATATCAATGGGCAAATTCAACAATATCTCCATGACATTTCTTAAATGTACTTCGCCATTCCTAGAAAAAGCTTTCGTTTCAGGCACACATACAATGTTCTCAATCAAAGGCAATTGTATTTCCGCATTGTGCATGTCACGGTCGGCGAAAGCTGAAGAAATATTTAATATAGGGATGTGATGTTCGCCGAAAATAGGTACCTACACAGTGTGTACATACGAAAAATGAGTTAACGATTGCTTCGAACACTTTCACGGAGCTTCGACAGACTTGCGAAAAAAAATGTTTACATCTTTAATTGGTAATCGGAACCATTCGCTGAAAAAAAAGTACATAGTGAGTCATACCAAAAATAAAATACAATTTATTTCATTAGTTTCATATACTTTATAATGAAATGCGCCTTCAGAGTAATGTCTTAATCAATGTCTTCAAAAAACATTGATAAGTTCTCCTTAATGGCAAAACTTAAAATTAATGATCAAAAAAAGATAAGCTTTTCTTAAGAATAAGAAAATTTTAAATTCTGTACAAGGAGCTCCAATTTCAAGACAGAGACACTTCATTAATGGCAGTTGAAGGAAAACTCTATAAAATAAGGCTGATAATAAGAGCAAGAGCAGAGATGTTCCACCTTAATAAAAAACCTTGGCGAATAGGAGAGAGGTCCCGCTGCTCCATGTGCAAGCTGGAAGAGGACGAAGATACCTTCCATTTCCTTTCAATATGTCTAGTATCAGAGTTGTGTAAATTTGAATTAAAATGTAATTCAAATGATATTTGAATTGTGAATTTTATATTTTAATTTGGATTAACTGTATTTCAATCAAATGTAATTCAAGGATATGAATTATGTAGTTATTTGAAATTATTGTTAAAATTAATAAATAGCCGTTCACCTTATTATTATTATTTTTTTTTAATCACAAATCTAGGTGCACGGCAGTGCGCCAGGCCAAGTTCCGGCCTAAGCATACTGTGTGTATATTACAGGCGGTCTTAGAGCCGATTTTTACCCTCTCATAACTTTCAACCAGGTAAAGATAAAGTTATGAAATTTTACACAGGTATTATAGTACTAGATGTGAGTAAAACTGGAAATTTTCATAATTCTACATCGAATAGTTTATGAGACATAAGCGATCAAAATGCGGGATTTATAGGACTCACTCACTCACTGACTCATCAAAATTATTAGGCACTTCCCATGATGCTAGAGACTTGAAATTTTGCATAAAGATAGATATGAAGACGTTATTAAAGGAAAAAATCGAAAAATCGCGAAAAGTTGTGTTTGACTCCGTTTCCGGGGAGGGGGCGTTCCAGTTTTGTACTTCCTTCGGAAACCCATCATTCCGTCCGAAACCCATGATGTGGGGTATCAAATGAATTGTCTCGGTATGAAGAACCTATATTTGATGTTTTAAGAAACAATTAGGCGTAATATATATATATATATAGGCTCAGTAAAAATCATAAATACATACAAGAGATGATACAAGAAAGAAATATCCAAGTTCATTACTTGGAAGACCTCAAAGTTACTTACTAAAAACAGTAAAGACACTTCAACTGACCTTTAAAAACAATTATAAAAATACTTATATCAAGTTACTAAAATATCACTTTCCTCAACCAGGTATATTCTTAAACTTGGCAATGTTTAGTTTTCTCTCTAAAGATAATTTCGGCACAAATAAAACATTGCCAAGTTTAAGAATATACCTGGTTGAGGAAAGTGATATTTTAATAACTTGATATAAGTATTTTTATTGTTGTTTTTTAAAGGTCAGTAATGAACTTGGATATTTCTTTCTTGTATCATCTCTTGTATTGGCAAATATTTTTGGTTGAAAATATGGTGCACTTAATACACTAACTCATACTACTTTTTTGGAATGTAGGATGGTAAGGCGTTTTGGGGGGTTTTAGGAGGGGATATTTTTGGGGAAGGGAGTGTTTCTTTGTGTGGGGAGGAACTTGGCCTCTATTTCACATTTATGTTTTTTTGGGGATACATTTTTTTCTGTAATACGAATCTTCTTTCCAATTCGTTCTGGAAATGAAAATTCTATAGCTATCGACCTTCCACAAATTAGAAATGTTAAATGAAATGCCAAAATGACGTGGGCATGTTCCATCTACCATACAAAAACATAGATGTAAATATTCCCTGAAGGAAATTTCCCACGCTCTGGCTATATTCAAGTGGAAATTAGGCGTTTGCCATACTGACGGTTTGAATCCTGGCGAAAACTGGGCTCGGACTCGCTGGAAACGGCCTTGTTCTATCATCCATTCCATATTACGAAACTAAAATTGGCAAATTTTGTCCTATCATCTCCTCAAGAGGGGTAATCGTTGTGACATTGTCTCAGTCAGTCAATTGCTTTATCTACAGTTTTGAGTTTCGCTATGATCTCATGAGATATCTTCAGAACATTATTATTACAGACGGGCCAGACAAGAACATGCGAAGTATTATTAGCACATTGCAATAAGCAAAGCATTATAACTACAGTACAATTAGAGCAGTATTATTAGCACACTACAAGCTGTGCATTATTATTGACACAGTCCAATCAGAGTTAATATTAGCACAGTAGAACAAGCCCGGTATTATTAGCACAGCACTATTATTGTAGAATTATTAGCTACATTACAATTAGTGCAATATTATTAGCACAATATAATTAGCGCAGTATTATTAGTGCAGTACAATTAGTACAGTATTGTAAACACAGTAAAATAAGCGCTTTATTATTAGTATTGTACAATTACCGCTGTAATATTAGAACATTAAAATTAGCACAGTATTAATAGAACCGTACAATAAGCGCTGTATTATTAGCACACTACAAGTTGTGAATATTATTAGCACAGAAAAATTAGCACATTATTTTTAGAACCTAACAATTAGCACTGCATGAGTAGCCCACTAAAAGCTGTGCATTATTATTGGCACTGTATTACTATAACATCACTATTAGCGCAGTATTGATAACACTGTATGATATGTGCAGTATTATTAGCACAGTCTAATCAGAGCAGTAATATTAGCACAGTAAATCAAGCCCAGTATTATTAGCACAGTACTATATACTTAGCGCAATACAATTAGAACAGTACAAGTTGTGCAATATTATTAGCGCTGTATTATTAGATCAGTACAATTAGAGCTGTATTATTAGAACAGTAAAATACGCGCTTTATTATTAGTATTGTACAATTAGCGCTGTATTATTAGAACTGTAAAATTAGCACAGTTTTATTAGAACCGTACAATTAGAACTGTATTATTAGCACACCACAAGTAGTGCAGTATTTTTAGCTCAGTAAAATGAGCGCAGTATTATTAGCACAGAAAAATTTGCGTGGTATTATTAGCACAATGCAATTAGCGCAGTATTATTAGTGCTGTGCACAGTTATTTATTAATTAAAAATGTTGGTACTACAATAAGAAAATGTCGTAAACTGATTGATTTTTTTGCCCGAGGTAAATATTACTGAAATTCCGTTGGTACCATTTTGTAAGGCATTGGATGATTCCTTACACCCCGGAAACAAAATACCGTCCGGTTGTGAACATGTTGAAAGAAAATACTATAATAAAACTACTGTTTCGATAGCATCAGTGATAGGGATAATGATAATACTTATGAAATTGTTCTACCAAAAGATCTTATCTAAAGCATTGAGAAGCGTATTCGTAACATTAAAAACATTATTTTTAAATTATGTTCTATTCGTTCTACAATTACCCCAATATCCTAAACAGATAAACGCTAAATCGAAATAAGAACAACTTAGTCCGTACTGTTTTCTTCCTAAGCATCTATCTATCTTCACCTTATGAAACAGAAAAGGAATGAGATGCTTTCACTGAGATAACATACTCCTAAGCATTTCAGGAGTTATACATTTAAACCATTCAAAAAAACCATAATCCAGCCATCGTCCTGCTAGTACGACGAGAAAACGATTCCTCCATAAGATATAATATTTTTGAGTATTTATCGTTATTTTTATTTGCAGTTGTGGTATTGTTGTAAAATTATTCAACACATTCAGAAACAGAAAAAATGAAATATAGTGAAACAACTAAAAATTGGTACCTGGTCATGTTACAAGCTAACAGGAGTAGATATTTATAGGTATCTAATTCTTGAGAATAAGGCACAATAGGGAGTGGCCAGTGCTATGATCCGGCCGCCTTATTTTCGCCTTTGCAGGCATCCATTAAAGGAAGAGTGAGCCGATCGAAAATCCGATTCCTAATTTCGGTCGACGATATTAGATTAGATTTTTTAGTATATTGCTAGGTTGCAACTTGGTACCTTCATATATAATAATTCGAGTGCTCTCCCTGTAACCCCGAAAGTACATTAAACTATTACAAAAATTGAAATTAATACAGAAATATAAAACTGGCTCTTCAGACCATCCCCCTTGACTCCCGCATATCTTGCTGCATTAGGGCCACTGCCAAAATTAAAATAAGCAAAAGTCCGTCTCGCAGGACTGCATCAACTTAGCGCGGTTCCGTTCATATCCCTAGTCTAATTTGGAAAGATTAAAATAGAAGCAGTTATTATTTTGGTTCCACCAGTCTTTTTTTTTTAATTAATTATTATAATGGCGTGTCACCCTTAAGGCCACTAACGC
The DNA here is from genome assembly GCA_946811695.1 of Gonocerus acuteangulatus. Lineage (NCBI taxonomy): Eukaryota > Metazoa > Arthropoda > Insecta > Hemiptera > Coreidae > Gonocerus > Gonocerus acuteangulatus. The sequence continues at coordinate 92,118,616 of OX328125.1, forward strand.
CATTCCTGTGAGTAGTAAAGTCTTGAAAGGTCATGATTTACAATCTTACCTGGAAGGGTCTGCTACACTGGAAACGGACCCGCTAGTGACAAGGTCTTGGAATCTTGGAAATCTATATTTCTAACAATAAATTGTTTTTGTTATTTTACTTAACCAGTTTTATTGTGAATACATTATCCAACTACAAGCAATTAAAAAATAACGAGAAATAAAACAGACAAAAAGAACCATTGGAATAAACGAAATCAATTAATTTAAAGCTTTAAGGACTTTCTTCTCCGATTGACATCGCCTAATTAAAACTTTCTTCAGAACCTTTTTTATAGAGCATTTAGTAAGCTTCCGAATGGTAATCTTCCGCTTCACAAGATTGTCAACGGTTTTCGAGATACTAACGAAATTATACAAAGTTACCAAAACTTTTTTTGTCTGTTAATAAAATATTTTATTCTAACCCTTCCTTTACTCTAAACGTAACAAAAATTTCAACATATTAGTGTTGATGAAACTCGAACATGCAGAAAATGTTTCAACTGTATCCCATAATTCTAAGTACCAAAATCAAAGATAAAGAACCCTCCCTAGGAAGGACGCTAGGCAGTTGAAAAGCTATATATCTTGGAAATCCATATCTCTAACATTAAATTGTTTTTCTTATTTTTCTTAACCTGTTTTATTTTCAAATACATTATCCAACAATAAGCAGTTAAAAAATAACAAGGAATAAAAAACAGACAAAAAGGACAGTTCGAATAAGCGAAATCAATTACTTTAAAGTTTTAAGCTCTTATTTCTCCGATTGACATCGCCTAATCAAAACTTTCATTAGAATCTTTTTTTTAGAGTATTTAATAAGCTTTCTAATGGTATTCTTCCGTTTACCAAGATTATCAACCTTTTTCGAGATATTAAGGAAAGTAAACAAAGTTACTAAAACTTTTTATGTCTGTTAATAAAATATTTTATTCCAACCCTTCCTTCACTCCAAAAGTAACCAAAATTTCAAAATATTAGTTTTGATGAAAGTAGAACATGCAGAAAATTTTTCAACGGAATCCCATGATTCTAAGTACCCAAACCAAAAACGGTATTCAAAAAATATGTTTCCAATTTTCTCGAAAACGGTTAAAGCTATCGCCTTGAAAATGGTTTCATTCGTTTTCCTAGCCCAGGAATCATATAAAACGAGTACTTAGAAGCTTATGAACTCAAAAACGTAAGCGTTACGATTTTTTTTGCGCGAATTTCGCCCCAAACGCCATCTTCCAGTAGGCGGATTTTGCTGGTTAACGAACTTGACCTTTCAAATTGGACGACGGATTTTTGTACCAAATTTCATCGCAATCGGACCATTAGGGAAGCCAGAAATGAGCGAACAGACAAATATATATATATATATATATATATATATATATATATATATACAAATTTGAACCACCGTTATTTTCGGTCTCTAGGTGTTCTGAAACGCGAAATTTTCTAGTCGGCACTTTCGGATTGTTTCATTGTATCAAACTTATAAGCGGGGTTCCTCCCTATGGGGGAGGGAGGAACCGCGCTAAAATAAAAATGAAACACACTTTAGCTTCTCATTTTTGCACGGATTTGTGTCATGGCTATTTAGGAATTAAAATAGAAATGACCCGGAAGTGTATTACAAGAAGCGGACAGGAAGTGAACCGGAAGTGAAGAGGATGTAGCGAGAAGTGAGCAAAAGGTGGCCTGGAAGAGAGTAGAAGATAGCACCGGAAGTACAGAGAAAGTGAGAACGAAATTACCAGGAAGTGGGTCAGTGCATTTTTATAGGTGGGCCGGAAACGAGCGCGCTACATTGCGTTCCTCTGTCGCGTGACGTTAGATTACGGCTAAGCATTTTCCATTCTAACAAAATACCGACAACAGAGACTCTATACTCTTCACTGACTCATTAAGCCCACTTGAAGCACTTACGGCGGGTACATGTAACATCCACTACAACACGAATTCTTTATTAATCACAGATTGTAATGAGAAAAATTACTATGTACTGTGGTCAAGGCCACGATGAGCTTGAAAAGGCCTTGTAGCTCATTGCTACGCTAAGCTTGCAGTAAATCATATTAATTCCGACGTTCACCAAATACAGAAAAATAATTAACGAAAAAAAAAAACGTTTACTAGCTGACTGCAAGAGAAGAAAAAATATTAACATCCCAAACAATGTTAAAGACCTCTCAGCCAATGTATAAACATTACACTGACCTACCTCAAGGCAATATTAAAGACCTCTCAGCCAATGTATAAACATTACACTGACCTACCTCAAGGCCACAAGACTGTACGAAGCTGATTTCCTCGTCTGAATGTTCGGAACTGTTGTTTTGAAGTAGCCAAATAATGTCAAAACTAAGTAAATAATTGAATGAAGCCAACACTTTTAAAACTTCAAATACCGTTTTCTCCAAATGCGTTGGTGATTTCGAAATCCACGCCTGAACATTTTTAAATTAAAGTTGCACCGACCTCCGGGCCATTGGTAGCGACATCCATGGTGCAGCAGGAAACTTTCTCAGCGGGTCTGAAATGAGAAAAATCCTTGCTGCAGGCAGTACTCGAACCCACATCTCTCCTCTCGGATGAGAATCCGAAATGTTAACTACTAGACCACAGGGAGACCCTTTATCTAATTTACTATTAAATCTATTAACACTAACAATAGAGGCGTTAATAGCCTAAATGTTGATACGCCGTTAAACCTAAAAAAAAAAAAAAAAATACCAATAGACTACATTCAGAAGTAATTACACATCCGTGAGGCATAATTCTCCTTGTTCTCATTGTCCTGAAGAACACTTGATTCTAACTTTGCATCAAAAACAGTCAACAATCTCCTCTCAAACTAAATCTATTAAAATTTCGAATGGTTGCTTTGCACTTTCTAAGATTTTCCAAGAGGTTTCTAATATTTGCAATATGTAAATTGTCGAAAACTCATATTGTCATAAACATCAAATTGTCATGTCTCTGGACTAATCTATATAGTATATAAAAATCACGTGTCTGTCTGTTTGTTCCTCATACAAATCTATACCGTTTAACCGATTTTGACCAAACTTGGCACACAGGTAGGCCTTGATACGGGAAATCTCCTAGGCTAGGTCAAAATAGTCAAATTTCAAAATTTGGTCAAAATGTCAAAAGTTTTGTTTAAAGAAAATTGGCTAAACTGAACCATTCAGATTCTAACGGCCATTTTCAATCGACAGCCATTTTGAATAATGTCTCAAATTTGTTTGTTGATGTTTTTGACAATTAGAATAACTCGAACTCATTATTGACTTTACATCATTATACAATCATGTAATGCATTTTATTTCAGTTTTATATCAACAGTCACTGTCTAATTAAGGAGCGCTGGCCTTTCTTTGATAAGAGCTAACTACTTACAGGCTGTGGTGCTGGCCTCTGTCGGCTGTTTTATGAATTGCTGTGGTGCTGGCCTCTGTTGGCCGTTTTTCGAATTACTAGACAGATATAAACAAATTCACACCGTTTGACCGATTTTGACGTGACTGGATATACAGGTAGATCTTGATACGGGGAGAGACATAGGCAGAAAGTAGTTGTAGCATGGCACACTGGGTAACAGCTAGTGTAATATAAGCAAATGAACTTGATAATTTTGCTTTTCTTTATTGATATTCCGCTTACCTTTGGAAAAATTCTTCAATAAATCTTGTTTTTTTTGTTTTTTTTTATATTCACATTTTGATTGAGTTTTATTCAAGGTTCAAGTGATTTGGTAAGAGAGTTCAGATTTATACAAAATCTGAGGAATCGAGAACATACGGTAATTTACTTGAGAGAAGATCGTTGACTGTTGGTGTTGCGAAGGTGGAAATTGTCAGGGTTTGGTCGTACTGTCATAATAAAACTACATTTCTTATGTGAAAATGTATTTTATTGTTTGCCTTTATGACTTTCTTCCTAACGTTATTTTCATGAAGATTAGATAGTTAGCCAAGAAGATTAGATTGATCTACCTCTAATGTAAGCTCTAGCTATAGCACAGGCATCCTGTATAATCTATTTCACGAGTTTCTGACGAATCAAGAATATTCACGTTTTTGGATATGTATGGTGAAGCTGAAAAATATTATTTCGTTTTTCGCCTCCCATATTACGCTGATAATATCTTAAATGGGTGGCGAGCTGACCACATGCAAGAACGTAATGGCCCCATGATTCTCAAAAAATCAAATTCCTGTATAATGTTTTTAAATATTTTTTCTATATGTATATAGTTGTTAGTATTAACTATGTCCTACTTGTTTTAAGCCCCGATGAAGGCTTTAATTTCAAGCCGAAACGTCTGGAATTAATAAACCCCATTTGCACATACAAATGTAGTTTTATTAAGACCCAACGCCAAACCCTGACAATGTCTATGGCAATTTACCATTGCTTATCAAAGAAGTCGATAGCAAACACTTCTTCATAGAATTGGTAGCTATTTTTTCAAGAGGAGCAACAAGCCTCTGCGTTTCATTAAAATTTGGTATGTTTTATTAAATACGAGAAAAAATAATTATTTGTCTTATCATTAAATTTAATTGCAATTACCCGATAGTTCCCACGGTCAGAAAGAGCAGCTGTCCGATTGTGACGTTAGCTGAATTCATTACGCACTCCATACACCAACCTCACCTAATGACAACCAGAGCTGAAGTTTCGTAAGTCCACTTAAGAGAAAAGTTCAATTTGAAACTAATTTCTTTCTAACGAGTCATCCTAAAGCTGTTACACTTATGGTGTCACGAATGACTCTAATGCGGTCACTTTAAATGCAATAAGTGACTTTGGCGTTCTCCTCGACGCTTTCCACTTTAATCATTTCAATGCTATAAGGTCAAACAACTAGTGATATGGACCTTTAATCACTCAATCACGAAACTAAAATTAATATTTAAACTTAGACCAACGTTAATGCCAAGCTGAGATAACTGGTTGTCGTCTGAATATTCAAGTTAACCCATTCGATGATTTGTAAGAACATGGCCCGGAGATAGCAGACTTTTTTTTTTTTTTTTTTTTTTTTTATTACGGCGCATCTTGGCTATTAGCGCCGGGCCTCCAGGAATTTTCTCAGCGAGCCCTGAGATGAGAAAATTCCTGTCGCCGGTGGGGATCGAACCCACCATCTCCCGCTTATGAATCCAGCGCGCTAGCCACTAGACCACGGGAGACCCCAGCCGACCATTGGAACATTTTCATTGCGAGGAGCGGATTAAGCACTATTAAACGTTGCAATTCATAGTTAATAATAAATTGACAGGTCTCCTCGTGGTCTTGTGGCTAGCGCCTTAGATTCATAAGTGGGAGATGGGGTTCGCTTTCCACCGGTGCACCGGTGGCAGGAATTTTCATTCTCATCCCAAGGCTCGTTGGGAAAACTCCTCGCTGCACCCTGGATGTCGGCGTTAATGGCCTAGAAAAATGCACATGCGCCGTAAAAAAAAATATATTTATAAATGGACGTTAAAATTTAAATATTAAATTTTGTTTTCCTCTACTTTACGGATTTCCTTAGGTCAAGAAAAAATTTCGACAACTAGTTTCGACACAGAATAACTGATAAATGCACATTACTGTTATTGAAAACACACGGTTTGCCGGTCCTCTTATAGCCTCAGAAAACAATCGGTCTCGCTTTGGTGGAGCAACGCGGAAATAATTCGGATGGGTGGCCATACGAAATCACTTGGTTGTTAGCCTGCTGATAGGACAGTGCTAATTGCCTGTATATATATATATATATATATATATATATATATATATATATATATATATTCAGGTATCTTCGCTAGGGAATATTTTTGGTATACATCCGGCGATCATCTGAAGCTGTTTCCTCTAATTTGATAAGATTTTAATAATTTGTAAAGGTGCAATAACCTAATGTTATAAGATTTGCACCTAACTTAATATTTGTTTAGTTGACAGTTGGCTTCTCACCCCCGGTGCGGCTCTTCTCGACAGTGTTATATTTCGCCGGATTCCATTCCGGCTTCTTCAGGCTCCGATCCTTGGTGGTAGGCAAGGATTCCACAGGATGGAAATATTAACCGGATCTGGAAAATAATAATTCTTATCGTAAGTGTAAATAATATTTATGGGTGACCTTCCGCCTATAACGAAAATTCCAAAATTAAAATAAAGGGTCAGCTTAATATTAATAATGAAGAACTCCTAAGAAAATACATGGAGTATTGAAAGGAACTACCAGAACATCTTGGCATTAAGAAAGGGATTATAAAGAACAAAAAATGGGTTTCAGCCTATATCGGATAATATTTATGAAGAAAACGGCAGGGGATGGTCCCCAAAATTATTTTAAACAATTATTTATATTGGCGAAGTTTTTAAACTATTCAGGTACATCCTAAGGAATCTTAAAAGGCTCGGACACACAGGACGCGATCTATATCGCGGCTGGCAGCGATATATGACCGAGGAGATCTACTTGTATTACATCAGGCCCGTAAAACAAAAGACGAGCAGCGAGCTAGTCTTTATCGCTTTGCCGGGCGATAAAGTTGTACAAAATTACACATTTGTCGCGCAATCAGTTTAGTGAAGAAACTGAATTATTCGTTCGTTTATGTTTTGAGGTTATGTTGTTTTAATAAAAAAAAAAAAAAAAAAAAAAAAAAAAAAAAAAAAAAAAAAAAAAAAAAAAAAAAAAAACGAATTCTATCTTGCTAAAAAAAATATCTCGTACGTGAAATGTCACCTTATCGCAGACCACCACAACGATCGTTGGATCGCTGCCTGCCGCAACAGATTGCGTCCTGTGTGCCCGAGCCTATATTAAGTATTGTTAAGGTCTATTGTGACTTTAAATTTCTTTTTAAGGTCCTTAATTTATAAATTATTAAATTTTGAGAGTGAACATTAAATCCAGGTAAAAACTTCTATGATGTGTTGAGTGGAAAAGATATATTCACACAGTGTGAATAAATGGTATATTCACACAGTGTGAATAAATGGTATATTCACACAGTGTGAATAAATGGTATATTCACACAGTGTGAATAAATGGTATATTCACACAGTGTGAATAAATGGTATATTCACACAGTGTGAATAAATGGTATATTCACACAGTGTGAATAAATGGTATATTCACACAGTGTGAATAAATGGTATATTCACACAGTGTGAATAAATGGTATATTCACACAGTGTGAATAAATGGTACATTCACACTCATGAAGTTTTCTTCAAGAATCCATTGAGCCTTCTCAACCCTTAACTTTAACTTAAATAATATTCATGATGAACCTTTTTTAAAAGAAATACCAAAATAAATATAATTTCTCTTTAATTATTTATAATATTATTCAGATAGTAATATAACAGAGGGGGCTAACCTGCCGCTCGCGAGCCACATGCGGCTATTTGAAAGATCATTTGTGGCTCTCGATAAATGTACCCGATTTCCGTTTTCATTTTCGTGCTTATTATATTTAAAATTATATTTAAAAAATCTTTCCGAATGTCTTACAAAATTTATTTTAAATACTGGCAACAAATTTGAATGACTAAGTGCAAGGTTGAAACAAATTCAATTTCCGTCCAAGTTTCGGCTACTTTTTCCGACCCTAAGAAATATTTTGGGTCATCTACAAGAATAATTATATATATATATATATATAAACATCACTTGGAGGGGGAATAGAACCGAACAAACTGGAATATGGGTTGTTTATCTTGTCTTCACGTAAACCCAAATTAATAATTATATTCCTGTAATGATATTACTGGGAGTTCCAAAGGTTGTTGGTTCACAGCCTGAGTCTGCGATGAATTATTCCGAGAAGCACTCGGTCGGCTTTGTACCTGAAGGCCTGAATGGAATACCAACGCGTGAGTAAGCCTTGCGAAACCCTAAGGACCTCCGAGATGATGAGCGTATAAGTGTAATGAACCGGCTGAGAAGTGTAAACATTAGCAAACATTAAATGCATACTTCTCGGCCGAGTGTGAATAACTCAGCTGATGAATGCCGGAACAGGGCTAGGAGACATTATTGAAAATGGAACGTCTGAACGAAATGTCCTTCCAATGTATGAAGGTGTCCTTGGAAAACATGAGGATATTTGTTGTCCTATAATAATAATCCTGTTGTTTTTTTAGCATAGATATTCTTTAGCGGTGACTAAATTGGAAAGAACACGTTACAAAAAAGTGTCCGCTAGCGTTCGTGCATGCGCAGTGGCCACGTACGAAAAAGAATACTGTATGTGTCGCAAAACAGTGTCCGCTGGCGTTCACGCATTCGCAGGTGCGTGCCCATGTACGAAAAAGAAGACTGTGTGTATCACAAAAAGTGTCCGCAGGCGTTCGCACATTCGCAGGTGCGTGGCCATGTACGAAAAAGAAGACTGTATGTATCACAAAAAAGTGCCCACTGGCGTTTGCGCATGCGCAGTGGTGTTGGCGCATTCACAGTGGCCATGTACGAATACGAACACTGTATGTGTCACAAAAAAGCGTCCGCTGCCGTTCGCGCATGCGCAGTGGCGTGGCCATGTACGAAAAAGAAGACTATGTGTCACAAAAAAGTGTCCGCTGGCGTTGCGCATGCGCAACGGCCATGTACGAAAAAGAAGACTATGAGTTACGGCGTTCCAAATAGGTGTCACAAAACAGGGTCTGCTAGCATTCGCGCATGCGTAGTGGCGTTCGCGCATGCGCTGTGGCCATGTACGAAAAATAAGACTGTATTTTATAGAGTACATTACATAGGTTTGTCGAGTTGGCCTAAGAGTTACAAAAAAGTGTCACAAAAATATGTCCGCTGGCGTTCGTGTATGCACGGTGGGGTGGCCATGTACGAAAAAGAAGAATATATGTTATATAGTACATTACATAAGACCTAAAGCATATTTTTGTTCCTGAATCTTAGCAGAAGGCTCTAAACGAAATACCTTTTTTGTTTTAAATTGCATTTATCAGTAAAATTAGTATTTTAGTAAAATGAGCCAAGAAAGTATGAACGGTATTGGTAATAAGTTTTGAGTGGCTGTGGTAATCATGATGGCTGTGGCTAATTAAGATGGCGTATACATAGGTTTGTTTTTAATTCTCCTATCTATATAACCTTCCTCATACTGCTACAACTGAAGTTGGCATTCTTTTTTAATTTATAGAATGATTTTCTCCTGTTTTTGTTTTTTTTCCCAAAACGCCTAGAATTATCGCCTCGAAATTGGATTCATTCAATCAGTAAAAATTAATTTATTTACCAGTTAAAAATGTGCTTGAAAAAACCAGCCTGACGAAACTGTGTTCTGAAAAGCAGATTCTGGTGATCAGATTTTGATTTAAAATGGTAAAGAATACTCTATAAGCTTCAAAAAATAAAGTTTTTCAAATTCAGAAGATAAAAATCTTTGCGCTTAACTTTTAGCGCGATTCCTCTTTTCCACCATAGCCCCGCTTATAAATGTTATTTTCAGAATACCAAGAGAACGAAACTAACGGTGTTTCAAATTTGTATATACGTACAATGAAACAATCCGAAAGTGCCGACTAGAAAATTTCGCGTTTCAGAACACCTAGAGACCGAAAATAACGGTGGTTCAAATTTGTATATATATATATATATATATATATATATATATATATACACACATATATATATATATATATATATATATATATATATATATATATATATACACATTTGTCTATTCGTTCTCTCGAAGCCTCAAAAATTGTCTGATTTTGATGAAATTTGGTACGCAAATCTTTCGTTCATGTTCAACGTGGTTTTTGGAGAGAAAAATCGCGCGAAAAAAAATCGTTACGCTTACATCATGTGTTTGAAAGTACTCGCTTTATAGGTTTGTTGGCCTAGGAAAACGATTGAAACCATTTTTAAGGCGGTGGCCTTAACTGTTTTCGAGAAAAGTGGAAAAATAGGTGTCGAAGTTATGGTACTTAGAATCATCAGATTAAGTTAAAATTTTTTCTGCATGTTTGAAATTCATAGAAAACAAATATGTTTAACATTTGGAGTTAAGGAAGGATTAGAATAAAAAATGGTAGACATGAAAAGTTTTCGGAACTTGGTTTATTTTCCTTAATATCTCGAAAACAATTGAGAAAGCGTGGTAAGTGGAAAGTAACCATTCGAAAGCTTACTGAATTCTCTACAAAAAAAAGTTCTGAAGTAATTTTCTATTAGGCGTTGTCAATCGGAGAAATAAGTGCTTAAATCTTCAAATGTGTTGTTTTATACTTTTGAACGGGTTTTCGTAGTTGTTTAGCTCACTTCTTAATTTTTTTTTCTAATTGAATTTATTCATAAAATTAATATTATAGTAGAAGAAAACTAGAAACATTTTGATATTTGATACTCTGAAATAACAATTTCTAGTTTGTAGCAGTGGGGACTGGCCAACCCAGCTGTAGGGTGGGGTAACAGGTAAAAGGGTTCGCTGGCCCTTTGTAACGGGTCATGAAAGCATTTTACGAAAGGTCGAACCAAAATAATAACCGTTTCTATTTCAATCTTTTCATATGACAACAAAATGACACCAGGGATAAGAACGTAACCGAGCTATGATGACGCAGTTCCTGGGAGTCGGACTTTTTTTATACAGCTTAGAGAGGGAGTGAATTTTTACCACTCAGAGTTGTTTAGTGTAAATATTTTGAGCATTGTGGCATATTTTAAGCATATATATTTCATACGACTTAAACTAGCTTTTCATCAATTTTTATGTCCCTTCGAAAATTGCACTAGATTGGAAAACAGAATACTAAAAATTTCTATTCCAAGCGGTACAAATTATAAGAGGTATATGAACGATTAAGATATGATGAAGCAGTTCCTGCGAGTCAGCTTCGTTAGGAATGTGCTTAGCCACATAGCTCGTGCTAGACAGCTTTTAATTAGTTCTAATTAGGAAAACGAAGGAATCAAGTACCCAGGAATTCTTGCTTTTCTACTTAATCACTCTCCTGATCTTTAGGGAGAGCCTATTGCACCATAGGATACATAGAATAATTTTATATTTATTGCGACCTTTTAGCACTTTCCTCCGAAGGAAAGTAGCTATTGAGATTGGACTCATGACGGAATTTTTGAAAAATGTCTTCAAATCTTTATCGATCCTACCTAGTAGACACCGAAAATGACCCCCGTTAAAATTTATATATATCTATATATATATATATATATATATATATAGATATATATGCATATATATATATATATATATATATATATATATATATATATATATATATATATATATATATGTGTCTGTTAACACGATAGCGGCCAGAGTTTTTGTTTTTTCGTCACGAAACTTGGTATATAGCATTCAATTAGCAAACGATTGAACGAGTTCGTTAACCACCAAAGTCGGTCCACCGGAAGGGGGGGTTTACCCCGAACCCAAAACACTAATTTGACTATGTCAGCCGTAATATTTGTTATATTTCAACGAAACTTGGTATTCGTAGTGGTAATATAGAGAGAAAATTGAGATATAAAAATGAACTAAATCGGTTCATTAGAAGGGGGGGTTTACTCTCGACCCACAATACCAATTCGCCACTCCAGCCGTGATTTTTGGTATATTTCGACGAAACTCGGTATTCGTAGTGGTAATCCACAGGTGAATATGTGTTGTAAAAATAAACTAAATCGGTTCATTAGGAGGGGGGGGTTTACTCCGGACCCACAATACCAATTCGCCACTACCAGACGTGATTTTTGGTATATTTCGACGAAACTCGGTATTCGTAGTGGTAATCTACAGTTAAATATGTGTTGTAAAAATAAACTAAATCGGTTCATTAGAAGGGGGGGGGGTTTACTCCGAACCCAAATTCCTAATATACTCATACCGGTCGTAATTTCTGCTGTATTGTAACGAAACGCGGTATACGTCGTGGGTAACTCATGAGAAAGAAGTGTTGCAAAAATGAGCTGAATCGGTCAATCGTAAAGCGGGGGTTTAATTTGTAATATATTTCAATAGAAAAGCCCGCCAAACGTAGGTTCACAAAGCCGCCGCAAGGAGCGCTTTCTACCACTAGAGTGACTGTATCCTGTTCCTGCGTTAGATCAAAATACGATAATATGAGTTTTTTTGTATTTATTACGTAGTGTAGTAGGTACCATGTGTAAACATAACTCTGGAAGCAAATTAATAATTGATCAGTTACTCATTACAAATTTAAAAGAGAACTATTCATGTTTTAATTTCATTTATGTAGGATATTTTAAGCAAATTGTTCTGGAAAGCAGTCTACACTACCCAAATTCTGAGGAAAGTGCTTAGTTATGCAGCTCCTGCGTGACGGACTTTTATATTAATAGATTAGCTTAAATCCGCCGGAAGGTCAATAATAAAATCACCTCACTACTTCAGCTCCAAATACTTTATTCACTGCTTTAAATATTTCACAACCTTCTGGTGCCTCTTCGGGAGCTTATACATAAAAATATTTATGCTCACATCAGAAAAATTTGTATGCACAGTCCATAGTTGGGCTTCATTTAATTAAATAGTTTTTCACTGATTGAGTTATGCATCCCCTAAATTAATTTTTTAATTTATGAATAAAAGGGTAGAATAATTATTCAATTAATGTTATTCAAGAACAATATCAATGAATTTTCATTGAATAAGAGTTCATTCATTTTTTTTCTTTTTTATTCTATGAATATATCATTATTTTTCCTTCTTCAATAATTTTTTTTGTTCTAAATAATTTGGTTATTGAAAAAAAATACCAATTATGAACGGCAACCGTAAAAAGTCTTCTTGAACAATAGCATTAATTCTGCCAGAATAAAAAAAACAACAACAAATTAATCAGTTGCTAACCTTTCGATATGTTTAATATAATTTGCCAACAAATACACATAATTAAATCAAGAAATACATATTAACACATAGAAAATTTTTATTATTTATTTTGTTATTTATATCTTAATCAGAATAAAAAAAAATCCGTTCGGATAAATAATTTGTTTTTAATAGCAATTTTCATTCAAATAAATAATTTCATTAATGAATAAAAATAAAATGTTACGTTAGTAATTAAATTACTAAATGATGTTATTTTTATTTATTTTTTTTAATGGTGTATCAACAATTGAGCTATTAGCTCCTCGATATCTACATGTTATGATGCCAGCAGGACGGAGTCGGTCACCCATTCAGGTACTGGCCAAGCCTGACATTGCCTAACTTCGGTGGTCATCGGGAACCGGTGCGTTCAAGCTGGCTATGGCCGTTGGCATTACACTAAATGATGAATAAAACTGTTATTCCTTATTCTGAGTAGAATTAAAATGTTATTCATTAGTCATTACATATTATATTGACCATCGCTGACATAGCCCACGGTGCTAAACCATCTACCATAACCGGGGGAGTCAATAGTGGCTCCAATAAAGGATTTGGAAATGAAGTGATGGTGATTATTAGGGAACGGATGTTCATCTAAAATAAAATTCAAAATATGTACACATATATTTAACTATTGATAATGAAATATGTAATAAAAAATTGAAAATATGTAGTATAAAATACCAAAAACACTATAAAATATTTAAATGAAAAGCATAAATAAAAATTAGGAACTCATTATAAAAAGGGGAAAAAAGAAGTTGAACATTTCTATAGATGAACATTATTTTGGAAAAAAAAAAAAATGCATTTTTAAATTGTTTAACGTGCAATGAAGCAGGTCTGATAGTGGTGGGGTCACCGATCAGGCCCATTTCGAAAAATAGTCGACGTTTTAGGGATGCGTCTTAGGAACTAAGAAATAAAATAAAAATAGGTTGAAAATTCATTATTTTATATTTCGAGTTTCGAAAATAATATCATGATATCTTTCGCTTATTCACTTGTTTTGGAGAGCAGATTAAAGGAATAATACAATTGTTAAACAATAATTTGTTATATATTTTTTTAAAAACCCATCTGCTCCAAGACCATTAGCGCCGTGGAAGCACGGCTACCTTTGCTTCTTGCAATTAAAAAAGACACAGTGATATAGATTCAACGGGTAAAGCATTCTTTCTCGGTTTCCTCTTTAGTTTTCAATTACAAAATAAAAAGAATATCAAAATATGTAGCAAAATTATGTATTTATGCCCAAATGTGTAAATAAAAATATGTAAAATAAACACCTGTTTAAATGCTTTAAAATCACTTAAAACGTGCAAAGTTCCATCAAAAATTTCGATTTAAGAATCAGAAAAAAATATGTAAATACAATAATATCCGTTCCCTAGTGATTATTGATCTTTCGTCACATTTAAGTCAATCTACTAATGGAGCAGAGATGGGCATAATTTTATTTATAAATAAAAATACTAATTTATTCGTACTTCATATATTTGTGAATACGAATATAAATAAATTCATACTTCATATATTTGTGAATACGGATATAAATAAATTCGTATTCATAAGGGTGAATACGAATTTATTTTTATGCACATATATTAAATATAAAAATACAAATAAAATTTTATTCGCAAATTTTTCTGTGAATAAAAATAAATTCACAGAAAAAATTGTAAATAATCACAAAAAATGTGAATATTTACAAAAAATCAAGTGATTAAAAAAAATCACATTAAAATATACGAATAAAAATTTATTCACCTTATAATTTGTGAATGAAAATTTATTCACAATAAAATTCGCAAAGAAATCATGAATTTATTCGTATTAAGATGATATTACGAAAGTTATTTTTTTTTTTTACTTTTTTTTTTTTAAGGCGTTATTTAGGTTATTAGCGCCTAGATTTTTTGTTTACCCCGACTCCACCGCGGGACCACCAGCCATGCTGCAGGGACACAGTTTGTCATCTTTACCTCCTTCAAAAAAAAAAAAAAAGAAAAAAAAAAAAAGAAAAAGAAAGAAATAAAATCACCTTCAATAACTTTCGTAATATCATCTTAATACGAAAAAATTCATAATTTATTTGCAAATTTTATTGTGAATAAATTTTTATTCACAAATTATAGTGTGAATATATTTTTATTATATATATATATGTATATTTTAATGTGATTTTTTTTGTAATCACTTGATTTTTTGTAAATATTCACATTTTTTGTGATTATTTACAATTTTTTCTGTGAATTTATTTTTATTCGCAGAAAAATTTGCGAATAAAATTTTATTTGTATTTTTATATTTAATATATGTGAATAAAAATAAATTCGTATTCACACTTATGAATACGAATTAATTTATATTCGTATTCACAAATATATGAAGTAAGAATTTATTTATATTCGTAGTTACAAATATATGAAGTACAAATAAATTCGTATTTTTATTTATAAATAAAATTATGCCCATCTCTGTAATGGAGTCACTTCAATACTTACTGTACAGTATTATCCAAAAAATGGCTACTTCTCTGACAATGTTGTACAAGTAAATGTCATAATGCCATACTACTAACAGCTGATATTATAAGACGATGAAGCCATGGGGATTTCTTCTAATTAAAATGTGTTACCTAACATCCATTGCGGATCTATATGTTTAAGCGATGACATTAACGAAGACCTAACAACATCCCTGATAGAGTAGCCGAAAGAGAGAGGAGTCCGAGGGCGTGAGGAGGGGGCGAGGGAAAGCCTTCTGGTATATAAGCCAAGACCACCGTCCTGGAGGCATCACAAACCACCACACCACAGCAACATGCAGACCTGGGTGAGTACACCAATGGATATAGCAACACTAACACAACTACACGGATAGTAGTAACCAGTGATTTCCGAGTAACAGTGATTCCGCGAGTGATACCTTTACGTCTACTGCTGGATCTCGAGTTCTTTCATTGGATGATCTTACTTAGCTGGTGCATAACACATTCATGGAATTTCGTTTTTTGTTTTTTCTCGTGATAAAAACGTGAGGAGGTTGTATATTCCCGAGTGGTCAAAATTTAAAAATTTAAAATTTACTGTATGCTTCTAAAGTTTCGTAAATAGTTTTCTCGAGTAAAATTCATTTGGAAATTCATCTTTTCGTTTTTCTGTAGGGATAAACGTGTGCAACTCATATCTTTTCCGAATAGCCAAACTAAACCAAATTCACTGACTAAAGTCTTGTAAATATGTTTCCAGAAAAAAATAACGATCGTGTGAAAATATAAATATTCCACTTTATAAAGTAATACATAACGTTACACTTTCTCTCTCATTTCGACTTCACGCCACCCCAGAACTTACTTTTCTTTCACTATTTGCCATCAAGCAGAAAATATTTCATATACCATCATATAATATTCCAGCAGTTTTATTTATACTATGAAGTATAACGCTGAATGATATTGCCAACATACTGTAGTCATAAAACAGTATTTTCATTTACCGAAATGTAATTTCAGCAACTTTCTTGATATTCTGTTGATTTTTTTTTCAAATCAGTGCCTTCAATTTAATAAATACTAAGCTTGAAACACACGGGCGTCCCTCTTTTTTCAGGACAATCGATGACAAAAACCAACTTCGCGCCAACTTCTTCGTGACATATCCCACCTGACTTTCATGCATTCTTATGACTCCCATGATGATACATCATTTTTAATACAAAGATATTCGCATTCTTTTTTTAAGACACTTACCCAAGTGAAGTATAAGCTTTAATAATTAGCACACAACGAAAGAATGAATTCACAAAAGAGAACTTTCTAGGATTTTCGAGTAAGTTAAAACCCCTAGGGAGTCAATGAATACAAGAATTTATTTTTTTATATTTTTCGCAGACATGATCCTCATATACATATACATACATAAGTACCGTAGAAATCATGTTTGATTGTTGTATCCAAAAGGTGGGGAATTTTACTACGAATAGAATCTGCTAGAGTATATAAAGCCAGAAGTAAAAAGTGATCATAAACATTGCATTGCTTACAATATTATAGAAATCTTGATTCAAAGTAATATTGGTATGAGGCAAATTATAAATATCCTTTCTAAACATCGGAAAGTGATTAAATATTTAACGTAGAAAATAAAAGAATTTGAGGTGAACGCTTTTTATTGAAAAGTTGTCTAAGGAATTTTTTTTCAACTCAAAATACTATAACATCTGTCCTCTAAAGTACAGTTATATAGGTTATACATATATATATTATAAATACACTTATCCGTATGTAATAATAATATATTATATTCTTGTAATAATCAATGATAAATCATAAATCAATTATGAAATTCATTGTTACAATAACAAATAACTAAAATGAATCTTCTTAAATTCTCCATTTACATAATTTGAAAGCGTGTATGATTTTAAAGGAAACATAGTTTATCAATTCAATCGCACTTGCAGTCGTATAAATAATATCATTAATTAGCTATGCTTGCATTATTTAATTTAAGAAAAAAACATTCTGCTCATTTCTTCATGAGACATTATGAATGACTAATTTTTCTTAATTGAAGTAAACCAACAAGATTAGTGATTTATGTTTCCCCTCCTTATTGAAAAGTCATTAGAGCTCAACTACTGGAACTGATTATATTTTTTTCTGCTTTAGATTATTTTGGGATTGGCAGCCTGCGTGCTTGCAGACTCACCAAAGACTGAGACTTCAACATCAGTGAAGGACAAGAGGACACCAGGAGGTCTTAGTTCCAGCGGATATTCTGCACCAAGCTCCACCTACTCAGCACCAAGCTCGAGCTACTCCGCACCTAGTAATACTTATGGAGCACCCAGCGCTAGCTACGCCGCACCAAGCAGCAACTATGGAGCACCAAGTGCTACATACAGCTCACCAAGCAGCACATATGGAACTCCAAGCGCCAGCTATCTCCCAGCAAGCTACACGCCATCTTCCACATACGGAGCACCTACAGCATACTCCGCTGGTTCTGGCAGCCATTCAGGACCTGTGCTGATGTACGTTAGCAGCGGATCAGGACTCTCTCACAGCCCATCTGCCGACTACAGCAGCCTTCTTCAATTCCTCCAGCCTTCCGTCCACAGTCTCTTCCAGCCACAGCTTGACCTCTACTCTGGACTTGGTTCCGGTTATTACAGCGGTCTCCACATCCCCAGACTCGGACCAGTCACCTTCGGAGCAGGACACGGTGGAGAACTCGCTGCAATCTCTGCTTCACCAATCAGCCATCTCCCTGCCGTCTCTTACTCACCAGCTCTTTCAGCAGCTTACTCACCATCATCAGCCTATTCTTCAGGTTCTTCGGCATCTGCTTACTCAGCACCATCTTCTGCTACATACTCTGCACCCTCTTCTTCATACTCCTCACCAGCTGTGAGCTCTTACTCATCACCATCAAGCACATATGGTGCCCCATCAACATCTTATTCATCAGGATCTTCCTCCCACGCTTACTCCCAGCCTGCCGCAACTTACTCACAGCCCTCATCCACATACTCTTCACCATCCTCATCTTACTCACA
Organism: Gonocerus acuteangulatus; assembly: GCA_946811695.1. NCBI lineage: Eukaryota > Metazoa > Arthropoda > Insecta > Hemiptera > Coreidae > Gonocerus > Gonocerus acuteangulatus. Next base: position 92,137,101 of record OX328125.1, read on the forward strand.
GCCAGCCTCAAACTATGGCGCCCCTTCATCGCAATATGGAGCACCATCAAACTCCTACAACACCGTGAGCTATTCAAAACACTAAAACCTTCTCTCCTTTCGTCTTTTGTATTTATTAAAATCGTTTCCCTTTCGCGATGTATTGTTATGTGTATAATAATGCCAATGTTTATACCAAATAAATTATAACTTTTTTATATATATTTTAGTTCTTCTTTCATTCCTCTATGAACACAAGAAAGTGATTAAGGCACCAAAGTAGTAAATGTAATGTTTGTATTTATTCTTAGGAGCTAAATATCTGAGATCAGTAATCATTTGTTGGTTACTTATTTCATTTCAGTGAGAATTATTAAGAAAAAAATAACACAAAGAAAAATGAATTAAAAAATTTAATATTTTAAAAACTATTTTACAATTAATGATTCTCATGAGTTTTTATTACATTCTCAATCTTCAATATCTACAAATACACTATTGAACTCAAAAGACACAGTCACTTATTATATAGAAATAGCTGAAGAGATTTAAAGCAAGATAATATAATCTAAATAAAAAGTGTTTCATTTTCCCTAAACAAACTATCACAAATTAAGTTCTTCATTTAACCTTTTCGATGCGACGTGGGCTAGCTGTCTACTCCCTCCTCAGGCGGACCAAACTCCTCCTAGAGCGGCCGTACGCACCCGTATTTCTTTTTCTTTTTTTTTTTTTTTTTTTTTTTTTTTTTTTTTTTTTTTTTTTTTTTTTTTTTTTTTTTTTTTTTTTTTACTTAGGCGCTCATTACCTACAATAACCATTTAAAACAAAGTTTACTTACTTTTCTTCCCTATATTTGTCTTTCTACATCATTCCGAATCCACTGCTTGTTTTTGGACGTGATTTTCAAATGTAGCAATGAAAATGTTTTTTATTTATTATTATAATAAGCTATTCCTTTATTATTTACAGTTTCGGTAAAAAAAATGCCCTAAGAACATTTTTACCCTGCACACGTCTCACAGATGCATGTTACTTATAACGTTCATAATTTGTATGTTACCAGTTGAGGGTTAAACCAGAAATTATCCCCCATTCCTCCTAGAGCACTCTGTTCGCGCTCAAGGCAGTAGAGGGCTCGCAATCAAGAGATACAGCTGTGGCGAGAATACTCGGGCGTCGCCTCGAAAGGGTTAATGCTTTCAAAATAAGTGACGTATGTACAATAACCATGAAGTATGAATACTCCTTGTCAAAGGTTGTAGGTTTGGTTAGCTGGTGGATTTTCTTGTGAAAAATGAAACGGTCCATCCTGGTAAGAAACGTGTAGATAACCCGTCAAATTTGAATTATTTATAAAAATGCCTTAAAATAAAAAGAAAATAAAAATACCCTTTAAAGGGTTCACCAAACTTGATCCCTGATATTTGTGAGAGTATTACGAATGAATCTTCCTCAATTTTTTCGGAATGTTCAAAAGCCATATTCGAGTGAAATTAAATCGACATAAATGAAAAGAAGGATATAAATTTCTGAAAACAATTACAGGCCAGTTTTTCAAATAAAAATAAAACTATTCAATATTTACATGAAATTAAGCAGATACCCATTCATATCCATTGCTTGTATTCGGTATACTCGTAATATAATACAATATTAACGCCAGAAGGACGCACAGATCACCTTCAAAAGGGCCTTCCCAAGCTCCCTTCTGCTCTTCCAGTGTCTGGAGTCGAAGTGATCGGTGAGCTATAGACATTGTAGCTCACTTAAAGAATGAGAAAGACATTGCTAACAGTTCACTTGGTCACTGCAGGAGATCTTTGGGCCACTGTCTTCAGAGTCGGCTTGGTGGAGAGAGTGACTGGGTGACGCTATATAGGGAGAATACATGATTTTGATGAGTGGAAAATTTAGTTTGGGAACTTGGGAATCTGGATAATATAACAACATTAACGGGTATAGATAAATCAATGTAGTAAAATAAATGGAAGATATACTCTTCCAGCCGCCGAGAAACTGGAAGTACAGATTACACATTGTGTTTTTTCTTATGACAATTTAAGACCATTTTGGAAACTTCAATTTGCAAGATTTCCTATTACTTCTTGAATATTATCTTGGATTCGCATTGAATCATTTCCCTTGCTCCAGGTAAGTAAATAAACAACGTACAGGCTAAAAAATACCTCTATAGAGTCTTGTGGTACTCTATTCTCTTGGATAAATGATTTTGATATTTGATCCCCTAAATCTACTGCTACATAATATTTTCAGACCAGTAAAGTGCCAAATAGACGGGAAGAAGTTAATGATGCCGTCTCAGGATTGGCCCCGGTCGGTTGACTTCATCTCCAGACAAGACAGACCGATTTCTTCCTACTTCAATGCTGAATTATCGATAACAAATATTGTAACTGACTATACACTCAGGACAATTCTTAAATTGACGTACAATCCGACGAAATTACATTTCTGATGGCAGCCAGTGCATTGATGAACTGCTTAAATACCCAATAGATACACATTAGTACAATAATATTTAAAAAAAAAGATAACAAAAGCCATCTTGTGGTGTTGATTTGACATCATTGGACTGACACATAACAAAGAAAATTACTCTGCAGTGAATATAAATAAACAATAAATATAAATAAAATATAACGATACTTAAGAATGATAATCATTAAATAATAACAATAATCAAATTAACAATACCATTAAAATAATATAAAAAAATACAAAAAAAAGTAAATAAATAAATAAAATAAAATAAAGAAGTAAATCAAATACAGACAAACCTGGTCTAACTCATATAACCTCATCCACTAGGCCAGAGCTCCTCTGGAGGTATCTACGTGGTGCAGATACAGCCAAACCTGTCTAACTCATATAACCTCATCCACTAGGCCAGAGCTCCTCTGGAGTTATCTACGTGGTGCAGATACAGCCAAACCTGGTCTAACTCATATAACCTCATCCACTAGGCCAGAGCTCCTCTGGAGGTATCTACGTGGTGCAGATACAGCCAAACCTGGTCTAACTCATATAACCTCATCCACTAGGCCAGAGCTCCTCTGGAGGTATCTACGTGGTGCAGATACAGCCAAACCTGGTCTAACTCGTATAACCTCATCCACTAGGCCAGAGCTCCTCTGGAGGTATCTACGTGGTCCGATACAGCCAAACCTGGTCTAACTCGTATAACCTCATCCACTAGGCCAGAGCTCCTCTGGAGGTATCTACGTGGTCCGATACAGCCAAACCTGGTCTAACTCATATAACCTCATCCACTAGGCCAGAGCTCCTCTGGAGTTATCTACGTGGTGCAGATACAGCCAAACCTGGTCTAACTCATATAACCTCATCTACTAGGCCAGAGCTCCTCTGGAGGTATCTACGTGGTCCGATACAGCCAAACCTGGTCTAACTCATATAACCTCATCCACTAAGCCAGAGCTCCTCTGGAGGTATCTACGTGGTGCAGATACAGCCAAACCTGGTCTAACTCATATAACCTCATCCACTAGGCCAGAGCTCCTCTGGAGGTATCTACGTGGTGCAGATACAGCCAAACCTGGTCTAACTCGTATAACCTCATCCACTAGGCCAGAGCTCCTCTGGAGGTATCTACGTGGTCCGATACAGCCAAACCTGGTCTAACTCATATAACCTCATCCACTAGGCCAGAGCTCCTCTGGAGGTATCTACGTGGTCCGATACAGCCAAACCTGGTCTAACTCATATAACCTCATCCACTAGGCCAGAGCTCCTCTGGAGTTATCTACGTGGTGCAGATACAGCCAAACCTGGTCTAACTCATATAACCTCATCTACTAGGCCAGAGCTCCTCTGGAGGTATCTACGTGGTCCGATACAGCCAAACCTGGTCTAACTCGTATAACCTCATCTACTAGGCCAGAGCTCCTCTGGAGGTATCTACGTGGTCCGATACAAAATACATCACAAATACGTCACATACACACTCACATACACACACAACAAATTAAAATAAACACAGGCACACAGTGATAAATAAATAACTAAAACAAGTAAATAAATAAATAAAAAGGACTACCGACCCTCAACGGCCCGCCCCGGCGAGGAGTGTCCTCCATCGACTGAAGATGATGCTGGAGCCCTTTAAAACCCGCAAGATCATACTTCTCAGCACCCCCATATATATACACCCATAAAACGTGCTAAAGGGCTAATACAAAAGGGTTCAGGCTTAACTTTCGATTGGATCACCTCGGATAAACATGGGTATTTATAAGGGGGGGGGGGCTGCAGCCTCCCCCCCCGAAATTTTGATTTTATGGTAAAAATTTGTAGTAAAACCCTTAAAAATAAATTAAATAAGATCACTTAGTGCATAAAAAATATTTTATTTTACTTGTAATAGCGTTTTAATTGCCTAAAACTATTCCAAGTTCTAAATTTTTAGTATTCCATACCCCGGAAATGGTCGTAGCCCCCCCCCTCCCCGAAATTATCCCAGCCCCTCCCGAAATTTTTTTCTATATACGCCCATGCGGATAAAATGATACTTTTGGTTTAGTTCCATTAATAAAATATTATTATTTTAAATTCCTAGCTTTTAAAATCACACCAAGTAAAAGGATAATATGGAATCGCGCCAATATTACCCAGTTACTCTGTTTTTGGACTTGTAATATAAATAAAGAACATTATTCTTTCAGGCAGTAGTGCTGCTATCTAGCGACGAACTGATGAACTACTACTTGGACAGATATCCTCTAGAGTGCAGGGGTAGCTCTGAATTGTTCATTGGCTTCCTTTATCAATCTTGAACAATATCGGTGCTAAAATGTTGGATTGTTGGTATCATTCCTTTGTACACGTTTATCATTATTTTCCTATTTCACTGTACATTCACTATTAACACATTTATTCGAATACAAGACAGAACCGTATACTTACTCCGTAATGTTGCGCTGACAGACTGCAAAGACGAGATAATTTAATAATTACTAAAGGTTTAGACACATTACTTGCAGAAGGTAGCCCTCACATTTACAGTATATTACATTATTTAAAGAACAATGATGTATGCCCATACATATATATATATATATATATATATATATATATATATATATATATATATATATATATATATATATATATATATATCTATATATATGATATATATCTTCCCAATCTTCCTTTATTATTATATATTTTATTAATTTAAAATTTATTGTATTTCATATAAATATATATATATATGTATATGTATGTATATATATATATATATATATATATATATATATATATATATATATATATATATATATATACATATACATGTATTTGATTAACCGTAAATGTAATCGAACAATGTTAAGCTTATTTCAATAAAACATTTATTAATGGAGAGTAATTACAGTAATTAGATAGCAAAAGTAAGGTAGTATCCCAAAAAAAAAACATAAATGTGAAATAGAGGCCAAGTTCCTCCCCCCACAAAGAAACACTCCCTTCCCCAAAAAGCGAGATATATCTCCTCCTAAAACCCCCAAAAAACGCCTTACCATCCTACACTCCAAGGAGATATTTCTCGCTTTTTGGGGAAGGGAGTATTTCTTTGTGGGGGGAGGAACTTGGCCTCTATTTCACATTTATGTTTTTTTTGGGGATCTCATTACTTTTTTCTAAGTATTAATTAAAATTGAGTTGCCGCATACCTACTGGCTTTTTTACTTCATATAAAACCAGGGTCTTTGAATTCTGCATAAAGTTCTCCTTACTGCTTGATATTTGATACCAATAATCAACCTACATACATCTAATCACTAGACTAGAAAAGCTAGAAGCTCTTCCAGATGACAGTACTCTAGAGATCAAATTGATTGCTCTCTTAACTAAACTATTACACTGTAAAACACAGGAACCTTAACCCCAGGATAAAGATCACAATAGGCAAAGTGTAGAAGGCCTTCAAGAAAAAGATAAGAACAAAGACGATACATTTTGGGTTTGTGATCCTAAACTTTGTAATTTAGATGAATTTGGAAAACTTAGTATCTGCTTTCAAGTATATTTTGCAGTTAACCCTTACGACTTTATTTACAACATTTAAGAAAAAAGTCAAAAAAGTGATGTTTTTAAGATGCATCGAAATGTTTCTTAAAACATCATATATAGGTTCTCCTTACCAAGACGATTCATTTGATACCGCACATGATGGGTTTCAGAAGGAATGATGGCTTTCCGATGGAACAAAAAGTACAAAACGTCATAGGTAATATGACACTCCCGTATCAAGACCTACCTGCGTGCCAAGTTCGGTCAAAATAGGCCAAACGGTGTGAATTTGTGTAAGGAGCGAACATGCAGACAGACAGCTGAAAGACCTTTTTTACCTATCCTAGTGCATTCCTCGGACCAAGACCTACCTGTGTGCCAAGTTTGGTAAAAATCGGTCAAACGGTGTGAATTTGTGTAAGGAACAAACATGCAGACAGACAGCTGCTAGACGATTTTGACCTAGCCTATATGCACCTAAATGTTTCTTAAAACATCAAATATAGGTTCTTCATACCGAGACGATGCATTTGATACCCCACATCATGGGTTTCGGACGGAATGATGGGTTTCCGAAGGAAGTACAAAACTGGCACGCCCTCGCCCTGGGAGCGGCGTCAAGCACAACGTTTTAGGATTTTTCGATTTTTTTCCTTTAATAACACCCTCATATCTATCATCCCGCAAAATTTCAAGTCTCTAGCATCATGGGAAGTGCCTAATAATTTTGATGAGTCAGTGAGTCCTATAAATCCCGATTTTCGATCGCTTATATCTCAGAAACTATTCGATGTAGAATTATGAAAATTTCCAGTTTTACTCACATCTCCTAGTATAATACCTCTGTAAAATTTCGTAACTTTATATTAAAAAAAAAAAAAGAAAAAAAACAAAAAAAAAAAAAAACAGAAATCAGTCCCTTAACAGGCTACGAGAGCACAGAGGGGCAGATACCGTAAAGTAAATTGATTCTTGACTATACAGCCCAATTGGGAAATCTTGTGGTCAGTACTCCGGCCGCCTGATTTTCCCTTTGCAAGAACCCAGTAATAAATTAATTAAAATTTGGGTTGGCAAGGGACACTCTGGGAGGCCGAATCCAACTGCTACCTACACGTGAAAACATTAAACAAAGTACATTAGTCGAAATCATGCGAAATTAATGACGAAAAAACAAGAAGCATGCTATTACATATTGACTTCACAAGAATTATCAGACAGAATATACTTGTAAGGAAGACTGACAACGGAAATGGACTGTCAATAAAATACTACAAGTAGAACCATTTGTCAAGCTCCTGTCCCATCAGAAGAATATTCTCTCGAGGAGGGAAGAAGTTATCCTGACAAGGCTTAGGATTGGCCATTCCTTACACGCTTCTATTTAATGGAGAGAGAGAGAAAGGAAAATCTAATCTACGCAGAGCGTAACGTACGGCTCACAATAAAACACATGCTGACAGACAGCAGGCCTCGTCACAACCTACTCATCCCAGACCAGTTTTACGATTTGCTCACTCTAGGTAGTCAATTTACATACAGGTGTGCGCGCGCCAGAAAGTGGAAACGGAAAGAGACCTGTACTTAGCGTTATGAGCCCTCACTAAGCCTCTCCCTAAACACACAATCCTTACTAACGCTCACTGAGATGAGGGCTTCCCTGCGATCCCCCATGGGGTCTTTCGCTGTCCATGGGAGATCGCAAGACGGCCCTCGGGAAGGGCCGCCTACTATTGTCGCTTCCGCCCTCTGCAGAGCGCATGAGTCTCGCTCAATTCAGAACACCTCCAAATTCTGGCTACTCTGCAGCGGAGCATCCAACCATATGACCACTACGCACGACAGGCAACCACAACGTGATTCCTGCCACCAACCCAACCGTAGTACCATTTTGGGACTCATGACCAAAATAAGTATGCCATGAGCCCCTTAGCACCAGAATGGTCACTGGCCCGGAAGTGTTTAAAGCACCCCCTACGGTTTCCTTCCAGGAGAGATACAGGGGGGGACTTATCCCGATCTCTCAGGGAGGGCAGGACCCGTGCCTGTAATTGCCAAGCTGTCCGGGAAGGCATAAAGCCCCTAGGCTACATATCTGTAGCCCGTGCCACTATCCGCAACCGTGTGGACCCGCTCGGTAGCGCATGGCGACGCCTCTCAGTACCAAGAAGGAAACTGGTTTACCCAGTCTCTCCAAGGACGAGCCCGAGAGTCAATTTACATACAGGGTAGAGTTGGGCGACCTCAATACATTTTTTAAAGTAACGATTTTTTTAACACGATATAACGATTTTTTAATCAATCTCCAAGGGCCGATCTTTTATAGAATCGATCCATCTAGAATACCGTAAAATAAAGTGTTTTTTTTATTTATTTTTTATTTCAATTATTCAAATACTTTATCTCCCACCTTGTTAATCAATCTCATTTCTATTATTTAACTGAAGAATAAATTTATGTCCAGTAACAGACTTTTAATACAACGAGGGGTCTCCCGTGGTCTAGTGGCTAGCGGGCTAGATTCATAAGCGGGAGATGGTGGGTTAGATCCCCACCGGTGCACAGTGTCACGAGTATATGGGGCAAGAAATCAAAAATCGTATTTTTGTTGAGACTAGGGTAATTATTTTTTTCAGTTATTAAAAAACTTGAACATAAGAAAAAAAAGAAGTTTTGACTTAAGAAAATAATTTATTATTGTATAAACTTACATAAAATGTATACGGAAACATGCGTATGCTATTTACGAACTTATAAAAATTATACAAAGAAATTTTACTAATAAAAAAACTTATTCCTTCTCAGAATCGCTTCATTGTAAACAAATACTATCATTTATATTTAAAATTAAGTATAATAAAACTTTTGCTTCAATTTTGTTTTCGATTGTGGAGCTAATTTTACTTAAATCTTATTTATTTAAATTCCAATTGTAACATATCTTACTTAAAGTTGACAAATGGGTATAAAGAGAGGAGAAGCATTTTCATTGAATCCATGTTTGTATCAATCCAAGAAGTAGTTAATGAAAGACACTGGCATATAATACCATGAATAATCCTTCAGAAATAATTCTTAAGTCTCACCAATTTATGCTGTTAATTTCGGCATATTAATTGATTTACCACTAGGAACCATTTTCAAAATGCTGCCCTAATTGATTGTTAATGTTATCTCCAATCCAGTAATTTCGCTGCTTAATTTTCGATTGACAAAAAATATGCTGGCGGTTTCACCGTCGTTAGTAGAACCAAAAGAAAGCTTTGGCGTATCGCTCAATAAGCCAGAGTTGGGCAAACGTTAGCGCGCGCTAAAAGCTGATACCTCTCCGCTAATTTAGCGAAACTGTAGAAAGCCAGCGCTAATAATTAGCGGTTAGCGGCGGCAGTGCGCTAACCGCTAATCTATAGCTTAAGCTATAGTTACAACTTGTAACTATAGCAATTACGATATTTCATAAATAGATTAGCGGTTAGCGCACTGCCGCCGCTAACCGCTAATTATTAGCGCTGGCTTTCTACAGTTTCGCTAAATTAGTGGAGAGGTATCAGCTTTTAGCGCGCGCTAACGTTTGCCCAACTCTGCAATAAGCTTAGTGGAAAACTCTATTTCGCTCGAAGATTTCGCCGTTACTATGTCAGCAACTCGCCTCCTTCTTGTTGAGTATGATGCTTCCACGAAACTTACTTGCGGTCTTCCACGTTGTGGTATCTCAAGTATATTAATTGAATCATATGGCATTAAAATATGTTTTTTAATTATTAAGTGTTTTGTAATTAAAATATTTTTTTTAATTAGTATGTGATTATATATTAGTAGTAGTATTATGGTTATGTGTAAAATATATTTTAATTCCATCTTTGATCAGTAATTGTGTAGCCTTCATTTAGTACGTATACCCCACACGTGAAGGACCTGCTTGATTATTATCTCATCTACATATTTCAAAATCGTCTTCGGGAAGTTTAATGTTTATATTCAGCCAATCTTCGTATTTTGCTTCGAATTTTCCTGAAAACCTATAATTGCAGTCCCAATTTTGTAGAATATCCAGGCAAAACAATCTCTATCAATTTTCTTATATTCTCCTTAACATTATCCTAACATTCAGATAAATTATATTCTTGCAGGATTCTATCAAATAAAGCATCGTATCTAGTGTTTGGTTCATTACTGCGCCAGAATTCGTAAAGATTTCATTGGTTATGAAATCTAAAAACCACAATATCTCTGTGAGAAGCAGCCAAAAGCAGGTAAACTAGGTATAAAAATAATCGTGAAGCAATGTACTATTTATGGTTAAATTATGAAAAAACCGTTTTTTTACGTTTTTTCTTAAATCATGTCCAAAGTTGAAAAAATGATGAAAATTTCTTAAATATTTAAGACACCATAACGTCCCCATTTTTGCACACTTGGCCAAAATTAGTCAATCAACAATTTACTTAGGACTGACACTTGAACATGTTAAAAGAAGAATGAAAATGTTCAAGTGATAAGATTGGAACAGCCGAAGTAAATATTTACTAACCGAACCAGTTTTAATATTTGCATTAGCATCAACAATTCAAGTTAATCCTTAGCTTTTAGTCTTTGTACTTTGATGTTTTCTTTCTGGTCTAAGGTACTAATTTTAATATTGACCATGAAAACAATTTTTTTTAAACTTCATTTTTCTTATTTTTGAACACTGCTCGTGACACTGTGCGGCGCCAGAAATTTTCTCATCTCAGGGCTCGCCGAGAAAATTCCTGGCTGCGCCCTGGATTTCGGCGCTAATAGCCAAGATTTGTTGATGCGCCTTAAAAAAAAAAACATAATACAACAATTCAATACCTTCCGTTTCTCCAACTAGAGGGGACAACGTTATATATATAGAAATAAGTTTTCAAACTGTGCTTTTAATTTCTATAACCATTTCTCTCAATTATTGTTATTTTATTCTCTTTTATCCTGATTCGATAAATATATATGTATATGTTATATGTTGTAGATCCTAAGTAGAAAACTAAGATGTTCTAGGTAGTTGGTAACAGCTTATTCAGTCTTCAATTGTAAAAATACAAAACAATTGAATTACATAAAAATGTAATATAAAATACAAAACAATTGAAGACTTAATAAGCTGTTACCAACTTCCTAGAACATATATATGCACTAGCTGTTACCCGGCGTGCCATGCTACACCTACTTTCTGCTAATAGAAAAGCCTAAATAAATTAGAAACCAAATAAGTATTATTAAAATCAAATAACACGAATCTGTAACTGTTTCGAACCCGTGACCTCCCAACTGGGAGTCCTAGACGACTTTGACCTAACCTATAACACCCCCCCCCCCCGTATCAAGACATACATGTATGCCAAGTTTGGTAAAAATCGGTCTAACAGTGTGGATTTTTATTTTTTTTTAAAAAAAAAAGCACATACAGACAGCAGCTGGTAGACGTTTTTGACCTGGCCTATGACACTCACCTGATCAAGAGCATCCTGTGTGCCCAGTTTGATCAAAATCTGTCAAACGGTGTGGTCTTGTATAAAGAACAAACATACATACAGACAGATGGTAGCCGTTTTGACCTAGCCTATGGCAATCGCCGTATCAAGACCTACCTTTATTCCAAGTTTGGTCAAAATCGGACGAACGGTGTGGATTTGTATAAGGGACAAACATACAGACAGACAGCTGGTAGACGTTTTTGACTTAGCCTACGACACTCCTCGGATTAAGATCCACATGTGTAGCGAGTTTAGTCAAAATCGGACGAACGGTGTGGATTTGTATAAGGGACAAACATACAGTCAGACAGCTGGTAGATTTTTTTGACCTAGCCTAGGAGATTTCTCGTATCAAGACCTACCATTATTCCAAGTTTGGTCAAAATCGGTCAAAGGGTGTGGATTTGTATAAGGAACAAACAAACAGAAAAACAGACAGACATGTGATTTTTATATATATAGATAATACTCATATAATTTAATATGATGAAACAGTAGTAGTTTCATTATATATTATTTTTGATGAAAAATAGTCATATAATGAAGTATTCAAATCGACTTATTTAGGTCGATTCGTAGAAGTGCTCGGCGATTCTCGAATATGAATCTATTCCAATCGAAATGAAATAAGAATTTCGTAGGTAATAGTAAGAAATCGTGAAATTTATACATAGCGAAGATTGAGCCATAGCGAAGATTGAGCCATAGCGAAGATTGAGCCATAGCGAAGATTGAGCCATAGCGAAGATTGAGCCATAGCGAAGATTGAGCCATAGCGAAGATTGAGCCATATCGTAGATTCTCAGCCTAGAAGATAGATCTTTTGAATCGATCTGAGCTCGCCTATCTTTTTTGTGGGTCGATCTCTTCATTTCGATTAAAAAGATTGATTCTTATCGGTAATCGCGCATCACTCTTACAGGGTGTATCACAAGTTAATAACAATTCTACAGAGTATAAAACTAGACCAAAAATATAGTTCAAAACCACCAACCACACATTTCCATCTCACTACAATCCATATACGCCATTCTAAAGGATCTTTAGGGAAAAACGTGTATTTTATAGTATTTTCTCACATTTTTTCATTATTTTTTTTTTTAAATCAGCATTAAATCTGCTCACAAGTATCTCTTTCAAAACGCAAATTCAATGCAAAAAGTTGAAATTAAAAAAAGCTTCTGGTTAGCGACAGCGTTTCGAAAACCACTACTAATCCAAAACAAATCCTGCAGGTTGCCGAATCTGACAAAAGTTGTAAAATTTAATCAGCATTCCAGCTGTGTAATCAGACCTAAGACTATCTCCTAATTTCATAGAGTAATTTAAATAAAAGAGCAAAGAAACAACTAATAAAAAAAGTAATATGATTATTTTTTAAATAAAAAATAAATAAAAAGTATTCTTCTTAGAATTTACATTTAATAATTAATGAAGGCCTTACATTTATGTTGAATATAAAAAATAAAATAATCTAAAATTATAAACGTTGCTAAAACTGGCCTCCATGCAGAACATAGTGTCGACATCTGGTCAACACCGCTGAAGCCCTTCGAATGAACATGATTCACGAATCCTTGCTATCAGGTGGTCTAAGTTCTCAATGGGTACTTAGTTCACCTCAAGCTGCGACAAATCAGGGCTTCGGGCCTACCAATGCACAAATCTCCCTTCCGAAATTCTGAACGCTGCTCCTCAGATACATGTTAACGCTTAACTCAGATATAAGTTAAATTTTGAAATCACACACAAAAAAATGTCTCCTTGACATGAGTTGAGTGCTCTAATAGTGAGCCTCATAATATATATCCTGAGGGAGGGTGGGAGGTAGGGAGAGAGAGAGGGAGGTGAAGAGAGTGAGAGAAAGAAATCTAGTATATATATATATATATATATATATATATATATATATATATATATATATATATATATATACTAGCTGAATGCCCGTGCTTCGTCACGGCAGATAAGTAGTTATTTTATTGCGTTAAATAATGTTTCATTAAAATTACGTTACTATACAATTCTGTGCAGTTTATTATAGCACGGTTCCCGTCATACTATATTTTATTCAATGGGCGTTAAAATTTAAAAGTTTATGTTTCCAAGAAGTCATATGGTAACACCCAATATATTTACGAGTATTACCAAGGTTATAGGCGAGGAGGCTGTGCAAGGGTTCCGGATATTATTACCTCGCCTGGAAAACCTAAGGATATGCCATACATCACGGTTTGACCGGGACTGTCCCGGTATTTTGCAATTGTTTCGGTGTCCCGCCCAGTTTTATCAATGTCCCGGAAAAGGCTGTAAGATGTAAAAAGTAATGAATTCATGTTTATAAGAATCTTTTTTAAATCGGTTACTTTTCTGCAATCAACATTTTTACTACTGCTCACAGTGTCAAAGAAATGAGAAGTAATCTAGCTGTAAAACGCTGGAACTACCTGCACAGCGCTGCCAGCTGCCAGACACTACTATTTGGCTGAGAGATTGTTTTAAGAAAATCAAGTAGCAAAAAAAGTTCCGTTCTTATTTGTAAGGTTTGGGTAGACTAATAGTTTAGGATTCCCTCTTCCCGTTAGTTGCTAGGCTTAAAACTCACCAACCATTTTGCATATAATTTGTACTCTTTTTATCCCCCCCCCCCCCTGGTATGCCCATCCCATATTAATGTGTCTCGGTTTAACTCTCCAAAAATATGGCAAGCCTATCTGACGGGGACAGGCAGAAAAGAAACGCAATTAAAACTCTATGAGGGACAGTTAATTTCTAGTAATTCAAGGTCTGCCATCATTGTTGAAATTAACCTCAATTAGAAGTAAAACAATGAGATAGATAATGTAAGGTAACAGCTGTTCTTTATCGTCCTAGCAACGCAGGCTGCCTAGGCTTGCCTTCTCTAACCAACTCAAACTTTAAACCCCCCTAAAAATGCTTAAAAATATGAATATCAAAAAATCCTTTCTTAGCGAGCGCCTACGTTATATAGGGAGTGTCCATGCAAAATTTCAAAATTTTCTGTCGAGCGGTTTGGGCTGGGCGTTGATAGATGAGTGAGTGAGTGAGTGAGTGGTATTTGACAAATATATAGTAGATATACTAGTATATATATATATATTTATAGGGATAATACTACCTTGTACATTTTTTTTTATGGGCTTAAATGCTTCCTTAACTAATCTATTATATAAAAATGAATCGCTAAATGTGTTGGTAAGCGAAAATCTTGAGAACAACTGAACCGATTTCGCTAATTCTTTTTTTATAATATTCCTTCAAGTACGAGGATGGTTCTTACGGAGAGAAAAATTTAAAAAATTGCCGGAAAAAGTCTAAAAACAACACTTTTCGGGTCTTTTTCACTCCCTTAACGCAAATTCATTTTTAAATAAAAACATATGTTCTCAATTATAATATTTTTATCAGTTAACGTATTTGTATATCTATTATATAAAAATGAATCGCTAAATGTGTTGGTAAGCGCAAATCTCGAGAACAACTGAACCGATTTCGCTAATTCTTTTTTTTATAATATTCCTTGAACTACGAGGATGGTTCTTACGGAGAGAAAAATTAAAAAAATTGCCTGAAAAAGTCTAAAAACAACACTTTTCGGGTCTTTTTCACTTCCTTAACGCAAATTCATTTTTAAATAAAAACATATGTTCTCAATTATAATATTTTTATCAGTTAACGTATTTGTATATCTATTATATAAAAATGAATCGCTAAATGTGTTGATAAGCGCACCTCTCGAGAACAACTGAACCGATTTCGCTAATTCTTTTTTTATAATATTCCTTGAACTACGAGGATGGTTCTTACGGAGAGAAAAATTTAAAAAATTGCCTGAAAAAGTCTAAAAAAAGTCCGACTCGCAGGAACTGCCTCATCTTAGCGCGGTTCCGTTCTTATCCCTAGTCTAATTTCGAAAGATTAAAATAGAAGCAGTTATTATTTTGTTGAGAGGAGATCGTTGACCGTTGATGATGCAAGGTAGGGATTGTCCGGGTTAGGTCACTGCTACTTAATAATACATACCCCATATGTGTATGTATGTGGGCATATATATGTACATATGTGTGCGTGTATATGTGTATGTGTATATGCATATATATAAATATATATATATTATATATGTATATATATATATATATATATATATATATATTTACATAGATATGTGCATATATTAGTGTTAAATATGTCCTACTTGTATTTACAGCCCTGATGAAGGCTTGAAGTTCAAGCCGAAACGTCGGCACAATAAAACCATTTTTACGATAAAATGTAGTTTTATTAAGTAGCAGTGACCGAACCCTGACAGTTATATTTTGGTTCCACCAGTCTTGAAAGGTAGGATTTACAATCTGACCTGGAAGGGTCGGCAACACAAGAAACCGTCCCGCTAGTTGCAAGGTCTTGGAATCTTGGAAATCTATATTTCTAACAATAAATTGTTTTTGTTATTTTACTTAACCTGTTTTATTTTCGAATACATTATCCAACTATAAGCAATTAAAAAATAACAAGGAATAAAATACAGGCGAAAAGAACACTTTGAATAAGCGAAATCAATTACTTTAAAGCTTTAAGCTCTTATTTCTCCGATTGACATCGCCTAATCAAAACTTTCATTAGAACCTTTTATGTAGAACATTTAATAAGCTTTCTAATGGTATTCTTCCGTTTACCAAAATTCTCAACAGTTTTCGAGATATTAAAGAAAGTTCCCAAAATTTATATTATTTCTAGCAACAGAAAATTGGCCTCATTTTTCATATCCTGTTTTACACACAAAATTTTCGCAACATAAGAAATTACAAAACTAAAAAGCAATAAAAAACGAAGGGAAAGAGACAAAAATTACAACAAGAACGACAAAAACCCGTTCATAAGAACAAAACAGACGTATTTGAAGTTTTAAGCACTTATTTCTCCGATTGACATAACCTAATCAAAAATAGTTTTAGAATCTTTTTTGTAGAGAATTTAGTAAGCTTTCAAATCGTTTCTATCCACTTACCACGATTTCCCAACCGTGTTCGAGATATTAATGAAAGTATACGAACTTCCCAAAACTTTTCATGTCTGTTCATAAAATATTTTATTCTAACCCTTCCTTAACTCCAAACGTAACAAAACTTTCAACATATTAGTTTTAATGAAAGTAGAACATGCAGATAAAGTTTCAACTGAATCCCATGATTCTAAGTACCCAAACCAAAAACGGTATTCAAAAAATATTTTTCCAATTTTCTCAAAAACGGTTAAAGCTATCGCCTTGAAAATGGTTTCATTCGTTTTCCTAGCCCAGGAATCATATAAAACGAGTACTTAGAAGCTTATGAACTCAAAAACGTAAGCGTTACGATTTTTTTTGCGCGAATTTCGCCCCAAACGCCATCTTCCGGTAGGCGGATTTTGCTGGTTAACGAACTTGACCTTTCAAATTGGACGACGGATTTTTGTACCAAATTTCATCAAAATCGGACCATTCGTCTTCGAGCTAGAGAGCGAACAGACAAATATATATATATATATATATATATATATATATATATATATAAATATATACATATATATATATATACAAATTTGAACCACCATCATTTTCGGTCTCTAGGGGTTCTGAAACGCAAAATTTTCTAGTCGGCACTTCCGGATTGTTTCATTGTATCAACCTTATAAGCGGGGTTCCTCCCTATGGGGGAGGGAGGAACCGCGCTAAAACAACACTTTTCGAGTCTTTTTCACTTCCTTAACGCAAATTCATTTTTAAATAAAAACATATGTTCTCAATTATAATATTTTTATCAGTTAACGTATTTGTATATCTATTATATAAAAATTAATCGCTAAATGTGTTGGTAAGCGCAAATCTCGAGAACAACTGAACCGATTTCGCTAATTCTTTTTTTATTATATTCCTTGGACTACGAGGATGGTTCTGGTGGGTTAAGACAGACCGGCGAAGCACGACATTCGACTAATAATGGTGCAAGTTTGAATCGAGCTGCTGTGAATTCATTACAGTGCCTGCAGCTGTGTTGCTATTGGACCTATGAACTCAGTTTGACTATAAACAAATCCCAGGGCAGTCATTAAGTGTTTGTGGTATTAATCTAGAAAACCCATGTTTCTCGCATGGCCAATTGTATGTTGCCTGTTCCCGTGTTGGAAAACCATCTGCTCTGTTTATTTTCGCGTCAGGTAATGAAACAAAAAATATCGTGTACCATTAAGTACTACAATAAAAATGAAACTTAATTTAGAATAAGTAAAATTAAAATGAAATATAATAAGTAGGCGTCATAATAAGAAATCTGATATTGTAATTTTGATTGTGATTTTTTAGTGACTATTAAAAGAATTTTAAGTGTTTTATAATTTTTATGTTTTGACATAATTTAATTGTCGACTTATTAAGTTTTCTTTTTTTCGTTTTTTTTTAATCTTAATAGGTTTTCGGGTGTCCCAAATAGAAGAATAAGTATTAAAAAAAAATTAAAGAATTGACTGTTTGGCGGTACGAAGTTTGCCGGGTCAGCTAGTTAATAATAATATCCAAAAGTGTTTACGTGGCGGATCAGTTTTCAAATTCAAATTCGATTTTTCAACTACAGTCCCGATATATTCCAAAAATTTAAAGCCATTTGTTTATCTTTATTACAAGAAATTACAAAAAAATAATGATCATTTCAGTAGAGTACATTAAAATTTAAAGTCGTTTTTTTTTAAACTATGTTTTCCAAATCGGGCGATATTCTAGCGGCTCCCATTTTCCCTCGATCAACTTAAACTCATAACTGCAGCTTCCTAACGATATTTGCTAGTAATGTACGTAGGATTTTTTCGATTTGTTGAATTATAACGATTTTTGGCGGATTATGTAATATAAAATGAAGAATTGTTCATCATTTTCGAAAAAATTAATATTTCTTGAAAATCCTACGTTCTTTATTAGATTTTACCTTCTTCTTTCAAAATAATTTTATTTTTTTGTTCTTGATTAAAAAATTACCGCCTCCAGACTATCGCCCGTGAAAAAAAAGGGTTTCCGTTCGTCGGATACAGCGCCACCAAAAGTAATTTTTTTTGTATCCTTTAACATCCCATGTAAAACTTTTGCCAATTGAAAAATATTGATTTCTATGTACTCGTTGTGGTAGTATTTGACAATTAATTTACTCTTCCATTAAAACACCCCATTTGTCTGTTTCTGAATTTTTTTCTTTCCTTTATGAAGTATAAAAAGGAGCATGACTACCTTACTAGTGCATCTAAAAAAAAAAATGAATGGAATTCTCCATATCTATATATAAATCACGTATCTGCCTGTTAGTCTGTTTGTTCCTTATAAAAATCCACACCGTTTGACCGATTTTGACCAAACTTGGCACACAGGTAGATCTTAATACGGGGAGAGACATGGGCTAGATAGAAAACGTCTACCAGCCGTTTGTCTGTCTGTTTGTTCCTAATACAAATCTACATCGTTTGACCACTTGGCACACGGGTAGGTCTTGATACGGGGAGTGTCGTAGGATAGGTTAAAATCGCCTAGGACTAACAGTTCCGAGGCCACTGGTTGGACACTGTGACCCGAACACGTACAGATTGGTGCTGTTAGATTTGAATATTACTTATTTGGTTTCTTATTTATTTGGGTTTTTCTATATGCAGAAAGTAGGTGTAGCACGGCACGCCGGGTAATAGCTAGTATATAATATAATAAACTTTTTAAATAATAACGATTTAAAGTTCTGGCGTGTATATTATTTCTTTTTGTGTATATATATATATATATATATATATATATATATATATATATATATAAAACATAAAAAACCTGTAGGCGAAGAGAGACCCCCACCCCGACCCATTCATAGTTGATAGAGGAGCGGAGGGGGCACTATTGATTCGTGGGTTGCTGCGGGGAGAGAGAGTGGTTGCCATGACTACAGGCTGAGGAGCAAGTGCGCATCCCCACCCTCGCACATCGATAGCAAGCAGGGTCCTAGCAAGGTTCCGCGCAGTCATTACCAGCACAAACCCGCAACACGAATTCTCTAGTCCACACCCACAT
Source organism: Gonocerus acuteangulatus (assembly GCA_946811695.1). NCBI lineage: Eukaryota > Metazoa > Arthropoda > Insecta > Hemiptera > Coreidae > Gonocerus > Gonocerus acuteangulatus. The sequence goes on from OX328125.1 coordinate 92,156,721, forward strand.
ATTCCATGGCAATATGCATAATTGACACTCCTGTTTCAAAAATTTGTGGAAATCCCGTAAATCGAACTAATTTGGGTTGTCATTGATTCTTTTTTTTTATCTTTGATTTTTTACGGCAATTCAACCACTATTGGGTGATTCGTACCTCAGGAACGGTAGCATCGAAGGCAAAGACAACGCTCGACAGCCAGCGGGAGGCGGACCTAGCCAAGGTCGAGTAGAGTCTCTTGTGCCAGTTCTACCGCATTTGGTGACTGGCTGCCAGGTCTATGATAGAAGATGTGCTTGCTTGTGCCAGGGCAACCAAATCTTCAATCCCTCATTGATTCAAAATAGCATAGCTGTTACGATTTGAAGTGCGCCATTACAACTGCAAAAGAAAAGCACAAACCTTGTGACACCAATCCTCTTGTCAACACCCACACACAAGAGAGACCACCAATTGTGCAATTGACAGCCCTATTCTAAAACTTTAATGAAATCATACGAATTTGGACGGAATTTTCTATCACTGAAAATATTCAATGGAATGAGCAAAATAGCTTGAATCATGGATTGCAATTTCGGTTTTAACCGCGCCCTTGCGATTCTACAATGCGAAAGCACAAAACTCGCAAAATGAATTATCTAGTCCACACCCACCTCTTTTTAGGACAATCAACATAATTGACACGAATAATTTTGCAATTGACAATCCTTGTTCTAATATTCGTGAAAAGGTTTCAGGTGGGCTAGCTTGGGGGGAATATGGTCTCAGTAATAATATTGAATCAGGAGAACATATTCGTGAAAAGCTGTTACACTTGCAAGTGCCCCTTTTAGAACTGTAAGGTTAACCCCGCAACAACACTGGTCTACTACACAATCACCACTTTCCCCATGCAACCAACATTACTGGCACGACAAATTCTGCAATTGACGTCACTCCATCTCAAAAAAGTTGAGCACATCTTGTAAATCGTACTAGTTTGGGCAAAATTTAGCTGACTTCAAAATTTGGAATTAAAGAGCTTATTAGGCGCATTTATGAGCGCATGATATGTAGGCAGGTGTTACGATTTAAGGCGAACTATTACAACTACAAAACGATTGCACAAACCCATGCCACCTACTCTCTAGTCCACCCCCATGCCACCTACTCTCTAGTCCACCCCCATGCCACCTACTCTCTAGTCCACCCCCATGCCACCTACTCTCTAGTCCACCCCCATGCCACCTACTCTTTAGTCCACCCCCATGCCACCTACTCTCTAGTCCACCCCCATGCCACCTACTCTTTAGTCCACCCCCATGCCACCTACTCTTTAGTCCACCCCCATGCCACCTACTCTTTAGTCCACCCCCATGCCACCTACTCTCTAGTCCACCCCCATGGACTTAACGTAATTCACAAGACTAATTCTGAATTGACACTCACGCACCAAACATATCAGCAAATGTTTTAAATAGAACAACATTTCCTCAGTGAAGAGACAAAGTACATAATGGAAAGAGCAAAGCAGCAAGAGTATTTGTCCTTACTAATACAATGTGTAAGCCCCAAACCATTAACAACCTCTTTTAGTTCCATTACTACCTTATCGTGTTGAATGGTAGCTGCTTTTCAATCAATCACTCCCTTGAAATATGTATAATTTGAGTGATTTTCATCAGGCGAAGATAACATCCATTAATGCTAAATTTCATTGAAATTAATGTATTATAGTAAAATAATTTAATATAATCGACTATTCATGAAACATACACAGGGTGTAAATGGTAAAAGAATCAACCGTTCAGGAAGTGATAGTAGACCTCAAATGCGACAAAAAAGTTCATATAATGTATGGTTCAACTAAACAACAGAAACAGTGTAAATTCTAATTTCGTATTTTTTTGTGCCGATCATGGTTTTTTATAATATGTAGTGACTATTGAAAATCCATTTAAGGTAAATAAAATACAATCAAACCAGTTGTCACAGTCTTGTGCAGCCATTTTCCAGTTCCAGACTTCAGGCAGATAACGGGGAAACCCGACTACAGTTAAATCTCCTTTACCCGGATAAACTGGGACCAGGGCCGATCCGAGTTAACCCAGAAAATGCCGTAAACAAGACAAAAAACCGCCGAAATATTTTTAATTGTGTTTAGGAATTATTAGTGACACGCTTTCAGCTAAAACCACATACACAGTAATGTAATAGCCTATGTATTTGCACTGTGCTCGATATAGCTACAAGCTAGGCTGTAGTGAAAAAGTCCGTCACGCAGGAGCTGCACAACTAAGCACTTTCCTCAGAATTTGGGTAGTGTAGACTGCTTTCCAGAACAATTTGCTTAAAATATCCAACATAAATAAAATAAAAACATGAATAGTTCTCTTTTAATTTTGTAATGAGTAACTGTTAAATTATTGATTTTGTAATTAATTTGCTTCCAGAGTTATGTTTACATATGGTAACTACTACAATACTTAATAAATACAAAAAACTTCATATTTTCGTCTTTTGATCTGACGCAGGAACAGGATACAGTCCCTCTAGGTGTAGAGAGCGCTCCTTGCGGCGGCCTTGCGAACCTAATTCTATTGAAATACATTACAAAGTATACCCCTCTTTCCGGTTGACCGATTTAGCTCATTTTTACAACACTTATTTCCCATGAGTTACCCACGACGTATACCGCGTTTCGTTACAATACAGCAGAAATTACGACCGGTATGAGTATATCAGTAATTTGGGTCCGGAGTAAACCCCCCTCCTAATGAACCGATTTAGTTTATTTTTACAACACATTTTTACCTGTAGATTACCACTACGAATATCGAGTTTCGTCGAAATATAACAAAAATCACGGCTGGTAGTGGCGAATTGCTATTGTGGGTCCGAAGTAAACCCCCCCCCCTCCTAATGAACCGATTTAGTTTATTTTTACATCTCACTTTTCTCTCTAGATTACCACTACAAATACCAAGTTTCGTTGAAATATAACAAATATTACGGTAGCATGGTCAAATTAGTGTTTTGGGTTCGGGGTAAACCCCCCCTTCCGGTGGACCGATTTTGGTGGTTAACGAACTCGTTCAATCGTTTGCTAATTGAATGCTATATACCAAGTTTCGAGACGAAAAAACAAAAACTCTGGTCGCTATCGTGTTAACAGACACACACATATATATATATATATATATATATATATATATATATATATATATATATATATATATATATGTATATGTATATATATATATATATATATATATATATATATAAAAATTTAACGCTGGTCATTTTCGGTGTCTACTAGGTAGGATCGATAAAGATTTCAAGAAATTTTTCAAAAATTCCGTCATGAGTGCAACCTCAATAGCTACTTTCCTTCGGAGGAAAGTGCTAAAACGCAGTGAACTATTGGTCTCTGAGTTTAGTGTGTCGCTTACAAGCAGCGCGATCTCGCATCCGTTTTAACATTAGAAGTTCATTAAGCAATGTTTCGGCTTGACTCTCGAAATACACCATTTCTCAATGATTGCTACTGCTTTTGCATGGGTCCTAACCACCGTAAACTGTCCTTAGAAATAGCCTTGAACTCTTCAATGCGTTTTCTGTTATTTTTCTATGGTCGATGTTTTTACTCCAAATTCTGCATCAATGTTCTTTAACGATTCTCCCTTTTCAGTTCTTGTCAAGGCTTCCATGCTTTTTTCCTTAGTCACAACAATTTTTTTTACATTTCTTCTAAATCGCGGTCAACGAGCAAACGAAATAGCAGAACGATACTGTACCTAGACCGTTATGCTAGGAAAACTCGCGTAATTTATCTAATGGGAATAGCAATTTATCGTCTGTAAAAGACGTCATCATTAACTATGCTGAACACCATAATTTTGTTTTCAAACCTGGTCCGGGTTAACGAGGTTTTACTGTAGGCACTTGTTATCTCTGAGTGTATATACCGACTCATCTAGCTCCATAAACTGTTTCTATAACAACGCTGCTCAAGTTGAGGAATATCCTTTCAGAATTCTCTAAGAACTTTAGTCCTTTGTTCCAACGTTTCGGACTATTTGTCCATATTCAGGAATGCTACAATTGTACATTTATTATTTGATCATGCTTTTAAAACTGTATTATAATGATTACTATTAACCATGCTGCATATTCAAACAACTTCTCTACTTGAGTAATGTTATTACTTAATACCCTGTACTGTTTCTGTAAATTCTTTCGAGGAATCCTAGCTACATGTCTTGCCCTGGAGAATTAAATAAGATTAGCCTTAAAAGGCCTTGTTATTAAACAGTGTGGCAAACTCTTGGTTCAACCAGAATTGTCAGTTCCGTTGGTAAAGACACCTTTTTGCCTTCCTCTATGAGTGTCCTAGACTCTCATGACAGAGTACTTCATAAAGCAAAGGATGAAGACCTTTTAAAATAGATGTTGGGGTCTTGTCAGGATGCTTCCTCTTTATTGCTTTCGAAGGCCATAAAAACATCCGCTAGGTGCATATGTTTTAGATGGAATATTATGCAGGAGCACATAATTTTTTAATTCACCGATTTTTCTCTTCTTAACATTAGAACTGCCTCATCAGTTGTGTATTATATCTCGTCCCTACCATGTCAAACTATCGAATATGCAAAAACTCGCTTTTTAGATTCGAGACTTTTTCTTAGATTGTGGACGATACAGCTTGTCGTAAATTGTCACAACTCTAACTCCTTTAGAATAGCCTTTAATGCCTTAAATAAAGTATTTCAATTTTCAATTTCAATTTTATTTTATTGCATACAGGGTTTCCCCATTGCAAGGAGTTGACCTTATATAATGTTTTTAGTCCTATGTTAGTAATATATTCATAAACATACCCCAACATAAAACTTACGCATATGTTCTATTTACATACAGATACATTGTGAAATAATAAAGTTTAACTTAAAATAAATGAAAATAATTACATCTTCTATGCATTAAATTTAAGGAGTATTTCTATACATGTACTAAATATAAAATACATTTTCTTAACCAAGAAGTGATTATTAAAAATTATTTTTAGATAGAGAAAACAGTGCAAAAAATGGATTACTTAATATTAAATGTTGGATTTTTTTTTTGTGTGTGTTTTTACTATTATTATTATAGTGTCAATCAGAAATTAATGAAGCTCTCAATTTCAAGGAGTTTTTTATATAGTTATAAATGTGTATATATTCAAATTTTGAGGCTTTGTTTAAGATTTCGTGTAATCGGGAATTTTCAATAGGTTGGTTGATAAACTGGAGGAATTGCCTTCTAATGGGGGAGTAAATAGGACAATGCAAGATAAAATGAAAAATGTCTTCAAATACGTTATTATTACAGAGGGTGCAGATTTCCTGAGGGTTAATAGAATAATGGATATTTTTTATTGAAAATTTGATATTGTAGTTGCTGGCTGTTCTCAACTGAGCTATGGTTTTTGCAATAACAAAAGGCAGCCCCATGGTGAGAAATTCATGAGGTAGGCCTGGGGATACTGAAAGAAATTTGTAAAATGGGTTGTAGTTTGAATTATTCATTTTCTCCAGATCATTACTAAGTAACTTAGCTTTTTGGGCACCTAAAATTATATTAATCCGTCTTTTGATTAAATTAGGGTCCTGAATTAGCCATGTGTCTAGAGAATCCAAAGTGACAAATATTTTTTTAACTTGGGATACCCAATTAAGCTTTATGTTATTTTGGGGACTCTGATCTAAAAGAAGAAGTCTATTGTAACAAAGCCTTGGAAGTCTATCAGCACTCATAGATAGGATTTGACAAAGCCAGAGTAGGGTTGATTTTATAACCTGTATTGATACATAATCACTTCCAGTCTCAAGCCTTATCATGTAATTAGGGGTAGTTCTAGTAAGTTGGAATAGTTTCTTATAGAAATTGGTTTCCGCTTGTTCCAAATAATTTAGATATCTAATGCCCCAGATCTGGGAGCCATAGATCAATGTGGATCTTGCTACAGAGTAAAAAATTTTCTTTGTGGCCTCCCAACAATGACATTTTGCACCTGCTAAAATACTAAAGACAACAGAGATAGCAGCGTTGAATTTCGAAATTGCATATGTTGTTTCTTTGAGAAATATCGAGGATGAAGAAAATAAAACTCCAAGATAGACAAATTGTTGGACTTGTTCAATTATTTTTCCTGAGTACAAGTAATCTGGATCTTTTCTACATTTACCTTTATGAAACTTGAGAATTTTTGATTTGGAAGTATTGACAGTCAATGAATTTGATCGACTATACTCTTCTAAAATGGCCAACTTGCTTCTTAGATCTACAGGAGAATCTGCTAGTATAATGACATCATCTGCATACAAGAGTACAAGAAGATCATTGTATCCGTCTATACTTAGACCTTTAGCACCTCTACTTTTGAAAAATAATTCCATATCAGAAAGGAAACATGCGAAAAGAAATGGACTCAATACTTCACCCTGAAACAAACCTTGAGTAGCTCTTATATTGCGAGTCGATTCCTTCCCAACTTTTACTTGAATTGAAGCATTGCTATAGAGGTTCTGAAGTAGCCGAAGAATTTTAGGACTGACCCCTAAGTCATTTAATTTCATCCAAAGGTTTTGGTGGGAAATAGAGTCAAAAGCTCTTTTAAAATCCACAAAGGCTACGTACACCGAGCGTTTAGACAGTCTTAGATGAATATGAATGATTGAAGACAAGACAAAAATGTTGTCCAAACATCCTCTCCCTTTGCGGAATCCTGATTGGCATTCAGGTAATAACTTCACTTCCTCATCCCATATAAGGAACCTATTCAATAAAACCTGAGTGAAGACCTTAAGTAAGCAGTTCACAAGGGCAATACCACGATAGTTTATGGGGTTATGCTTATCTCCCTTCTTATAAATCATCGAGATGTGAATGAGTGACCAACTTTTGGGAACGTTTTCTTCACAGACAATTTTATTGAACAAATGTTCTAGGTAATTAATCCAATTTTCTGGAAGAGCTTTTAGAAAGTCATAAGATATTCCGTCGGGCCCGGGTGAAGTTCCGCTTTTGCAAGAATTCAGGCTTTCAAGAATCTCTTCCGTAGAGATATAAGACTCTAGCAAAGGATGCGTTACTCCAAAAAACTTAGTATCAGGTAACGAAGCACAAGTGTAGACCGAATTGAAAAATATTTCCCATTCTTTTAGAGAGATACAATTATTAGAGATTTGTTTATAAGTAATTTTTTTAACTTGGGCCCAAAAGCCTTTACTATCCTTGACATTACTGAATGAATCTGCAATAGTTTTATAATAGACATCTTTTTTTTCTTTAATTAGAGATTTATATTCTTTCTTAAGAATAGTATATTCATTTAAATCAGATTTTTGAAATTTGTTTCGACGGCATAATTTCATTTGTAATTTTAGTTTTTCTCTAAACTCTATACAATCTTCATCGAACCATTTATTTCTCCTGTAGGAGGATTTCGGCTTTATGGGTCCCACACTAACTTTCATACCCGTTGCTTCAGCTGCATCTTTAATGAAATTAATAAGATTATCATTCAAAGAATCTACCGATGCAATATGCAGGTCAGATTCATGAAATTTAAACGAATTCATCATCTCAGAGAAGTGACCACTTCTAATGGGGGACCATCTAAAGAATGTTTTAGTTAAATATTTTGGTTGTTTAGACAGTTTCTTGTGAGAATTATTAATATTTAGAGTTAAGAGAATAGGCAAGTGTGAGGAGCAATGTACGCTATCTAGAACCTTTAAATCACTAATAACATTTAGATCAGTAATTTGACACCAAACTAAATCAATAACACTTTGCCCCGCTGTTGCAAAAGAAGTAAATCCGGCAGGAGTATCACTTGTCGTTCTACCATTTATTAAAATAAATCCATGAGAAGCCATGAAATCATTGACAACGCGACCCCTTGTGTTTGTCTTACTATCATAGGAATCATGGTAGATATTCAAGTCGAAAGACTCAATATCTTCAGGAAGTGGATCTAGGATTCCAGGGCGAGCATTAAAATCTCCACCTATTATTATTGTGACTTTAGGCTCATGTGAGAGATCTTTCAATGCAAGATCCAACATTTCTAAAAGACATTCCAAATCTAAAGACGGTCTAAAATAGATACTGATAACTATCAATATAATACTTTTTAAATTAACTTTGACAATTAGCCAGTGGCTATTTATGTCTAATACTACAGGTTTTGTTAGTACGTTGTTAGATAATATAAGTAACCCACCACTCGCTCTCCCACGACTCTTCTCCTTGATAGCTGGTGATGTGGCTGCTATGTTGAAGTCGAGGTGAGCTGGTAGTGTAGGTAGAGATGTCAGCCACGTCTCGGAGCAGCATATTAGACCACAATTGGTGAAATGGTTCATTTCTTCAATTAGGTTTCGGAAGCCAGAACTATTCCAAAATAATATTGAAAATTTGAAGTCACTCCATTTTCTTCCTTCCTTGAACTCTACTTCCTGAGTCTCGCGGATCTGTAATTGCTAATCTTCTTTACTAGTGCTTCCAGCAGTGTCGAGCCATTGCTTCAGCACACTCTTCCCAGACTCCTTATGCTTCTTGCTGGTTACAGGCTTGTTGTATAAAGGTTGTTCAGACTCGGGGCTTGACGTTTCTTCTCTCTTTTTCTTTCTACTTGATGTTTCCGCGGGAGTTTGTACTTCATTCGAGCCGCCAGCCTTGAAAAGAGATTCTTTCGCCTCATCAAGAAAGAATGTTTTACCATTTACCATCAGCTTATCGTAGATTAACTTTGCAGTCATTCCTCTCTTTCTTGCCTCCTTTCTATATTCATTTAGTTCTCTTCGAATATTTCTAATAGCTAACGGAAAATCTTCCGATATACTAATACCTGTGTTCTTTAATTTAGGCGTTAATCTCAGTATTTGAGTTTTTTTCTTCAGTGCCAAAAATTTAACCAGTACAGGTCTATTCCCTTTGTTTCTCCCGATGCGTCTAACAAAGCCTTAAATAAAGTATAAAGTATCGAATATGACCATTTTTCTATATATTACTTCGTCAATGTACGGTAGGGACAATATGACCATCTTCGGTGCAAAAATATAAGTCGTCTCAGTTATATTACCATTTTATTCTGCCGTCAATCCCTACTATTAACAGTTCCATATTTCTTATTTTCATAATGCACCTCTAATATTCGCTCTGAAGGGGGTGTGGTTAGATTAGCTTTAATATAACAAAAATTTACGGCAATTAGGACCTCATTAATAATGTCGGTCCAGAATAAACCCCTAATCCTTATGATAAGTTTTTATCTGTTAAGGAAGATCATGATGGTCCACTAAGAACAAACCAGCATTTTTCTGACCATTTTCTTGAGGCTTCCTCTCTGTCACTTGGGAACCAAGGTTCTGGGGGTCCTGTCATTGTTCATAGGTGTCTGGAACCCTTGGCTAGATATGCGCAGCGCATATTAGACCGACTATCTTAACCAGAAAGCTCTATAGAAAGACTCGCTAAGCCAGCAGTACGTTATCCAAAGACTAGTCCATTATAGTGGGTTTGCTGCTGGTGAATCGTCATCATTACAAAGCTTCATTAGGCTCAAAGCTTCAAAACATGTTAGCTCAGTTATCCTTTCCTGATAACAAAATCATTAAAAAGCTTGCAGTTCTAAAGCTAAACAGAGCTGTAGGTATACATAGGATAGTGATTTGTTCTATAAACCTCAGTGGAAACGTCAAGTAGTTGCGTGGAGAAACTTTTCGAAAATCAATAATTAGACTCGTGTCGCTTTATCAAGGCTTCATGGAATTCTTCTGGGGTAATTTACAAACCTTAGAATTGGAAAACGTAACATGCCGATCTCAATAGATAGAAACAATTCCAAAACCTCTACCTTTGTAGTTTCCGACTGTGGTTCTACCAAAATTAACGACTGAACTTATTAATAGAAATTTTACACGGCTTTTTAATGTCTATTTTCACCTTACCACGATTTCGTCACTGTTTCCGATAATTATAATTAACCCTTTCCGTGCTATGCACGAATATATTCGTTTTCTAAAAAAATGCTCTGAGTGCGAAGCACGAATATATTCGTGCAGCCGGGACATTCCTCAGAGTGCGACGCACGAATATATTCGTTTTCATATTCTTTGTATAATCTCTGCTTCCAGAAAGCCCAGAGATCTCTTGTATCACGCTGTACAACTAGTCTAGTTACTTAGCTATCCGTTAGATGGCAGAAGAATGTCTTTACGTGTGTTTTCCTGGTTTTATTGTGAGTGGAAGCTAACTTTATCTCGAGCGGAGTGTCCTAGACCTTTGCCAAACCTTTTCCCACCTTCAGGCTAAATTAGGGGTGGGGAAATATGGCCCTAACAAATATTTCTCAGCACTAGTTTTGGTTTATTATTTATTTTTATATTTATATGTTTATTATTAATATTTGTGTTATATACCTACTATTTATTTCTAATTCATTACTTTATTATTATATTACTATTTACTAATTAATAGTAATTAATATACTACTTATTTTTTTTATTATTTTTTTTTTACGGCGCATCTACATGTAGGTCATTAGCGCCTATACTACTTATTATAAATAAATTTGTTTTTAAAATAAATACAAAACACAAATTTTAAAAAAGTGTTGTTTTTTTCACCAGCAAGTAATTATTGGACGTAACCAGTTTTATGAGTTGCATATAAAAATAAAATGATAAGTTTTTAGTAAAAAAAAGACCCAGTTATTTACTAAATAATTACTTATTGTACATAACTGTACAGATTGTAAATTATCAATAAAGATCAATCAATATTTTTAAAAAATTACTAAATAAATTGAAGAATTATAACAATGAAATAAATCATAAAATGGGTAAAATGAAGAGAAGAGAACGTGTTTTCATGAATATTTTGATAAAAGGGTGCATTCATACTAACAGGGCTAATGGTGCTAAATTTAAAACTAAAATACTTCGGTAACTATTGAAATATTATTTTAGAAACTGTTTATTTATTAATTTTAATAAGAAACTTGTTATAATAATTGAAAAGGTCGCACTAAAGTACACACAATTAATGAAATTAGCATCTTAAATTACAAGAAAACAAGCAATTTTGCATGTCCCCTGTTACATATCTACGTAATAAGAGCGACCCAAGGCGGGAGCTCTGTCTGAGTATAGTCTTGTTCCAAACCAAAGCCGCACGCGGAGGGTAGAAAATAGGCTAGCACTGGGGGTAGGATCGGCTCTCAAAGCTCGTAGCACCCGGCGGTCGGCCCCTCTCAGATCCGCTAGCATTCTAAGGGTTAAGCATAATGGAATGTATATAATTTCCTCCTAATTATAATTTCCTACGATTTTTCAAGCGAGTATAACCGAACCGGTTGATGAACTGACGTTTCTTTGCAGAAAAAGTATTATTGTGCTCAATCGTATCAAAATCGTACTATTTTGTATACATTCGAGTGCAAACAGACTAAATGACACAACTTAAAAATCGGTGTTCTTCAGTTGTGACTATGAAATACAAGGTAAATATCTCTTTATCAACCATAATCACTGTATGTACCTAGCTTCAGAGATTGTACACGAGAGGTCACCCTTCCTGTCTTAATGCTATTCCCCCTACATAGGCTAGTGTGACACAATTCCCTTTTTTTCTTTTTTTTTTTTTTTTTTTTTTTTTTTCTTTTTTTTTTTTTTTTTCTTTTTTTTTTTTTTTTTTTTTTTTTAGTTGTGTCACTTTAAAAATTCTAGTGCGATATATAAATGTATGTATATTTAAATTGAATGACTATATTTCACAAGATCTATGGGTTACAGAAATTCGACATTTCTTGTCGGAACCTCCGGATTTCCTGGGGATTCCCTATCAATGGGAAGTGAAGAAAACACGCCTCTAATCGTTAGTAATTTGTTAACTTTTGGTTCAAGTCTCCCTAATATTTTGAACAAAGAAAGTTTGATCAGCCGAATCATTCAAAAGCTAGCTTAAGCCAAAAGCTTTTCTCTTTAAACATTAATAGCAACCCTCTTTAATCCTTGTTATTGGTCGGGTCATTACCCAGACCACTGAGCTCCATGATGTGGGGCAGAGGAGAGTGAAATTGTCAAATAAGGAATAACGAAATTCTTTGTTTCATTTTTCCTAATTTTTACCAAGCCCTTTATATTTCAGGCTTACTTTGTCCTTACAAAAGTCCTTGTCCTATTAAATTTTAAAATAATGGATATAACAGTAGCGCGAATCGTCATTTTCATTCCATGGGATAGCAACGCCACATGGTGTTGACTATGCTTTGGGGATGACAAAACTCCATACGGTGATAACAGGCGTGAGATATCTGCATTTTTTAACTGACCTAATTCATGATACAAAAGGCTATCTGAACCCATAGAAGGATCATCGCTGACACAGAACTGCTGATATAACTGACTGATACGTCGGGTGACACAATAAGATCTTACAATCCTCGGTGCAGCTCATCCTAGACAAATCCGGGCACCCTTATTATAATAATAATCTAACAGTTTAAATGCCACATAGCTTTTCATGCTTCCATAGACTACAAGATTTGGCAGTCCAAGTCAAGCATACGATTTGACGTCCTAGATAAGAAATTAAGTGAGCCGAACTTAAGGTCCTGGCTAGAGACGAGCGGGAGAGCTTGGGTCCAGAGTGACTGCTGTCCACAAAAACTAGGAAAACTCGCGTAATTTACCTAATGGGAATAGCAATTTATCGTCTGTAAAAGACGTCATCATTAACTATGCTGAACACCATAATTTTGTTTTCAAACCTGGTCCGGGTTAACGAGGTTTTACTGTAGGTACTTGTTATCTCAGAGTGTATATACCGACTCATCTAGCTCCATGAACTGTTTCTATAACAACGCTGCTCAAGTTGAGGAATATCCTTTCAGAATTCTCTAAGAACTTTAGTCCTTTGTTCCAACGTTTCGGACTATTTGTCCATATTCAGGAATGCTACAATTGTACATTTATTATTTGATCATGCTTTTAAAACTGTATTATAATGATTACTATTAACCATGCTGCATATTCAAACAACTTCTCTACTTGAGTAATGTTATTATTTAATACCCTGTACTGTTTCTGTAAATTCTTTCGAGGAATCCTAGCTACATGTCTTGCCCTGGAGAATTAAATAAGATTAGCCTTAAAAGGCCTTGACTATGCTTTGGGGATGACAAAACTCCATACGGTGATAACAGGCGTGAGATATCTGCATTTTTTAACTGGCCTAATTCATGATACAAAAGGCTATCTGAACCCATAGAAGGATCATAGCTGACACAGAACTGCTGATATAACTGACTGATACGTCGGGTGACACAATAAGATCTTACAATCCTCGGTGCAGCTCATCCTAGACAAATCCGGGCACCCTTATTATAATAATAATCTAACAGTTTAAATGCCACATAGCTTTTCATGCTTCCATAGACTACAAGATTTGGCAGTCCAAGTCAAGCATACGATTTGACGTCCTAGATAAGAAATTAAGTGAGCCGAACTTAAGGTCCTGGCTAGAGACGAGCGGGAGATCTTGGGTCCAGAGTGACTGCTGTCCACAAAAACTCGAAAAAGTCTATCGATTTCTACATCCCTGGATTTATAATTTAAAGGGCTATCTGATGGTATGCTTATTATGTTAAAAAAAAAAAAAATACTTGTCTTATTCAACAGCCGGTGTAAAAGTTTCACGCAAACAGTTCAAAACTTCAGGTTGTCTATTGGGCTAATAACTAAGAATGTATTATATAGAGAGCAAAGGAATCTTAAAAACAGATGCGTGGTATTTGTTTTAATAATTAAAAAAAAAAAAACATAAAGATATTCTGAAAATTCTGAATTTAAAATGTGTTTCTCGATTTACCAATTTTTTGCAAAGTGGACATCAGGTACTGAACGTCTCATTTGTCAGTTAATTTATTGTAATAAGTATGTCTAGACGGATTTTTCTTCACGATCCTATCCTTTATTTTATATATATATAAAAATTCTTTTTTATCCTAGGAGGCATGGGGTCATTAAAGCAGTCTTCCTTTATTACACCACTTTATTATACAACACGTAAAGAGCATTGACACACAAGAAAACGGTACAGCATTGACGGATCATGCAATAACAAAAAAAACACAGTTTCAATTTCAAAGAATTCAAAATATTAAATAAAGAAAGAAATACCCTGAAAAGAAAAATAAAAGAAAATATTTATATTTTAAAAATTCGAAAATAGCAGTGAATAAAAGAACTGATCTGAAAAATGTTCACCAAATTTTCTATGGAATAATAGATTAATACCCAAAAATTTATAAAAAAATATATTTGACGAGTAGACGTTACTAGGACAACAACAAAGGACAGATAACGACAGGGCCATTTTGGCAATCCACTTACAGGGTTAGTATTAAGCCGGACTCCAGAGGGAGTACTTGGTAACGGGAGGACTTCCTTGCAAGGTAGGACTCAACACCTTTTATAAAAAATATGTAATTTAGCTATAATTATTGCATTATTTAGGGTAGGGGTAACATTTAATGAGCATGATAATGTTTTAATGCATTTTGTGGAACAGTTCAAAGATCGTATTGATAGTTTTAATATAGTAGAAAAAAGGTTTGTGTGGATGTTCAAAAAAATTATATTTTGTTGTAGAAGTGCCCCTGAAGAGGTGCGAAGAAAAGATGCACGAAACATGTCGGGCCCAATAAATAATGAGGTGTAATAAAGGAAGACTGCTTTAATGACCCCATGCCTCCTAGGATAAAAAAGAATTTTGATATTTTGGGTCATCTATAAGAATAAATAATATATATATATATATATATATATATATATATATATATATATATATATATATATATATAATTCTTGAAGACATAACTGTTCATTAAGTCATTCATGGCGTTCCTGAAGCCTGCTCGTTAGATGTAACGGTGGTACAACCCGTCATTCGGAAGATAATTGTTACAATAGAATCGAACCTAATTATTTATTTTAAAAATTAGACTAGTCAAGTTGGGGAATATTCCTTCATGGATTCTCTAAGAATTTTGATACTTTATTTTAACGTTTCAGACATACTTGTCCATCTTCAGGAATTCATTAATCTCCACAACTTACATATACATCAATAAAACCGTCAATTTACTAATACATAGTCAATATAAAATGGTTCCTGTAAGGAATCAAGTCCATTAATAAGTGATATATACCCTTTTATAAATCTAACTAGCTCACAATCATTATGCAAGTATTATTTTGTGGATATCACCAGAAATGGTGCATTCATTGGTTATTTTTAATAATCAGAGCTTAAAATTGTATACACATACTATATGTACAAGGCAAATGCCATCTCTAGGATTTAGTTTTTTTTTAAAACCACTGTTCAACAGAACGGTGAACCCCTCCAGTTACTAAATTTACGAGTTTTTTCTTTTTTTTAAATTAAATTCGTTAGACTAGTATATGAACGTCGAGACTCCCGCCTTTTGCTCAGATCAGTTACCGAATTACGCTACAGTCTTCAAGTTCAATATCATGGAGCCAGAGATCTTTATACAGACGACACAGCATCATATTTATCTGAAGCCATTATAATAATATTATAACATAAGTTTTTTTTTATTATTATTATTTTTTCATATATTTATTTTAAATCTGTACAAATTATTAACAGTCCAATGATCAAGTTTGTTGATGCAGATATCATGTACAAATTGACAAAAACGGTAACAGCAAAATAAAATAAAAAACATACAAAATATGGAAGAAGACAACCATTGTTGGCATTTCCAGAGATGTCTCATGACATAAGTTACAAACAATTATTTAATATGTTTATAAATAATGCGATTAATATAAATGTTCATTGTTATCTAGTTTTAAACCATTTTCGCTCCTATAACTTACGCGTACACCTCCTGAGGAAAATGCATTAAAAATGATTTCTTTAATCAAGTTTTTTCCATATATTTGAAATGAAAAACATTCTTCCAGATAACGAACAAAATTCTAAAACAACTTTCTAATAGACCCCGCGAAACGGTTACTCGCCCTTCAAAAGACCCACTTTCCTTTTCGGAAGGCCTAAATAGGAAGGCGCGAAAAAGGAAGCGACGAGACGGGGCTGGGCTCGGAGGCCGTTAGTATTGACTACAGTCAACAGGTCGAGATCTCGATTCTATGCCGGAGTTTCGATGTTATACATCGATTCTAGGAGGAGAATCCCGGCTGGGCCGGGGAGCCAGGCAGTGTCCCAGGAGCTGTGTGTGGGTATCGAACCATTCCTCCGAGCAGCTCTCTCAGGCATCACAAGTCACACCTTAAACCATAACTCAGGCGTCGTAGAGTACTTTAACAGGTACCAATAAAACAATAATATCAGTGATTGAGTAGTCACGGATATCAGTGGCGCTTGCTAGTCGTCGCCCTCTCATAAAGCCACCTCAGCTGGGCAGAGGAGTGACTTATTTTTCATTTTCTGTAAATTAGTTCCAATAGCGTTTTTTGTGTGTGTGAATTAATAAAGCAACTTGACTTGTACACACAAAAAAATAAAAAAAAAAAACCAAACGAATAATTAAAAAAATATTTATAATTTACATAATCCCATACGATATCTTCATCAATTGATAATAAAATGAACAAAAATTAATTTTAAGCACTAAATAATAATAAAAATATAAGAATATTTTTAATAAATAATTTGATATTTCGTATTATGATCCCTGCAAAAAATTAAGAAAACTATTTGGGATGGGCTCTTTACAAATTACCATCAGTTTCTAACCAGTAAAGAGGATTTAAGATCTTACATTTTTCAAAATAAAATCTGCCACCCCTATTGGTAATCGAACCTACAACCCAACCCTAGCCACTGAGTGCTAACGCCTTAACAATCACGACAATCGAGCCTCTTTAAAACATTAAGTTAATCATAGAACTTTTAATTAATACAAATACAGAATTTTATGCGATAACGATTTCTTAGAAAAACTACTCTTAATATTGTAGCCTCCCTGTTTTGCCCTTATCATTCATCATATTCCCAAACTATTTTCAATATATTACGTTCCAAAATGACCTTTATGAACTATTAATGAGCTAAAACGAACTAAATCTTGCGTTTTGTTTCCCCAAAAATTGCGCCTGGTTTCATTCTGGTTGGACATTGATTAAAATTACAACAAATTGAATCAGTGATATTTTATTTTAATTTTTAAAGTCCTTCAATTAGTAACTGAGACTTTTGGGATGGGTTAAGTTTAGGTTACCACTTTTTTTTATAATTCCCATGGACTAAATAAAATAAAAATAGATATTTAATTACTAAGTTCTATTAATTTAAAGACAAACGTGTTATTATGATCTTCTAGAAGTAGGAATTTTGCTATTTCACTGTTGATAGAAACAATACCAATTTATTGTATTTAAAATGTCTCTAAATTTTCGCTGGGAGAATAAAATTGAAGTCGTTAATTGACTGTTTATGGTCTATAATTGATGTAATGGCTTTTATTGCTGTTCATTCGGGGAGACCTACTGCAGTATTCATAGAACCAGCTTGAAATATCTTCCTCCCTTCATTGGAACTCGAACAATGCCTATTAGAGGTTTGAAAGCTCTGGGGTAGATAAGTGACGAGGTGTACTTGGGGTTTTGTTTGGTCACAGCCCCTCCCTAGCAGCGGTTAAGGAGGGTGGTGCAAGTTCTCATTGGTCTAGGCGTGGTAGCGACCTGATTAACCGACTTACATCCTCCTCCTTAATATATATATATATATATATATATATATATATATATATATATATATATATATATTACAAAGTAATGACCTTATTTATAAGGGTTGATAAGGGACCTATATTGAATGAGACGCCCAATTATTAAGTTGAATACATGTATCTCCTAATAAAGACAAATAAAAATTATATATATATATATATATATATATATATATATATATATATATAATATCTGTCCTCGTAGCATGGTTTTTTTTTTGCTATAAAATTCTTTAATTGAATCAATACATTTTTCCTACCGCGTTTCTAGCCTTTTTCGTGCTTCTTGTCAAAGGTTTATTTGTAAATCTGATTATCCTATTTATTGTAAAAATTATTAATTATATAAGTTAAGAAACTTAAGGCTAGAATAAAAATTAAAAATAATTTTATGACCAAATAAAATCAATCTATTTTACCTAGCAGGCTAGAAGAAGAAA
Organism: Gonocerus acuteangulatus; assembly: GCA_946811695.1. Lineage (NCBI taxonomy): Eukaryota > Metazoa > Arthropoda > Insecta > Hemiptera > Coreidae > Gonocerus > Gonocerus acuteangulatus. The sequence continues at coordinate 92,174,968 of OX328125.1, forward strand.
TTAAGTGTAAATATATTTGCAATATATTCTTCAAAACAAATGTTAATAATATGATATTAAATTCACCCTTAAATGACACTGGCGACTAGGGACATCATATTTGTTTCACTACACAAATTTATATTTGGTTGAAAAACCTGTTGGCCATTTTTTTGACAGGTTTTGTGTGTTGACTTATTGTTTCTATGATTGTTCTTACTTCTATTTCTTTCTTAGATTGTTAATTCCTTTTATGTTTTCAATCCTTAATTTTATTATAAAGAAATGCATATTCACCTATACCCATAAAGCCCTGAAATCAAATTTAAAAATACGTTTTACTTAAAGACAATTTTTTTTTTTTATGATATTAAACGAAATCACAAATATAAAGAACAATAGATTTGAGTCATCATAAATTTTACATTACTTTAATCCGCGGAAAGTTTTTATGAAAACATGTTGAATTCTTTAAAATATCTGCACACTAAAAGTATTTGAGGTAATGTTGAAATCATTAAATAATATTATTTTTGTTACGTACCAAAAAATATTACAAAATTTACAGTATCCCAAAGTTTTTGGTAAATTCTAAACAGAGGAAACGTTAGGAACTTTAACACATATAATTCTTATATCGAAAATAAATATATATCAAACTCCATAGTGGATACATTTTATTCTTCTGAGGGGCAAAATCTTATAAAAACATAATTAATTTGATCAACAACGTGAACATTATATTTTCTGCCGTGCTTAAAACGGTTCAGCTTTAACAATTATCATTTTAACATTTTTCTGTCCCATTCAATAATAACTATTATGAAAATTGTCATTATTTATGTCGAGCCAATTCTTCATGTTATTTATTTTTATTAACAGCGTTACTTTATATTTTATTTTCTATTGATGACAAATAAAATGTATAGACAAGGTAAATATATATATAGATAAGCAAGCATTCTCCTAAGCCCACCAATAATTCCCTAAAAAAAACACAAAAAAAAACTTTTTAAAAAAAAAAAACATAGCCTATTATTGGTTGATCATTTATGAAGATAAATATTTATTTTTTTTATGCAGTCACGCTCTGTACATTTTATTTTTTATTTTTTTTAATTTTTCAATAAACTCTGTAAACAAGGAACACACCTTGACAGAATACTGAGCCGAAGGGGGATAATAAGTTTCCGAATACAAGTTCATTTAATTTGTTCCTCAATTTATTGTGAATATGTCTTTTTCTTTTGATGTGACAAGTGTTCTTAACAAAAAAATACCATACTTTGAAAAACTCTATAATTATACCTGAACACGATTCAAATCCCGGGCTTAAATAACCGAAACTAAGGCTGCTATTCCTGATTCTGAATATGCGTTTGGAATTAGAACTCCAACTTCATTACTGAGATTACTGCCTACTTCATTGGTAACCATTGAATTTTCGCTTCTGCATGTACATTTCTTGTTGTTTTTCTTTTAGTTAATAATTCTTTAATACAAAAATTGAATTTAATTTAACTTGTATTATAATTAGGCAAAGCCTACACAAGTTTATAAGGAAATCTCATTATTTATTGACAAATATACTGTATTGCTGTGATAAAACGACTGAAGTTGCTTTCAATGTGTTTTATATTTTTGTTGTTGACAAAGCTAACTAAAAACTAAAATTAATTAAAAATATTTGTATACAGGGTGTCCCACATTGAGATGTCATAACTTTAGGGGTTTATTCTACATCTCATTTGTAGTTCAGGGATGCAGAAATGAGCGTTCTATCTTAACATGCAGAGGAGCTACTCAAACTTTTGTCTTTTTTAAAAACTACTGGCTTTTCTAAAGAAAAACTGAGTTTTCGGAATTTCTGATCAACACATTGTAAATAAAGACCACATTTTTGGAATCTACATGAAATTTCCAATAAGAAACACCCATTATTGAAATATTACCACGTAAATTAAGAGCTATATTCAAAGGCATATAGATGAGAACGTTTAATGTTAGTTTTGTATAAAATTATTCAATATTTTCCTAATCAGCTCTTTTTAGACTTACAGGTTTGCCTCGGCCTCAAAAGTTGCATTATTTAATAAGCTTCAAAATGGTACCTCATAATTTTATTGTAATTTATAATCCAGTTTACTAATAAGCAGAAATTTTATTAAATAGAATAGAATCAATATTACCAAGACCCTCAAGGCATAACCATATAATAAATGTATTCATTTTATTTACAATAATGGTATTTATTACCAATATGTTCTTCTAAATTCTTTCACCCTTGATTCCGAACTGTCCTCCTATCATTATTCAGAGCAAAAAACCAGAGTAAGTTAATATTTGATGGATGGGCTTGTGTAATAAACGTCATGTAGTTTGGGAAGGATGGGACATCGCCATAGTCGTATGAAAATAAAGAATTTGTTCAGAATGGCTCCTTAACGCTGAAGCATATTTATTGGTTTTGACTTGAAAATCAGAAAAAATAGATTGAAATAGATTTGTTTTTAAAACTATGAAGTATCATTTTGAAGTTTATTAAATAATGCAACTTTTGAGGGGGAGGCAAAGCTGTAATTCTAAAAATAGCTGATTAAGAAAATATTGAATAATTTTATAGAAAACTAACATTAAACGTTCTCATCTATATGCCTTTGAATATAGCTCTTAATTTACGTGGTAATATTTCAATAATGGGTGTTTCTTATTGGAAATTTAATGTAGATTCCAACAATGTGGTTCATTTACAATTCATTGATCAAAAATTCCGAAAACTCAGTTTTTCTTTAGAAAAACCAGTAATTTTTAAAAAAGACAATAGTTTGAGTAGCTCCTCTGCATGTTGAGATAGAACGCTCATTTCTGCATCCCTAAACTACAAATGAGATGTAGAATAAACCCCAAAAGTTATGACACCTCAATGTGGGACACCCTGTATAATAAAACTATTTATTACTAGAAATGTAAAATTGAACAAATTATTTTCTTATCAGGACGAATTACATCGTTGTCATCCACCAATAATAAACCTTTCACAAAGCTTTTTTTTTTTTTTATTCGTTATTTTAGACCAAGACAAGAAATATATGTTTACATCTTAAGGCCAGTTCCATGACCCATTTAAGTTGTATATTGACATTTTGGCTTATTTAATTATTAAATTGTGCTTATTATGGTCTGCAAAAAATTAGAATAAAAAACATTATAGCGCTGTCCAGGTACTATAAATACAAGTAAAACGTTAAAAGCTAACATGTTTGACTGACTATTTTTAATTTTTTTTTTTTTGTCATCCCCATATTTATTTTCCCTAAATTTAACAAATTAATAATTTGCAATCAATTCATCTCAGAAACTCCATCAAAAGTTATTTCACAAACATTACTATAAACGCTTCTTCTTCCTTTTTGATAATACCCATGCGAAGTTTTCACAGCATCTTGCATCATGTCAAACATGCAGAAGTTTTGCTAATGACTTGAATCATATCGAATTTACCATGTGTCATTTTGCAATGAAAAACGAGTAAAAAATATGGCGAAGAAACTTATAGATTAGCAATAGGGCTGCGTACAATGTTAGGAATTCGATGGATTCTCAAACTATCGTGAACCTTTTACAACATATGCAATAAGTATTTATGGTACTATAAAACATATCCAACATGTACAACGAATTGTCATAATTTCACGCAACTTTTGATTTATGTGATCACCATTTCCAAATGATTTAACGACTATACGTCTTGCTTAGAACCTAAAGAAAATCGGATCTTGCCACAAATGTTCCGGTACAAAATCTTGAATAAGGCCTTATTCAAGATTTAGGAAAATAGAAGGATGAAAGATAGTAAAACTGACATGAATTGACGCATTTCAGCGACAAAGTCTAGTAATGTGTGAATTATTGCTAAACGAATTCGGAAAACGTTTTAAATAATATCCCACAATCACAAATTAACTGTTTGATTTGTGAAAATTAGTACAAAGTAGATAAAGTGTAATTTATTTTGATAAATATTTTTAGGGGGTGGGTTCATATTATTAGTAAGGGGCCTAATAATCATACTGATGATAATAATAATAAAAAAAAAAAGTGGGTCTCCCGCGGTCTAATGGCTAGCGCCTTGGATACATAAGCGGGAGATGGTGGGTTCGATTCCCAACCTCCGGCAGGAATTTTATGATCCCAGGGCTCGCTGGTAAAATTCCTCGCTGCACCCTGGATGTCTGCGCTAATGACCTAGATGTAGATGCGACGTAAAAAAAAAAAAAAAAAAAAAAAAAAAAAAAAAAAAAAAAAAAAAAAAAAAAAAAAAAAAAAAAAAAAAAAAAAAAGGTGCTAATGGCCCTAGGAGTCGATGCACCAAAAGAAAAACAAAAAAAAATAAATAAAAAAAGAGAGAATAACACCTTCGCTGATTATATATTAAAAAAAATGATTGAAACAAGAAAAATTAAAAAAGATTGTTGCTAAGTAATCTAATATGTACGCATTGTTGCGTCTTCGCCTACGTCTGCTAGAAATTCTTCTTCATTCCGATATGTGTTGCTTTTTCAATCCCAACTCCAGACCTAGCTTTAAGTAATCTAAAATAGTATTTTGAGGCATCTTTAGTGTGGACAGTTCATATCTATAATATTTTCTTCTTCCAGGGTCAAATATGTTGTCCCACATGAAGGGTAATTCTTGAATATTTATAAAATGCTTTATTCTCTTTGTATATATTTTATTTTAAATCAGCAAAGAATATATTATTCTTTATATACATATATATATATATATATATATATATATATATATATATATATATATATAAAGAATATATTATTCTTTATGTTATTTTTCGTCGCTGGGATAGTATTTTTGGATGGAACGGCATTTTTCTCCAGCGGTGGTACTCCTCCTCACTTCTTCCTGGGATATTTCGATGGATTCATCTCCATCTTCTTCAGCCAGGTACTTGTTTCTTCCTCGGTGGTAGCCAAGGGAATGACGATCTTCTTCAGCCAGGTACTTGTTTCTTCCTCGGTGGTAGCCAAGGGAATGACATCATTCCCTTGGCTACCACCGAGGAAGAAACAAGTACCTGGCTGAAGAAGATGGAGATGAATCCACCGAAATATTCCAGGAAGAAGTGAGGAGGAGTACCACCGCTGGAGAAAAATGCCGTTCCATCCAAATATATATATATATATATATATATATATATATATATATATATATATATATATATTTGATCCATTAGACAGTTTGTATGCACTTGTCAATCAGGTTGACAAAACTCATTTTATTACTAAAATGTAGTTTTTATTAAATAACATGACCGAACCCCGATAACCTACACCTTCTAAATGTCAATCATTATATTTTTGATCATGTAAATAATAAAACTATTTAGGTTAGACAGTAAATTTCAATTTTCGGTTATATTAGACATTTGAAAGAAACCTTCTACATTAAAAATTAATTCATTATTGGTAATATATAACATAAAATAACACTCAACTACTAAATATAATATTCAAATTACAATAAATAATGGAATAATCTAATTTCCCTAAACCCGATCACACCCAGAGAGTTGTAAGAGGCTGGAAAACGTCAGGCACACTGTGAGTTGCAATGAATCATTGATATAAGCTAAGAATAGTAATAAGAGACACGTCCTACATATACAAAGAATTCATGCACCTAGTTTAGTTTAGAAGAAACAAAATCTGATTTTGTCAATTTTTTCCCCCATTTAAAATTAATTGTAATAGAAATGCATTTAACACTCTTTCATTTGGTAAGGTATTTTGTTTTTATATAAATAATATAGCTAAATTGCAGTAATTTAAATTTTTTATATCTCTTTAACAAATTATAGCCTGAATAACATGTTTTTTTTTTAATAATCTAATTTCCCTAAACCCGAAGTAAGCAAGAAATCACTAATTTACTACCCAGACCCAGAGACAGAAACTGCTTGTACACTAGAAGCTGATGATCCGCCTTTCTGCGAAACGACCTGAACTCCGTTGCTCTTGCTGACGACTGTCTTTGATCCGCCCTTGCTGTCCTTGGACTCCACCACTTCCTTGGTTGATCCGTCCGAATCTTTGACTGCATAAGACGTCACTACTTCCTCGCTCTTCTCCTCTTCGGATTCCTTCGGCTCTTCCTGTACCTGTAGATCAAAACCGTAATCCTCTTTATAGTCAACTGAAGAAGTATCTTCCGATTGGAAAATGTTTGGAACAATGCACGACAAATTACCTTAGAAATGGACAGAGTAGTTGAGCGTAAATGGTTAGGATTTGTCTAAAGTAAAATATAGATGAAATAGGAACACCAAAGCCACAAGCTCTCCACCAATAACTGCGAATCAACGATTGGACTATTAAAGTTGGGTTACCTAAAGGTTACAACCATGTGGTTACAAGCATGTGGTCGGTCATCCATTCAGGTATAGGCCACGCCCGATGTTGCTTAAGGTGATCAACGGGAACCAGTCCAATCAACGTGGCTATGGCCGTTGGAAATATTAGCTTTTTTAACTTTTCGAAACGCGCTTTCGGAGTCTACAGCTCCATCTTCAGTGCATCTAAAACTGTTTACTAATGAGCCGCCTGCAATAACGTTCTAGGTGCACTGAAGAGGGAGCTGTAGTCTCCGAATGTTCGTTTTGAAAAATGAAAGAAATTAATAGAAGTGGTGGAGACCACTATTTGGTGTTCCTATTTGACGAAGTACCACTACCGCCCAGCCAAATCAATGTCAAGAGATAAAGTATAGATTTCTAGAAGAATCTATATTTCGAGTTAACGCTTTTTTACACCCTTTTTAGGCAATAAATGACCGGATTAAAGAGAACAAACGAATTGGTTAAGAGATTATGACTTGAAATTATTTGCTCCAAAAATGGTTTTCCTTACGGTCAATTAAACCCTGTCTCGTTATCGATTTACTGTTGAAGACGTTCACCAAGGAGCAAGCAAGACGTTCGATAGAGATTTTTCCAGAAATTTGGGGAGTTTTAGCCTAATTCCAACTATCCATTGCTACTTATTATTTTCTTACGATTTTTTTCGGATCTTGCCAACTGTTTCAGTAATGCAAAGCATGGTAAATGTGAACAAGAAGCACGAATTTTTGTTATCTAATACTGAAAAAGTCTATAAACTTATCTAGAAACTAATGATAGAGGCCTTGGTTTGCTCGAGTCACTTTTTTTTTTTAATTGTTTTTAGATCTATAATACGTTTCTTATGATAACAAGGTGAAAAAATATCAATAACTTGACTTTTTTTGTGTTTTTAATTATCAGTTCAAGGAAGTGGGTTATTGTGCTAATGGTGTAAGTCTCCCATTTTTCTCTCAAATTTAATTTCAGCAGTATTTTAAATGTGACAAAATTTAAAACATTAACATTAATTGAAGAATATGAAAAAGTTTTCAGTAAAAAAAGGAAGACGTTTTAGAACATTCACCTCTTAGAAAACCCCTTTCTATTTTAAGCCTGCTGCCTATTTTTAAAAACAACAGTTTTTGTTTGCTTATTTTTTGACATAGATATGTCTGATGTCTGAGTGGTCCACAGAATTTTCGTTAACAGGAAAATGCAACGGACGAAGTGACGACACTCCGCACTACTTACTCATATCCTCTTTACTTCTAGTTAAACTCTAGGCCCCCTCCTCCTCACTTCTTGTGAAGTTTTGGTTCACTTTTTAACCATTTTCTGCTTCAGCAGGATGAGTCATAAATTTGAACTGAATATAAAGAGTAGTACAGTGCAGTAGATCTTGAGCATAAATGGCCAGAGGGACCGGGAATTGACCGGAAACAGTCCAATAGGTTACAGCATACAGATCGGAAATAGACAGGAGACAGACTCGGAATGCCCCAAAATAAGCGTACTAGTGTGTGATACCGCATTTTAGTCAAAATCTTCCATAAGAGTGCAGTTGTCATGACTAAAGGCAGTGCCATGCAAAAAAAAAAAAAAAAAAAAAAAAAAAAAAAAAAATAGTAACTAAACTTATTTTTATTCATCTATTGATAAAATTTCAAAAAATATTAACTCTAATTAAATGATCATTCGATTGAATAATAAGCTATCAGTGTGTAGAGCAGTCTAATTCATCTGGGAGGGACCTTTTATTTATTTATCATGATAAAAGTTTTCCTTCTTTCCTCTTCTGAGATAATTTCTGTGGCGCTTATGTTGAGGGTTCTCCGATTTTGAAGATTGTACAAATATATATTGGTTAAGATACGTACTATTATTTGTTTATATAACAACAAACAATCTCGCCAGAAATAAACTAAAACAGCAGGTTAAAATAATAACTATTTTAAATGTTAAATATATCTAACAAACTCCCTATCTCATTTACAAAATATTATACACACATTAAAAAATAAAGTAAGAGAGATAAAGAAATCGCTTACTTTTGATTCGGGTTTGAACATCTTGAATGATTCAAAGAATTTGTCAAAATCTGAATCCATGGAATCTGATTTGAACATATTGAAAATGCTGGGGCCACACTGAACGGAGGCAACTAGCAGGAACACAAAAACACCCTAAAACAAATATATATATAAATATATTTATATATAACATGCTTATTATGAATAATATAGAATATAATTTCAGTTCAAATAAAATGCAGACCTGAAATTGAAATTGAGAGGGAAATTATTGCCAAATATGCAAATACGTGTGTCAAAATGAAATACTTTTCAATTTTATTTTTGACGCAAAACACTTTATTGTTTTTGTTTTTATTCTTCCTTTTGCATTTCGCTTGGGTGTGCCTCTAAAAATTATACCAATGCTCGAAGGTCCTAATTTCTTGCTAGCATCTTCACGGAATTCAGCGTCTATATTATCTTTCCTCCATGACATCTTTCGTTGGGACCTATTTTTTATTTTCGGGCTAACTATCAGGAATAGACCCCAAATATCAATGGCAACAGTATAGGCTACCACTTTATTGTGTCAATAAGTTGTACCTTTTAGCACCTTTCTTCCGTCCATCAATGGGGAAGAAACCTGCTTATGACACTGACCCGAAAGTGTGATCCGAAAGTGCCAGTCGAAAATTTGACATTTCAGAATGGTAGCTAGATATATATATATCTTTATTTATAATAATATCTATTATAAATGCAACATCAAACTAGTGGACTAATTCTTCAGATCCATTTCCAACTACATTTATATGTATGTGTTTGCGTGTTCGCTCTTTAGCTGGATCAAAAATGGACTGATTTTAATGAGATTTGGTACAGAAATACTTTGTGTGACTTAAGGCCAAGGTCGTTAATCGGCAAAATCCGTACAGCTTTTCGTTTCTAAAAGAATAAAATAAAACAATTTACGAGCCCATAATATGGGCTCGTAAATAATAATAATATGGTCTCGTAAGTGGCTTGACAACGGTTATAGATATTATCTATAACCGTTGTCATGCAACTTTTATAATTTTTGAAGTAATTCTTTTTCTTTCTTATTCAATTTTACTTTAAGGCTTATAGGAATCATAAAAAAACAATTAAATCAAAATTAATTGAATTTTCTTTCTGATTATATTACAAAAAAAAAAAAAATAGTTTCGTTTATCTGTTACGTTACCTCCTAAATTTCCAATTATCTTATCAGAGTGAGGGATAATCTCAGGTCTGAGTATACCGTTGGAAAGATAATTCTTAATAATTATAATTTTGTGATATTCGACAGCTTGGAAAATCTTTTCTGGAAAAAAAGGGATTTTCGAAACTTTGTCACTAACTTGATTTTTCTATAAATATATACTTGTTTATAGTTGTGGGAAAACTATTAACCTTAAAAAAAACGGAACAATAAATAAAGTCTAAAAACATAAGACTAATTAAATAATCAGTTTAATAGTGCTTGGTCTGAAGAAAAAAGGAGTGAAGGGGATAAATCAGTTAATTTTGTGTTTTATGTCTGTAAATGAATGCGTAAGGTTGCACGGATGTGGGTTTGTGTTAGTAAGTATGAGTGTGCGTGTATAAATGTGAAAAATATATTGTAAGTCATTTATAAACTCAGCTTCTCTTTGGGCCTGATCATGGGGTAAACCAGGAGCAGTAATAAATTCATAAGTGCAATGATTCCATAAAATTTAAAAGCTGATTTAATCATTTAAACTTCATACAAATGATGGCGTTCATGAACCTAATGTTGGCACGCCATAAAAAAATAAATAAATAAAAAAAGATTTCTTGAAAACAATTACTACACAAAACAAGCTAAAGTGAAATAATTCTATTCACTTACTCGGAACATTTTTGTAATCCGCTTTTGCGGTAAGACGGTCCACGTACAAGTAAAATCAACGGATGACAACCTTTGATGAGATATTCCCAGCAGCTGAGATGATACCAATCCTAACCAACTAGCAATCACCTATCAAGATAGGAAATCACCATCCAATGAAAGGAATACGCCCAGAACTGGCAAGCTGGTCTATTTCCGCTCTGGGGATTATATCAGTTATGCGCATCTGTGATTAGCCAATTGAAAATGTTCATCTGAAACAACAAAGTTGTTAAACCAACTGTTTACTTGAACATTCACGATGATTTCCCTAAACCAATAGGTATTTCCGGTGGTAATCTATTTACGGCAATCGTAAAGGTGGAAAATTTCATAAATACTGTTAAAAAATCCGTACCTTAATATGGTCTCTAGATTTTATATTGGCGCGAAGAAGTGATTTTGACTAGGCTTCGATTTTGGCTGTGCCATCTAATCCATTCTTACATAATGGAAAACACGCAGAGCTGACACATACTGACATTGTAGACTTCCTGGAGACCTAGACATTCCTCACGACTTATTGGCAGAAGGTAGTCCATACATCGACACAATTTGTAGACATTTTAAGACACTGAACATATACCTATTACAAAATATAAACAATAACCGAATTTACTTATTTGTTTAAAGGAGCTAGGTGTTGATATAATTATACATATATATATATATACATATATATATATATATATATATATATATATATATATATATATATATATATATATATATATATATATATTCTTCTTCTCTGTATTCCTATTTTTTTTATTCTGTTTTATTCCTTTTTTCTTTTCTTTTCTTGTATTATTATTTTTTTTTAGTTAATCACAGACAATGGAATCATTTGTTCATGTATTCTCTATTTTCATATATTTTTTTATTTTCCCTCTTATTTTTATTTTTGATGTATGAATATACTTGAATGCTTAAATAGCCATGAGTGTATAGTATACATATGTATATACTTTACTTAAAAACAATTTGTATGTGAGCATATTTGCAAAACACATAAATTACAAAAGTCACCCAGATTAGCTTGCTGTTGTTCTTGTTTTCGTTTTTTATTTTTATTTATTTATTTATTTTTGTATTGTTCGTTCTTCTTGTCTAGACAGAGATTTTCTTGATCATGAGCTAATCGCTCAAGCTGCGAAGCTCGCAATAAAATTAAATAAAAAAATATTTAATATGAAAAGATTATTTGTCCTAGTTTTACTTACTACCACCGTGCGACTCTAAATTTCTACATGCCTTTAATACTCCAGGACAAGCCATCTTATTATTAAATATTAAATTATTATTTCAGGTAGGTCCCTCAATTCGAATCAACTATTCAGTGGACGAAAATCATTAGTCAAAAATTTCCGTGAGCCTTCCCATAATTCTTTAAAAGAACGTATGATTAGTAGAAACGTACCTTAAATGAGTTTCTGAAACAACTTCACGTAAAAATAATGTTATTTTTTTAACTTTTTCTTTTTCTTTTTGAAGCGTTTCTTCATTTTAATTGCTTATTGTTTTGTTTTAGCGCGGTTCCTCCCTCCCTTCATAGGGAGGAACCCCGCTTATAAGGTTGATCTCATGAAACAATCCGGAAGTGCCGACTAGAAAATTTCGCGTTTCAGAACCCCTAGAGACCGAAAAAAACGGTGGTTAAAATTTTTATATAAATATATATGTGTATATATATATATATATATATATATATATATATATATATATATATATATATATATTTGTCTGTTCGCGGATTTCTGGCGTCCCTAATGGTCCGATTTTGATGAAATTTGGTACAAAAATCCGACGTCCAATTTGAAAGGTCAAGTTCGTTAACTAGAAAAATCCGCCCACTGGAAGATGGCGTTTGGGGCGAAATTCGCGCAAAAAAATCGTAACGCCTACGTATTTGAGTTAATATGCTTGTAAGTACTCGTTTTACAGGCTCCTTGGGCTAGTAAAACGAATGAAACCATTTTTAAGGCGATACCTTTAACCATTTCTGAGAAAATCGGAAAAAAATGTTGTTAAATCAAGTTTTTGGTTTGGTTACTTAGAATCATGGGATTCAGTTCAAACATTTTTTTGCATGTTTGAATTTCATCAAAACTAACATGTTAAACTTTTGGTTACGTTTGGAGTTAAGGAAGGGTTAGAATAAAATATTTTATGAACAGACATGAAAAGTTTTGGGAACTTCGTATAATTTCATTAATATCTCGAACATGGTTGGGAAATTTTCATAAGTGGATAGAAACTGTTTGAAAGCTTTATAAACTATCTACAAAAAAGATCCTCAAACAATTTTTGATTAGGTGATGTCAATCGGAGAAATAAGTGCTTAAACTTTGAAGTAATTCATTTTGTTTATTCGAACGGTTCTTTTTGTCTGTTTTTATTCCTTGTTATTTTTTAATTGCTTATAGTTGGGTAATGTATTTGACAATAAAACAGATTAGGTAGAATTAGAAAAACAATTCATTGTTAGAAATATAGCTTGCCAAGAAAAGAGATTCGATGACGTTTTTGAATATATTTAATTGCCTTCATGCTGTTGTTTTTTAATTGATTTTATTTGTAGAATTATTACTATAGTAAAAGAACACAGGAATATGTGAAAAATTTTGATATTTTCCAATTCCTTGAAACGAATGAAATGAAGTATCGGTAGAAGAGGATTCTAGGGTCTGGCGGACACGACCAGGTAAAGCCATAAAACCCTTTGAACAAAGGCCGAGGAAAATATTATCTGTTACTATTCTAAGCTTTTCAAATGACATTAGGGATATGAACAGGAACCGTTTCTTTTGTAATGACTCTAGATTTTCTTATTTAAATTTGTTAATCACTATTTCTCGTTCAGGAATAGTTGTATGCGTACCAAATTTACGCATATGCTTGAACAAGACTGATTACTTGTATTCGTATTGTTTATTTTCGGGTTTAATAAAAGAATGAAAAGTAATTAAAATAAACGGTTCATTTTGTTTTATTCCTTGTTATTTTTAATTGCTTATAGTCGGATAATGTATTTGACAATAAAACTGATTAACTAAAATAAGAAGATCAAATTATTGTTAAAAATGTAGCGTTCAAAGAGAGAGATCGCAAGGCTTTCCAAATGCCTCTGAGCAGAAGCCTTTCTGGCCGACTTATGGGTTAGCCAACCCATACAGGTAAGATCGTAAATTAAGACCTTTCAAGACTGGTGGAACCAAAATAATAACTGACTCTATTTTAATCTTTCCAAATTAGACTAGGGATATGAACGGAACCGCGCTAAGATGATGCAGTTCCTGCGAGTCGGACTTTTTTTAATTTCATTTAATAGTAAAATTAGTATTTTAATAAAATAAGGAATGATAATGAGAAACATATTGGTAATAGTGTTTCCCATGGCGAACGTTGAGAAGGTGGGCGAGTCATTTCCACTCAGAATACTATCAGTTTCCTGTTGTAGCGCCTTACATCTTCCTTCTCTTTGAGATGTCATTTTTAGCGCGGTTCCTCCCTCCCTCTATAGAGAGGAATCCCCCTTATAGGGCTGACCTCATGATGCAATCCGGAACTGCCGACTAGAAAATTTTACGTTTCAGAACCCCTAGAGAACGAAAACTAAGGTGGTTCAAATTTGTGTATATATATACACATATATATATATATATATATATATATATATATATATATATATACATATATATATACATATATATACATATATATATATATATATATATATATATATATATATATATATATATATATATTTGTCAGTTCGCTCTCTAGCAAGCCCAAGAATGGTCCGATTTTGATGAAATTTGGTACTAAAATCTTTCGTCTAATTTGAAAGGTCAAGTTCGTTAACCAGCAGAATCCGCCCACCCGAAGATAGTCTTTGGGTCAAAATGCGCGCAAATACAATCGTAACGCTAACGTTTTTGAGTTCATATGCTTGCAGGTACTTGTTTTACAGGTTTCTTATCTTAGGAAAACGAATGAAACCATTTTCAAAGCGATATCTGGAACCATTTTTGAGAAAAGTGGAACAAATGATTTTGTAGCTCATTATTTTTTTGTGGGTACATAGAATGGCGGGATTCAATTAAAACTATATATTTCCCTGCAGAAAAATTGAAAAATATTAATAAATATAAGCAAAATGCATTCCAGGTTTCCATCTTGAATAGGTAAAGTACATAAAGGTGTCGTGCGCGATCGTATGTCATAATTTACCGCAACACGTCAAATTCAATAGCCCTAGCCATTCCACTAACGTACAGGCTTTAAAAGTAATATTGAGATCGATAGTGGAAAGTTAATGTATCGTTATCGGTGTAAAATCGATAGCCTTCAGCCTTTCTATCTCTATAATCTAATGGAGCCATGATGGATTCTTCTACAAATTGCACCGCCACAAAGTTAAATTGCTTCAATCCATTTTAATCTATGAAGTCGGATGCAGAAGATAAATGTGAGCAAGCTGAACTCTCTCTTGTATATTGCAAGATATATTAAAACGGACTTTAATGAAGTTCGAAAAAAAATAAGTAAAATTGTTACAAAAATATCAGGCCCAATTAGTTCTGAACAATAAAAACTACAACCTTAAAATTAATTAATCCTACAAAGTGAGAAAAACGTTTAAATGGCACGCGGCATTAAAAGTTGTAGATATCACACAACAGAGATATTTTTTATAGCAACAAACCTTTACCAAAATGTTTCATTTCGAACGCAATCAGAGGGTGATCATAAAAAGCCCTGTCTGCAGAAAAAGAGCCGTCCCCCAGGAACTACGTAATCTTAGCGCGGTTCCGTTCATATCCCTAGTGTCATTACTAAAGAAATAGAAGCAGTTATTGGTAGGTTTTGATCATTCATGAAAAATATAAAATAAAATCTCAAAGAAAAGTAATGTAAGATTTTAAGCACCACAAAAGAAAACTGATTTTATTCTAAGCGCAAATTAGTCCATCAGCTTTTTCAACGTTTTAGTGATTTTTTCTCATTTTTCTAACTCCTTTTACTAAAATACTGATTTTTCAGCTTAATGCAATTAAAAAAAACAACGACTGCTCAAAAAGGGTGCTAAACAGAGACACCAAGAGAACAAAACTAACAACAAAGTTTTAAGCACTTATTTCTCCAGTAAAAAGTACCTCCGAATCTTTTCAGTAGACAATTTAATAAGCTTTCGAATGGTTACCTTCCACTTACGACGATTTTTCTACCGTTTACGAGATATTGTTGAAAATATACCAATATCCGAAAACTTTTAATGTCTCTTAATAAGAGTTTTTTTTTTTTTTTTTTCATACATTTCCTTGCCTTCAAATACAACCAAAATTTAAATATCTTAGATTACACGAAGTTCGAAAATCTTGAACAAGTTTCAAATGAATCAATGGTTTCTGAATGCCCAAACTAAAAATTAGTTTGGAAAAGTAGTTGCATCAATTTTACAAGTAAACGGATACAGATGTCGCTTTAAAAATTGTTTTAATCGTTTCTCCGACGTTAGAGAACCTGTAAAACGAGTACCTAAAAGCACACAAACTCGAAAACGTAAGCGTTATTATTTTTTTCGCGCAAATTTCCCTCCAAAAACCATGTTCCTATTAGACGAAAGAGCTTTGTACAGGTGGATTGAGTCAAACAATTTCCAAGACGTTTGAACTTCACCGAAACAAAAATTTTGGTTAAACTTGTTTTTTGGCAGTAATAAAAACAAAATATTTTATAAATAGACATGGGCATTTTTGAGGTTATCGTATATTTTATAAATCTAAATAACGGTTGGGGCATCGTGGTTAATGATAGCCAACTATTTGAAAGCTTAATAAACGTTTTACAAAAACGGTTCTTAAGGTTTTCTTCGATTTTGCGGTCTCAGTTGGCGAAAGCGATATATCAATGTTGTGAGTCATGTTCGAAACTATGACTCACAGATGAAATTGAAAAAGGACAGACCCTTTGATTCAGATATTAAAAAATAAATATAATAATAATAATAAAATAATAATATACTTGTTACATGTCTCTGGAATAAGCTTGTTTTACTCGGTCTATCGTTAATTCATACAGATTATCAAAAATAAATATTGGTACCTCTATTTTGGTTGCAATTTACGGCATAATTACTTTTACAAGTATATTTTATAAGACTAGTAGGAATTATTATTTAGCTGTCCGTTCTCAGTATCATTAAGATTACTTAAGTTGAGACATAACGGCCTCTTCGAAAGGATGTGAAGACATTTAACGCCAATCCCCAGAGAGTTCTGAAGAGCTAGGATTTATTGAAACTTTGAGCGAACTAGCTACAGTTCAAGACAAATTGCATGTTTATAAGCATGAGGTGGGCAGATGTGCTGCCCTCTCATGAAACATGCATGCCTCTCCAATATCTTACTCTTTTTTCAGTTTCCGGATATATTAGCGAGTCTTCTCTTTATAAGCAGCTCTCGAGTCAAGATTTTTTCTAGTTTTACCGTTTTCAATGAGGACGTTTTGTTAAACTTTTTAATTTCCGATAACCTGATGATATTGTCAGTAAAGATCTGCAGACTAATTCTAAATTAAGTTCGAATCGGAGAACCAAGTTATCTTAGGATTCTTACAGAGTGCAGCGTAGAGATAGCAAAGAGCAAAGCGAAAATCCCCAGAGACTTCTAGCGCTTTTCAGTTCTTATCCTGGTGACATATGAATTATACAATGCAAAAACCATCTTACTCCACTTCTTCAAAATTTTCAGAAGACACTCAAAACATTCTAGCTCTTATCTAGTTTTAAATAAGAAAAATATTGTTGTTTATATGAAAGCAATATTGTTTTTCATACATATAAAAAAAAAAAAAAAAAAAAAAAAAAAAAAAAAGCCAGAACATTTTCTTGGGCAGTCAGGGGAGTTAGGATGTTTTTGGAGATAGATGGTTTCTTCTCTGTTCGTCTTACACTTTTCACTAATAATTTATAATATCACTAATTATTAAACTTTATAACTGTATATAGTAAACATGGAAAACGTTTTAATCCAGAAATAATACAGATTAGAAAACAAAAAGATCATGCCGGCTGATGATAAAAATGTAAACAAACCCCTCCCACTTATTCTAAACACCCATTGGTCGTTAGAGTAATTGAAGCTCAAGATTGCCTTCAGAGAAACGGACACGGAGTTAATTTTGTGTGGATTCCAAGTCATTGTGGAATACCCCAAAATGAAAACGTTGATCAGGCAGCAAAAGTAGCTACTTGTGAAGGAGTAGCATTTTACTAGGTACCAAGGAATGACATTTCTTATATTAAAAGTCAAATCAAATCGTCCTGGATCTCTAAATGGTATAATATCAGAGAAAACAAATTAAGGGAACTAAAGGCTTACCCTAGCCCTGGAGGACTTCGTCTATAGTGGATAATAGGAGAGCAGAAGCAGTCCTTGCTTGGCTCAGGATAGGCCACACGCGATTGACGCATTCTTATCTAATGTCGATGATTGGAGCACCAGAGTGTCAAGCTTGTGGTGTCGTAATTTCCATCAAACATATCGTCACTGAATGCCGTGCCTACGAGAATGAAAGATCTCAATTTGGTCTCACCGTTAATTTGAGTGAAGATATGGGTAATGGCCCGATTAAGATCAAAACTGTATTTAATTTTTTAGAATACAAACAACTCCTAAATAAACTATGATTGTTGTGGCACATGGCCTGGGGTGTAAGTAAACCAAAACCTGGCTATGTGCAACAAAAAGAAATCATTGCTCAAGGTTAACTATCAACTAATATTTAAATTAAGTAACATAAGTTACTTATATTAATTTAATTAATATAATTTTCACTTATATATCATTTTGAAGACAATAATTTATCACATAAAGGCTTAATAACAGCTATTACAAGCATATATTTATAAAATAAAATTCCAAACATTATTTAAAAAAAAAAAAAAAAAAAAAAAAAAAAAAAAAAAAAAAAAAAAAAAAAAAAAAAAAAAAACTCCCACGGAGGATTATACTGGGAAATACAGTGGACGGACATGTGCGTGAGATGTACGTATGGTTCTTGCGCTGTACAAAATGTTTGATCTTCAATATCTCCCACACTAGAAACAATCTTTGATAGATTTATGTTTAAGGAATGTATTTTAATCGAAAACTCAATTTGGAAAAATGGTGTTTGGATGGTTTTTGCATTTCGCGGTTCATATCGTCACTGCCATGTCAAACTATCGAATATGCAAAATCTCGGTTTTCAGATTAGAGACTTTGCTCTTGGAATGTGGACGATACGGCTTGTCGTAAATTGTCACAACTCTAACCACTTTAGAATAGCCTTTAATGCCTTAAATAAAGTATAGAATAAGACCAGTTTTCAATACATTACTTCCTCAATGGATATAATATGTTCGTGCACTAGTTTGCCCCGATTTGCATATTCGATAGTTTGACATGATAGGGACGATATGTAAAGGAATAGAAACAGTTATTTGTTCTTTATTCAATGAAATATTAAAGACATACAAGGTTTTAGACTCAAAAACAGGAAACTAACACTATCTTTTGTGGACTATTACTCTTTCCGCCTTCAACCAAAATAACTATTACAAATACGTTTCTCATTTTCTTACCTCCCTTGCTAAAATATTCATTTTACTGTTAAATGCAATTAAAAAACATCAAAATACAATTAAAAACTTGATCAAACAGCAACTAAAATTGTTTCAACAACGAATTTTACTTTCGAATTTTAAGCACTTATTTCTCTGAATGTGACCAGCCCATCGGAAATTACTTCAGGGACGTTTTTTTATTAAATTTAATAAGCTTTCGAATGGTGACAATTGATTCACCACGATTTTCCAGCCGTCTTACTTAATAAGGATATATTTTTTTCGAATACTTCCTTAACTCCAAATATAAACAAAATTTTAGTATGGATGAATTTCAAACATGTGGAAAATATTTGAACTGAATCCAACTATTCTAAGTACCCAAAATAATTATAAGAAATAGTTTTATCCTCTTTAAAAAAAAAAACAGTCGTGTTCAAAATAGGTTCATTCGTTTCCCTTCGGTAAAGAACCTGTAAAAAGTGGAGCTGGAAGCTTATAAAGGAAAAATCTTAACCTCAACGATTTTCTTCATGCAAATTTCTCCCATAAAACAGTGTTCCAATAGACAGATTCTGCTAGATAAGAACGTGACCATGTTAATTACACAAAGCATTTTTGTACCAAATTTCATCATATTGGTACCATTTTCAAACCTGGGAAAAAAGTATATATATATATATATATATATATATATATATATATATATATATATATATATATATATATATATATATATATATGGAAAAACAAACTTCAAAGCTAAGCAAGATCTTAGGCGTTTTACAGGAAACTGTAAGTATCCTACGCGGAAATGACTACCCTTAAGCACCGATATCAGGAAGGAGATGACTTTTTCTAAAATTGCATAAGAACCGTATTTGTAGGAACTTTAGTACGCTATCAAATATATCCTTTACATTTACTAAGATTTCTTCGATAACGATAATAGATATGGCCTTAGAAACGGTTAGATTAGCTCTAATTACTTATAAAAACGTTAACCCATAAGCCTAGTAAGAATAACGTAAACGATTTGGTTCGCGCGAATTTCTCCCATAAAAAACGATTATCCGGTTGGCCGATTCTTCTGGTTAAAAAAATTGTGCATTTAAAATCTCTTGAATTTTGAGATAGTTAAAAAGCGAATGGAAACGGATAATCTGTAGTGAGAGAAATATTTAATGTTTTCATCCTTTGCAAAATACCGGAGGCATAGCATTATATGTAAACATGATTTGATGGTGTAGTTCTTTCGAGTAGGGCTTTTTAATGATTGACATATGCTAATTTTAATAATTTGCCCTTACAGTAGCGATTACCAAGGGTGTATATAGGAAATAATTTCGGGGGGGGGGGGGGATTTAGGGGGGGGGGGGGGGGGTAGTAGGACCATTTCCGGGGTATGGAATACTAAACATTTAGAACTTGGAATAGTTTTAGGCAACTAAAACACTATTACACCTAAAATAAAATATGTTTGTTTGTTTGTTTACTTATGCTTAAGGGCAAAAAACTGCGAGGTCATCATTCCCCGAATAAAATATGTTTTATAAACTATGTGATCTTATTTAATTTATTTTTAAGGGTATTATGGCATATTTTCACCATCAAATCAAAATTTCGGGGGGCTGCAGCCCCCTCCACCCCCCTCCTTATATTCGCTCATGACGATTACGAAAATCATGTTATAGAAGATATAATTGAGAAAAAAAATCATTTATCAGAAAATATTTCAATATTCTACTATATAATAAATAATAAAATAAAAATTCATAAATATGTATTACATACAAATTTTTTAACGATGATAAAAAAACAATATTTCTTAACAAAAAGACATTTCATATGAATATATAGCTGAGTAACAGCTTTATATAATGTGCTGATAGTAGTTGTTAAAAGTCCCGCCGATAGATAGTGCTGGCTGTATCATTTAGCTTTGTAATAATTTTTCCAGAGTATTTTTTGTTCTCTTATGTTAAATGAGGTCATTTCTTTATATGTGTCAAAATATTTAAGACCGTTTAAGGCAGTCACAGGTTTCAATTCAAGAGTACATATAAATAAATAAATATAATGGCGATTGATGTTTCTCAAATCATATAAAATATAATTACTGCGCTATAAGCAATTAGATTTAGTTGTCGTACTTTAAAACTAATAACATTCCGAGATGACCCAGTTTCTGTGAGTTGTACTTGTTGGAATAGATTTTAAATATTTAGAAACCCTTATGTTCGTGAGCCTTAAGGGATAACACTTTGTGTAATCAAAATGAAAGTCATAGAACTGGCGAATAATGCGGAATGTAAATAAAATTACGCCACACACATACACACTTTTTATTTCTCTTCCCTACATGATTCGCACCATCACCATTTTGGTGCCTCTTCAGGGGAACATACTAAAAAATTAAATTCAGCCTCAACTTGAGGAATAGAACCTTCCACTAGCTCGATCGATCAGCTGATTATTTGACACCATATTGGATTCGTTCAGTCAATGACCAGTCTAGACGAGGCCCTGCTAGTGGAAGGCTCTATTCCTCAAGTTGAGGCTGAATTTAAGTTTTAAGTATGTTCCCCTGAGGAGGCACCAAAACGGTGCGAAACATGTAGGGATGAGAAATAATAAGTCTGAAAGTGTGTAGCGTAATTTTCCTTCCGTAATTAACCTTCCGCCTTATTCGCAAGTTCTATATATTTGAGCTAAGGGTCATTTAATGAATAAAAATAAAATTTATTTTCTCCAATTATATGTAACATACAAATCAATATTTTTCATCTTTTTATGTCATAAGTCTTACATGGGATGATAAAGTATCTACAATTCTTCATTTTCTATTAAAAAATCCGTTGAAACCTCCTGCGACCTCTTCAGATCTTCAGAGCTAAAAAATTAAAACATATGGCGCCTTCCAGGTGTAGATTCTTGTATCTTCTCGACACTGCGTGGATCCGTTGATGTTGTTCTTCTTCTTGCTGCGATGCTCTTTCTTCTCTCTCTCTCTCTCTCTCTCTCTCTATATATATATATATATATATATATATATATATATATATATATATATAAAAGGATATTCAAATATTATCTTTTAAAGGTAACGTCATTCCGTTGTTAAAATTTACTATTAATTTAAATTATATTAGGTTTTTAATAAATAATTTTGATGTACAAGCGTGGTGTTCTTCAAAGTTGTATTAAATTTCCTTGAGTAAGTCTACTATAATTTTTGGCACAAGAGAACTCACTTCTAGATACATGTCTCACTTTTGCCAATCGTGAACCTGGATAAATTATAGCTCTGATGATGGTGGCTAAAGCTTCTGAAAAGGCTTAGAGCTCGTACTAAAAATATTTGGTTGTAAAGGAAGTTAAAATATAATTTCTCCTAAACACGTACATTGATCGGCATCATCTCTTGGTGAAAAAAAGGTAGGAAGGTGTAGATAATCCTGACCAAAAAATGCGTTTTTATTAATAAAAGAATTCGAAAATTAAAATGAAATGCAATACAAAGTTTTCTTATAAGAAGTAAAACTTTAGGCAGCGTTTTAGAAATAATCGGAGTTGACTTCTTGTTGGTTTCTTATCCCTATCATTTTTTTTCTCCTGTCTTTAGGAGGGGGGTTGTTAGCACCACCGTCGGCAAGGGGAGAGGAATGCTGGTGGGGCAGGGAGGGGCACAAATTCAATATGAGAGCCTGGAGGGGGAAAGATACGGTGGCGCTCTCAGGATTCGCCCCGCCCAGTACAGGGCCGGTATGGGAGCAGGACAGAGCGTACGGACAGCAAGGCTCGCCTTGGACACAACCGCCAGCACACAGCAGCCATGCAGCAACCCTGTAAACCAAAAGCAATATAATATAGAGTATTGAGAGCACGAAAATCACCCAGAAATCACCCAAAGATCACCCCCCAAAAAACTACCCCCACATACCCAGGAGCATGACCCTTTATAACCCAGAAACCCCATCTACTCAACCAGACAGCATGCCACACCATCACAACCAGAAGTTGAAACCTATCACCTAGTCACCTCCAACGATTGTGGAATGTTTTTTTTTTTTCTTTTTTGCCCAACACACCTAATTTGAATGATCCAAATAATGACCTAAATACACTTAAATTGGACTTATTGATCGCTCATTATTGCGCAATAATTACCTTATGATATAAATCAATCAACAAATGTAAATAATCCAAAATACTACCAAGCTTTTTACAAGTTTAAATCCCCAACTAGTATAACCTAAAAAATTGGTTGCTTAAATTTTACGTACTAACTACTATTAGAGGTTATTGTATGAACGCTATTTAATTACTACTATTAATTCAATAAATCAATACAATAAACTAATAAATCATATAAATCTTTATAATTATTACAATTGAAATAAACTTGAAACCATTTGGTATCCTGCACGTCAACATTTTGCTAATGTAGGATTTTTATATATTTATTTCTTTATCGTTGGCATAAACACACTGATAATGTCTTCTAATAAACTAGGAATTTTATTGCACTATATAAAAATGTATATAGAATAAATTTAAAATAAGTATAATACATTTTCATTTTATGGAATAATGAATCTTTAATGCAGAATGTAATATGTAGAATCTTTGAGTCCTTAATTTATTATTGTTCGTGTATATATCTCATGATGCAATAGTAATATTATATTATAATATTATCTAAGAGGAGTAATGTTTTTCTAAGGACCGAATTTAAAATGTATTGATCGCGGCGAAATAATTGCGCAGTAATGTACACTACGTTAAGCAATATCAATGGAAGCCATAATAAATTCTCTTCCTAAGTGTTCTTCATCAAGGCATCTCAAAAAATTATTATTTCGTAACCTTCAATAATTGCATAGCTTTTGATGACTGAAATAAATCAGATCGTTTATGATAACGGGTTGCATTTCCATAATATCGATTGTAGTTACGTAACCAAATTGTTGTATTCTTACTCAAAAAATAATCATAAAAGCAAAGAAGGTGTAACATTTAAATTGTATTGACATTTTATCATTAAGAATATATTAATTAACAGAAATAATTTTATAAAATAATATTACAAATCGTATTCACAGTATAAAAATTTATCTTAGCTGAGTACGTTAATCTAAAAATTTAATTCTTATAATAGAGTCCAAGTGATTATAAAAGGTATAATAAACTA
Source organism: Gonocerus acuteangulatus (assembly GCA_946811695.1). NCBI lineage: Eukaryota > Metazoa > Arthropoda > Insecta > Hemiptera > Coreidae > Gonocerus > Gonocerus acuteangulatus. Next base: position 92,199,091 of record OX328125.1, read on the forward strand.
GATATATACTAAGCGACTTCAAATTGCTGAAATAATTAAATTTCCAAGATAAATTACATTTCTAAGTCTATTAAACATTCTAGCAATACAAAGTAAATTCGAGTTTATAAATATCAACCTGCGAAGGGTCTCCCGTGGTCTAGTGGATAGTGCACTAGATTCATAAGCGGGAGATTGTGGGTTCGATCCCCACCGGCGTCAGAAATTTTCTCATCTCAGGGCTCGCTGAGAAAATTCCTGGCTGCACCCTGGACGTCGGCGCTAATGGCCAAGATTTATGTCCATGCGCCGTAAAAAAAAAACAAACAAAAAAAAACGCGATATTATCAGAAATAAATAAAAATTATTCGTCATGAAATTAATATTTAATGATTATTGTATGTCTTACATAAAAAAAAAAAAAGAAAAAAAAATCAACCTGTGAAGAAATCAATATATCAATGTTGGCGATTTATGAGTGGCAGGATAAATGCATAGAATATCTGAACGTAACAGAGATGACTTAATGTATTATGGTTAGGAAAGTGTATTGAAAAACATAAACAGTAATTAAAAAAGTGCTAATGAAGATTAATCTAGACGCTGCACTACATCTTCAGAAGAGTGTATAAATCTTATAAAAACACCATACTATCACCTTACGAAATTAAAATACAGCACCGCAAAAGTATTTATTACAAATAGAATATAATTCAATTAATAGAAATACATTTAAAATGAATTGAGGTTTACTTCCAAAGAAAATATGTAATTTTATATTAAAGGGATTTATTCTTGTTTATGATATAGTGAATATTAAAGGAGTTTGTAATATATAAAAATAAATGATGAAGTTATCAATGCGCAAGAAACTGTAAATAGGCAATTAGAAAAAAAAATGTAATACTTTTGTGAAAGGTGATGTTATTTTAATCAACAATAATTCTTGAAATAGTGAACGAAATGGTATCTTTTTTTTTTTTTATAAAAATATTTATTATCTCTAAGAATAGACATTACCTGAAAACGTAAAATTACGTGATAGGAAATATTGCTTGTACCAAAGAATATCGGAATTGGGTAATAAGAAGATATGTACACACCTGAACAAGTAATGATTTCTTAAAAGAATTTGGTTTTATCAAAAATCACAAGTAAGTAAATATTGGTTAGGTCGAAACATTTTATGAATAAAGCGTAAATTATCAAAAAAAGCTGGACTCAAGCTATAGGATAATATGCATGGACAGTAAAAACTACATATTACAGTGAGTAAGACCGTGGTTTACCAAGAATAACGTGAATATAAAATAGGAACGTACTGGAAATAATAAAGGATTATTTGCAAATAAATAATATGTCCACAGAATCTATATTTGTATGTCACTTAGAAAATTTTAATTATTTAGAAAAATAATGGGTACATCAAAAAATGAGTAACGTTGGCAAATAAATACCGTAAAACTAGATATAAATATCACAGAAGAAATAAATATCCCTTGTCAGGAAATACGAAAATTATAAAAATAGTAAATATACAGTATATTATATCATAAAATATGAGAGTTTGGAAATAAACGTCTGTGCACAGGGATCGAAACAGTTATTTTTTTATCGAAAAAGTTAATATTTAACTGCTAAAAAATAATTTTTATTTTATAAGTCAAAAAAAAAAAAAAAAAAAAAAACTTTATTCAAACGTTTTAAGAGTAAACGTTATTTAGAAACTTCTAAATTTAGGTACATGAAAATACTTTAATTTTTCCAATGTGAACTAAAGTTTTAAGAATTTTAATTTTTTTTTTTGTAGTTTTAGAGTTGAATAAGATAGAAATAAGTGAAATTTTCTTTGTTTAAAAATTTATTTTTGTTTATTTACTGAAATATATTTGTTGATACTAAACAAAAAATAAACATTAGTAGCTTTAATGTATTCATTTAAACATATTCCTATGAAGTATTTTAATAACAATTAATTTAAAACTTTTATTTTTTAAGTTGAAAAAAAAACTTTTTTAAAAACGTTAAAACCCAAAATGTGATTTTATAACTTTTACTTTTTTAAAATGAAAATAAAAGTAAAAGTTTAATCAATACTTTTTTAAAATAAAAGTTAACAATTTTTTTCGACCTCTGGTTGTGCATGATCATCGAGCAATCCGAGAATTAGACAAGAGAGTATATCAACATAAAAGTCCGTCACGCAGGAGCTGCATAACTAAGCACTTTCCTCAGAATTTGGGTAGTGTAGACTGCTTTCCAGAACAATTTGCTTAAAATATCCTACATAAATAAAATAAAAACATGAATAGTTCTCTTTTAAATTTGTAATCAGTAACTGATCAATTATTAATTTGCTTCCAGAGTTATGTTTACACATGGTACCTATTACACTACGTAATAAATACAAAAAACCTCATATTATCGTATTTTGATCTAATGCAGGAACAGGATGAGTATATTAGGAATTTGGGTCCGGAGTAAACCCCCCCTTCTAATGAACCGATTTCGTTTATTTTTACAACACATATTTACCTGTAGATTACCACTACGAATACCGAGTTTCGTCGAAATATACCAAAAATCACGGCTGGTAGTGGCGAATTGGTATTGTGGGTCCGGAGTAAACCCCCCCTTCTAATGAACCGATTTAGTTGATTTTTTATATCTCACTTTTCTCTCTATATTACCACTACGAATACCAAGTTTCGTTTAAATATAACAAATATTACGGCTGGCATAGTCAAATTAGTGTTTTGGGTTCGGGGTACCGAACCCCCCTTCCGGTGGACCGACTTTGGTGGTTAACGAACTCGTTCAATCGTTTGCTAATTGAATGCTATATACCAAGTTTCGTGACGAAAAAACAAAAACTCTGGCCACTATCGTGTTAACACACACACATATATTTATATGCATATATATATATATATATATATATATATATATATATATAGATATAGATATATAAATTTTAACGGGGGTCATTTTCGGAGTCTACTAGGTAGGATCGATAAAGATTTGAAGAAATTTTTCAAAAATTCCATCATGAGTCCAACCTCAATAGCTACTTTCCTTCGGAGGAAAGTGCTAAAAGGTACATATAATAATATATATACTTTTGTCTAAGAAGATGCGTGTATCTGAAAAAAATAGGAATATTTGAGATGAAAACAATTAATATCTGAATGATTAGGGAAATGAGGCGATACGATTAAATTAATTAAGTAATAACTGTGTAGAATCTTCTTTTTATAGCAAAATTCTAGAAATAACCAACAAAAAGGGATGAACAAACTGAAAAATGTAATATATGCATGTAATATTGTGCAAAATAGGCGACAAGATAATATTCTTATATCTGACAATGTAAAAATGAAATATTTTGTTTTATCGAAAAATGTTGGACTAAACCAATAGGAAAACGTGTCAGTGCGCGAAAACACAAAAATCACTGTAAAATTAATCTCGAATCATCAAAGAATACACAACTTCGGCGATAAGATATTAAGTAGATAACTTCAGATCTAGGAAACGCTGTTTTTTTTTGTTTTTTTGAGTGCATCAACTATTGGGGCCATTAGCACTTCGCTGGTTTGTTATAAAAAATTATCCACTGCAAAGATTTGGGGGTACGTGAAATGAGTATTGCACAAAATGATATCGACGAATAGCAGATCATCTATTAGGAAAATATGTACATCACTGGAAAAATGGGAAATTCGCAGAGAGAAATCTTGAGTACATAGAAAATAAGATAACTTGTGCACGACAACACATGCACAGAAATCACATAATTAACTGTCTTCGGTTTGTAAAATGTGGACTAACTCATGGATATTTGATGTCAAAAGAAGAGTCTTCAAAATTCTCGGAATGTACCACTATCATTTACAAGGAATGTCTGGTCTAAATACATTTATGTAATTCATAAGTATAATATACCGTCTGATACTGTTGAAGCCCTTGAAAATCATTCGTCCAATAAGTACTAAGTTTTAATCTTCCCTAAGGAGACAAAAATATACGATGAAATATAGGATTGTGAATAAACAAATAGACAAAATGAATAAATACAATCAAAATTAAATTAGTCAAAATATAATACATGAATATGTATATAGAAAATAATTAAAAGAAAGAAATGAATAAATAAACAAGTTAAATAAAATAAGGTAACAAAAATATATAATACATTAAATAATATAAGGCATTTCATTTTCTATAATAAGACAACATAATTGAAACCGAAATCAAAACGAAAAACTAAATCAAGGGTAACAATAATTTTGTAGTTTTTATCTCAAATAAATCCATTAAATAACGTAACTCAGAAAGTAGGAATCACTAGGAAAATATACATTAGCTTATAAGATTAAAAGGAAAATAGAAAACTAAAACAGCAAACAGTAATAAATGTGCAGAATGAAATCTTGTTTGTACAAGAAAATGAGAATAACACATCATGGGCGTATATAGGAAATAATTTCGTGGCGGGGGGGGGAGGCTGGGACCATTTCCGGGGTATGGAATACTAACAATTTAGAACTTGGAATAGTTTTAGCCAACTAAAACGCTATTACACCTAAAATAAATTATTTTTAAATAGCCTAAGTAATCTTATTTAATTTATTATTAAAGGTTTTATGACACATTTTTATCGATGACATCGAAATTTCGGGGGGGGGGGGGGGGGATGCAGCCCCCTCTTATATAAGCCCATGTAACACAGAATAAACTGCAACCACATTTAAGTAAGCTGAACAGCTGCTAATCGTTCTTTTGAAGATCATTCCTGTTTACTCATCATCAGACAAATTAAATAAAAACAATCCCCTTCCCCCAAAAAAAACATCCTCCAAGTACACGTTTAAAGATGGAGTTACTAAAATAAATTAACGAATAAGCAATTAAATGGATTTTTGAAAGAATGACTAGGAACTGTCTGTATACCAAACGAAAGTATTTAGGCAAAAATTTGAATTTATTAAGAATAAAGATTATCTACTTCTCACCTTCTTGTAATTGGCAAGGCAGGAACACTTCGTCTGCTAAAGTTCTGAATATGTGATATGTGCGTTCAGTTTTCACGAGTTAATGGGTAATGATACCTTGTGCGACCGAAATCAAAGAAATTTTCTTGAATTTATAAGTAACAAATAAATCAATAATTATCAATTATTTACACCAAACGTTTTATAAGGGATGTTAGTGTATCCAAAAAAAAAAAGTTTCAATTGATCGAAAAAAAAAAATGGCGGCGCTTTGTCTGACGAACGGAAGCCCTCATTTTTCACGGGTGATAGTCTGCAGAAGGCAATTTTTTATTCTAGAACGAAAAACTAAAATTATTTCGGAAGAAGAAGGTTAACACATTCACTGCCCATCAAAATTTTAAAACTTCCTCAGGAGCCAACTACTTTTTTTCTTATTTTCATTAATATATAGCTAATAGTATAAAGCATAATGAGTTAAAATGCCCCGGGAGCCGGGGCGAGGGCACCGTGCGAAGTCTCACCCCGGTAGCCGGGGCGTGGGCACCTACTCGAGTCTCACACAGTTACCTGAAATGGTTCGTATCATTGTCTTTGTTGGGAAATCTATTGTACAAATACCAATAGAGTGATATTATACCTATGCCCAAGTTAATATAATATGCTTTTATTGTATAAATAAACACGCGATGTAGGTGTAATTTATTTTGCATTATTATTTTATTTTATTTATTTTCAATTTTCCTAATTTATTAGTAAAACCAATAACTATTATTCATTATCTACCCTTCTGCTCCTAATATCTTACTAACTAACATACTATTCTAATTATTGATTCCTATACTTATACTAACAATTCTTACTTATAGTTATGAAATTGCAATATCAATTTTTTCGATTTCTAATTTACGAATCGATTTCTAAATCGTCATCAGAGGCATTGAAAATTATGTCATGTATTTTCTGAAAATAAAGCGGTTTTCATGACTCTAAAAATATAAAATGACTACTGAACATTCAATAAAAAAAAAAGTAAAATACCTTTTTCTGAACTTTTCGTTTTTAGGGTGATGCCCGAAAATCGTATCAGAATATTTTATTAGTATTTTTCTAAATTCTTTCTTCCATTTTTATAATTTAATGACACTATATATATATAATTCTGTAGCGCTACGTTGACTTGTCGGCCCGAAAGTAGGAGACACTTTTCGGCCGACTAGTCAACGTAGCTTCACTTTCCGTAAATCGATTTTTAGTAAACTGAGAAATATATTATAAAGAAGACATTAAAACGAATAATTATTCATTTAATTAAACCAGAATTAAAGCAATGGGATCTGTTATAACTGTTATGAAGAGAATTTTTTCTTACGTAAATATTATAAAAACTGACAACCTTAAATAAAATCCATGACTGCTGTTGTTTTTTTCCACCACGCCCAGACATTCTAGGATCTAAAGAACAACGTTTCACAATAATTAACTCTACTGAATAATTATAAAAAGGTTTTACACATTTAATTTATTTTTATTGGATACTCGCGTAAATATTGAAGAAATTGTCGTAAAAAAGTAATTTCTTCAGGAACCAATGATATTTTTACAAGACTTGTTAACTTACCAATGCATAGAAACAATCTAAACCCTTCTGTGAGATGTCTAGCCTGTGCTAGAGCAATAAAACGGGAGGTAGGAGGACGCCCCGGGAGCCGGGGCGATGACACCCGGCGAAGGTATAGCTAGCCCCGGCTCCCGGGGCGTGGGCAGTGAACGCGTTAAATCTACCAAACTAAAGTAGGATTTTTTTAAAATATTAATTTTGTCGAAAATGGTGAACATATGAAAATCCGTCGAAAATTGGTCATAAAATCGTTAAAATTCGATCGATAACATCCTACATACTTGACTAGTAAATATCATTAGAAAGCTGCAGTCAAAATTTGAAGTTGATCGGGCAAACATTGAGGACGCCCTATTTGATAAACATAGTTTTGAAAAAACGGCTTTAAAGTTTAATGGTCTGAAATGTTCATGTCTTTCCTATTTAATTATGTTCATACTTTCGTGTAATAAAGATAAAAAAAAAAATGGGTTTTAATTTTGAAATGTATTGAAGCAGGACCAACAGAAAAAATTAACAATTAAATAGGGACCAATCGAAGCACGCTCAAAATATTATCTTCAAATCTGCACCGCATCGGGATTTCACTCGACAAATCGTATATTCTGCCCATTTAAAATAATGTTCTTGACATAAACGCTGTTAGATATCATTTTTGATTAGTTAAGGCAAATTTTAGCCCAGAAAAAAAGTTGGTAAAAAAAGTTACAAGGTAGTAATACCCCTTAATAGTTCTTAGATTTGAACTCGAGACTCGCATTTATAGGTGACACGTGTAAACGAGACACTTTCCTGCTTTATCTGGTCGGCAGGCAAGTATCCAAGCTTCAATATTACTTTTTGAAGTTTCCTTTCCTGTTTAGCCTGCGAAGTTTCATCAAATATAGCATTACGCCACAATAATTATTTTTTTCTTGCGTGGAAAATGTTTGTTAGTTCGATTGTTGTGAAGGTTATTCTTAATTTTTATTTAGTGTAGAATAATCCTCTATAACAATAATTAGGTATGAAAGTACTTGAAACAGTAATAATTATGTGAAAACCAACATCGATTTATACGAATCGCCTGAAAAGTTATTGTTACGTGAATAGAAATCTTTGCAATGTCTACAGTTATGCTATTGAGCAATAATAGACTTTGGGAATAAAAAATGAAGAATGAAATTAATGAAGCATAATTTCCGAGCTATCCTTTGAGACTGGAAATGAATCTTACAAATATCAATGGTTCGAGATGTCCATAAGAAAATAGGAATTATTCAGAGGAATATTTTGAGTAAATTTAAGAACCCGAAATAAAAATGTGTCTTTCAAAAAGACGTAGACTGGAAATAAGAGCAAATAAATTGAAGAAAATCATGGATGCTCATGAAAAAAAAAGAATTAAGGAAAATAATCGATTTTTTCGGATAGACAATGCAAAAATTAGATAAAGGAAAACCCTCGATGTACCAATATCATAAGGCAATATTTATTTTTAATTAAGATGCTTCGACTACCTAGATAATTAGCACCAGATAATGCAAAAATGTGTTAGTAATGCTAATCTAGGCGCATGGTAGTGCGCCAAGCCAAGTTCCGGCCTAAGCACACAATGTGTATGTAACACGAGGTCTTAGAACCGTTTGTCATCCTCTCATAGCTTTTAACCAGGTAAAGATATTATTTGTTTATTCTTGTTTTAATTAAGAAAGTTTCATAATTCTACATTGAATTGTATCTGAGATATAGGCGATGGAAAATCGGAATTTATAGGACTCACTCGCTCATCAAAATTATTAGGGACTTCCCGAGAAGCTAGAGACTTAAAAGATTAGGCCAAAGTTGAGAGGTTCGAAACTGTGAACCCGAAAACAGTTACAGATTTGCGATATTACATTTTAATATGACTTACATGGTTCTACTTTATTTTTGTTTTTCTAGTTGCAGAAAATAGGTATAAAAGGGCACGCCAGGTACAGGTAGTAATGGTATAAAATACCGAGACGATAAAAAGTAGAAGAGTAATAAAAAATAGTTTACGTCCCCGCGTCATCCTCCTCAAGCCAAAAATCGACGGCGCAAACTCAAAAAAACACTTAAAAAAGTACTGATATCCCCCCAAAAAACTTACGTTGAAAAAAAGGTCAAGTTCCTCTCCTAAAAACGGTTTTCCTATGAAAGTTATGAAATGATGGTATTGTGCCAAGCTATAGGCTCTTAATACCTTGTCAATAATCTAATAATACCCTCTCACTTATTTGTGCAATTCTAGCTTGGCAAGTTTTCGGTAAGCCGTTGCCGCTTTAACTTTTCGGTATACGGCCGTTGCCGCTTTAACTTAAAGAGTTCATACAAAACCGACCGTCTTTATGTCATCAAATCAAAGATATCATAAAAATCCTGAATCGTTACCCAAAGGGCCTGAATCTTTAAATGCCAGACATTTTATAATAAAATAATAAATCCGATCGTTATAGTGGCCACCATTTAACGAAAACTTGTGAGAGGGTGTTATTAGGTTGTTTAAAAGGTATTATGAGCCTAAAACTTGGCGCAATACTATGATATCATAACTTTCAAAGGATACCTGTTTTTGGGAAAGGCCTGGAACTTGGCCTTTTTTTTTCAACGTTAGTTTTTTTTGGGAGGGATACTAAAATACTTTATGATTTTATAAAAATAGGAATAAATTTGGGGAAGAATATGCCATGGAACTTTAGAATGATAAACTTCATAAGCTTTTTTATGTATAAATTAAGATTAAAAAAAATATTGATATATTTATACACATAGGAGATAGTAGAAACTAGGTAATGATATAGAGGATTTGTTCAAACGTGGACAATTGTAGGTCACAAATGTCCAATCAATACGAAGAGGAGCAATGCACCGATGTGACATGCACCGTGACGTCTCAATCAGGCAGATAGCGTAATAATTTATTTATTTATTCATTTTAGGAGCTTCGCGACTAGGCTATTTTCTCCTTAAATTTCATCATTACAGTATAAAAAAACAAAGTGTTGGAAATTACATGAAAATAAAATTAAAGTAAATAACATATGAAAAGATAATTAATTAAACAAAATTCATTTCAGAACATAAATCCAAAAAGTATAAATAATTATTTATACTTTTTGGATTTATGTTCTGAAATGAATTTTGTTTAATTAATTATCTTTTCATATGTTATTTACTTTAATTTTATTTTATTTTTATTTATCAATTATAATTGATAACAACTCGTACAGCTGTGCGCGGTGTATTGGAGCTTGATAAGGAGAATATAAACACTATTTTTTAATTATTTTTTGTTCTTCCACTTTATTTCTGATTCTTGCCTGTGTTCTTCCAGTTTTCGAAGTGTTTTTCCTTTCCTTCTTCCTTTCGGAGTCCCTGCCTTCTTCTCTTCCTTGTTAGTAGCTGCACATCCAGGGCAGTTATCTTCTAGTGTAGGATCTAAGTGAATATCACTATCTATCGAAGGGGATTTTGATGCTTCCAGTGATTCTATAAACTCTAATCTAGCAGCACTTTTCTTTAATAACTTTGTCAACTTCAGGCCCCAGTCCATATCCGTCAGTTCATCGCTTCCCTCCGAAGAAGGGTAATCGAGCGGATTCTGACGGACGGTGATTTCCTCTTCTATGATATGTGCATTTTCTTCGTTTTTATTGAATAGGTGAACTTTAGGATCTGTTGGTTCAGTTTCATCAGTCTTTGAATGAGTTATTGGGTTATTTGTCTCTTTAGTTAATTCAGTGACTTTAGAGGATCTTTTATTTAAAATTTTTATGTTTTGATCGATGTTAATATGAACAGGTTCACTGATTTCAATATTAACTTTACGCTGTACAGGACACGAGGCAGCTACATGATTGCCTTTGCAAATAAAACAGCTGATTCGTTCTGTGCTAAAATATATTTTCCATGATATTTTCACTTCGGAGGTTCTCAAACGAAGAAATTCCAGAAATTCGATTGGATGGACTCCCAGTTCCTTGGTGTCCGAGGGACCAGGGTGTGTGTTACCTGGGACTACACTTCGATACACAACTTACATGGAAGCTCCACACTAATATGAAATTACGACATGCACACACCAGACTTTCAAAACTATACCCACTGATGAACAGAAAAACGTTACTCAGACCTTCACTAGTCACACTCCTTTACAAGACCATGATCCTCCCAATACTGACTTACGCCTGCCCTGTGTGGTTTGGAACAAACATGACGAACATCAAAAGACTTCAGACTTTACAGAACAAAGTGCTACGGATAGCAGCCAACGCCCCTTGGTTCGTTCGAAACACCTTGCTCCATCGAGAACTGGGAGTTGATCCTCTCGCATTTCATATAGAAGAATTGACCCGCAGATACCACGACAAACTGGCTCTCTCTTCTGGTGCCACGAACTACCATCTGGGAGTACCTACAGCCCGACCCCTCAAGCCGAGGCTGTATCAAGATTTTTTATTTTAATTTTATTTTATTTTATTTATTTATTTATTTTTTTCCTTTTTTCTCTTCAATTTGTGTAAAAAACTATTCGTTTTGGTCCAAAATAAAAATTATTTTTGTTTGTTTGTTTGTATTTTCCATGATAAATCTTTTACTCTTATAACCAAAGAGGAAGGTAACATGTTGCTATGTTCAGGATTAATGAACAGCTGTCTCCTATGGCTAAGCACATGGGCAAAGCGTGGGTCTTGAAGACTAGCTTTCAAACAATGGACAGGCGATACTATGGCAATACCTAACCTCTTCAAGGCATCTTCGATAGCTTCGTTAGGTATTGCAGGGAAAACATTAATAGCCTAAACGTAAACATAATAGTAGGAGCAAATCAGACTTATATGGATTTTATAATTTGAGAAATTCTAGCCTAATATGATATTGATGTCATTCCCTCACTGTCGCCGATGAAAACATGGGGTCCAGACCGTATTATTTTTATTTATTTTTTTAGAGTTTTGTAACTTTTGGATTAAAAAATCGTGTCTTCAAATATATTTAACAAATCGTGATGTAGTATATTAATAAATAAAAATCTTGATGGTATATATCAATACATTTTACAAATCGTGTACACGTCACAAAAAATAATAAGAGTTGGTAAAATAATAATGATTAAAAAAATAGAACAGTGAAGATAAAGCTACATTTTTTAGTAAAAGTAAATTGATTTCAAGTTTTAATATTATGTTTACGTTTAGGCTATTTCCTATCAGTAATTTGTGTAAGTCGGATGGAACTGGATGGTGGACAGGCTCAAAAATGGTCCGATGAAAAATGCATAGCTTTCTACATATCTTTAGAACAAAGCAACACGAGTTAATTATTTTCCAAACGGATAAACGAATATTGCACAGTAGCCGTCGCTTTTTAAGTAGAATAAGTTTGAAATCCGCTAAGCAAAATAAATACAAACACACATTGAAACATGTCACAGGCCCATCACGAACTCTGACTACTTAAAGATTGGTTAGGTCCACTAATTTTTTTACTGAAAATTATCAGCCACATTATGCAATATTAAAAATATATATTTAAAAAAAAATAGCGCTATATGGGATATCTGGCTAAATACAAAGTGATAATGTAAAACAAAACAATACAATTTCTTAAGAAAAAAATACAATACCAATATATATATATATATATATATATATATATATATATATATATATATATATATATATATCCATTTAACACATGTTACATACCACCTACTACCTATTATGCTTTGGGAATTCGATAAATGAGAAAATGCTCCTTCGATTTATCGAATGCTTGTAGAAATATATGACCAACTTTTATTAGTGAGGCACAAGTGCAGTGGTAGTTCGAACGATTTTGAGCGGAAAACCGCAAGCTTGAAGACGAGCCACGTACAGGTCAACCAACAGAGCTTAACGACGAACTCCTGCAGGCTACCGTAGAAGAAAATCCTGTTGAAACAGTAGAAGAGACAGTCCAACGACATGAACCGAAATTACTTATGGGATGGCCTGATACATCATATGAAACAAGTTAATTCAAATATATCGAATACAATTAAAGCCTAAAGTAGGTGTATTTGTAACTGATCACAGGAAATCTTTAAGTAACCTTACACGAGTTAGGAAAGTAAGTTATAGTAATAGAGGGTGTAAGGTTCCTCATTGTATTGGTAGAAACATCACCTCGAAACAACACAAAGCATTGGGCCTATTGTTGTTGGTGGATAAAGCCCCAAGGCGGGACCTATTGTCTTCATATCCACCAAACAAGAATCTACCCCCAAGGAGCTCGTGTCGGATCTTAGAAAACCGCTTTATGTGTGCAATTCCGCAGCGGAAAAAATATGAAAAATATATTCTAGAGCTGACTATGTATAACAGCAGTTATTATAGTTCCAGGCGGATAATGACACTAGGAGCAAATATATACATATTGACTCCCAGGGGAGGAAAATGTTAAAAATCCGTCATTTTGAAACTGCGTCATCTTAGCGCGTTTCCATAATCCCTACAGTCATTTGGCTATTTGGATTCATGTGATACCCCGCATAATGGGTTTCGGAAGGAATGATGGGTAAAAACAAGTACAAAACGGACACCCACTCTGGAAAAGAAGTCAAACACAACTTTTCAGGATTTTTCGATTTTTACATTTAATAACACCCCAATGTCCATCATCCTGCAAAATTTCAACTCTTTAACTTCTCGGGGAGTCCTATAAATTCAGATTTTCCATCACCTATAACTCAGAAACACTTCAATGTAGAACTATGAAACTTTCCAATTCTACTCACATATTTTAATGTCATAGTTGTCCTTCACCTGGTTGAAAGTTATGAGAGGGTTAGAATAGGCTCAAAACGTAGTCTAATATACACTTAGTCTGCGTAGGCTGGAAGATGGCCTAGATCTATAAAGATTTGAAGAAATTCTTAAAAAAATCATTGATGTGTCCAAACCTATTGAGCTGCATTCCAGCGAAATGTGCTAAAAAATGTGAAATCTGTAAGATAATTAATTATATTTCCTCATGCTGAAAAGAATAGTTTCTTAAAATTTCTTCTTATCTTTTTAAAAGTGGTTTATAGTCTAGGCAAAATTTAAGTTGGGAAAATTTAATATAAATGAATAATAGAGAGGCCTTGGAATTTTGGAGAATAAATGATTCCCCTTTGAACAAATATTAGTACTTGACTATAACAAGGCTTAGTATTGGGCCCCCTAGGTGTGAAGAGGAGCAATGCACCGATGTGACATGCACCGTGACGTCTCAATCAGGCAGATAGCGTAATAATTTATTTATTTATTCATTTTAGGAGCTTCGCGACTAGGCTATTTTCTCCTTAAATTTCATCATTACAGTATAAAAAAACAAAGTGTTGGAAATTACATGAAAATAAAATTAAAGTAAATAACATATGAAAAGATAATTAATTAAACAAAATTCATTTCAGAACATAAATCCAAAAAGTATAAATAATTATTTATACTTTTTGGATTTATGTTCTGAAATGAATTTTGTTTAATTAATTATCTTTTCATATGTTATTTACTTTAATTTTATTTCCAGACCGTATTATTTTTATTTATTTTTTTAGAGTTTTGTAACTTTTGGATTAAAAAATCGTGTCTTCAAATATATTTAACAAATCGTGATGTAGTATATTAATAAATAAAAATCTTGATGGTATATATCAATACATTTTACAAATCGTGTACACGTCACAAAAAATAATAAGAGTTGGTAAAATAATAATGATTAAAAAAATAGAACAGTGAAGATAAAGCTACATTTTTTAGTAAAAGTAAATTGATTTCAAGTTTTAATATTATGTTTACGTTTAGGCTATTTCCTATCAGTAATTTGTGTAAGTCGGATGGAACTGGATGGTGGACAGGCTCAAAAATGGTCCGATGAAAAATGCATAGCTTTCTACATATCTTTAGAACAAAGCAACACGAGTTAATTATTTTCCAAACGGATAAACGAATATTGCACAGTAGCCGTCGCTTTTTAAGTAGAATAAGTTTGAAATCCGCTAAGCAAAATAAATACAAACACACATTGAAACATGTCACAGGCCCATCACGAACTCTGACTACTTAAAGATTGGTTAGGTCCACTAATTTTTTTACTGAAAATTATCAGCCACATTATGCAATATTAAAAATATATATTTAAAAAAAAATAGCGCTATATGGGATATCTGGCTAAATACAAAGTGATAATGTAAAACAAAACAATACAATTTCTTAAGAAAAAAATACAATACCAATATATATATATATATATATATATATATATATATATATATATATATATATCCATTTAACACATGTTACATACCACCTACTACCTATTATGCTTTGGGAATTCGATAAATGAGAAAATGCTCCTTCGATTTATCGAATGCTTGTAGAAATATATGACCAACTTTTATTAGTGAGGCACAAGTGCAGTGGTAGTTCGAACGATTTTGAGCGGAAAACCGCAAGCTTGAAGACGAGCCACGTACAGGTCAACCAACAGAGCTTAACGACGAACTCCTGCAGGCTACCGTAGAAGAAAATCCTGTTGAAACAGTAGAAGAGACAGTCCAACGACATGAACCGAAATTACTTATGGGATGGCCTGATACATCATATGAAACAAGTTAATTCAAATATATCGAATACAATTAAAGCCTAAAGTAGGTGTATTTGTAACTGATCACAGGAAATCTTTAAGTAACCTTACACGAGTTAGGAAAGTAAGTTATAGTAATAGAGGGTGTAAGGTTCCTCATTGTATTGGTAGAAACATCACCTCGAAACAACACAAAGCATTGGGCCTATTGTTGTTGGTGGATAAAGCCCCAAGGCGGGACCTATTGTCTTCATATCCACCAAACAAGAATCTACCCCCAAGGAGCTCGTGTCGGATCTTAGAAAACCGCTTTATGTGTGCAATTCCGCAGCGGAAAAAATATGAAAAATATATTCTAGAGCTGACTATGTATAACAGCAGTTATTATAGTTCCAGGCGGATAATGACACTAGGAGCAAATATATACATATTGACTCCCAGGGGAGGAAAATGTTAAAAATCCGTCATGTTGAAACTGCGTCATCTTAGCGCGTTTCCATAATCCCTACAGTCATTTGGCTATTTGGATTCATGTGATACCCCGCATAATGGGTTTCGGAAGGAATGATGGGTAAAAACAAGTACAAAACGGACACCCACTCTGGAAAAGAAGTCAAACACAACTTTTCAGGATTTTTCGATTTTTACATTTAATAACACCCCAATGTCCATCATCCTGCAAAATTTCAACTCTTTAACTTCTCGGGGAGTCCTATAAATTCAGATTTTCCATCGCCTATAACTCAGAAACACTTCAATGTAGAACTATGAAACTTTCCAATTCTACTCACATATTTTAATGTCATAGTTGTCCTTCACCTGGTTGAAAGTTATGAGAGGGTTAGAATAGGCTCAAAACGTAGTCTAATATACACTTAGTCTGCGTAGGCTGGAAGATGGCCTAGATCTATAAAGATTTGAAGAAATTCTTAAAAAAATCATTGATGTGTCCAAACCTATTGAGCTGCATTCCAGCGAAATGTGCTAAAAAATGTGAAATCTGTAAGATAATTAATTATATTTCCTCATGCTGAAAAGAATAGTTTCTTAAAATTTCTTCTTATCTTTTTAAAAGTGGTTTATAGTCTAGGCAAAATTTAAGTTGGGAAAATTTAATATAAATGAATAATAGAGAGGCCTTGGAATTTTGGAGAATAAATGATTCCCCTTTGAACAAATATTAGTACTTGACTATAACAAGGCTTAGTATTGGGCACTAGATTTTCCGCAATATTTATAAACGGTCTACCTTCGTCCCTAAATGCTCAATTAGAGTGTGTTTTCTGTCTTTTCTTCTATTGTATGTTCTAATGATGTCTATGAGAAAATACTGTTAATATCGGTGATGATTCGAAACAAGCATCTTAATAGTTTCATTGTCAATCATTTGATAAAAAATAATCATATAACTCGTGTATGAAAATGAAAAAGGCCAACCTTCACTGATTGATATTGTTTGTTTGACGGTACATAGCGATTTCGAGACAAGGTCTCATCATCAGGGCCCTTCGCTAACAACATAAAAAATATATACAACTAACCGAAAAATTTTACCAGAAAAAAAGTTAAAAATATGAGTTGGTTACTTAACCACTTTACCGCTGCTCACTCACTGGTGCGGGCAGAGAAACATTCTCCCCGCGCTGCTCTCTTAATGGTGCGGGGTAGATGGAAAAGCTGTCGCATTTTTCTTAATTCTTTTTCTCTTTGTCACACACACACACACACACACACCCACACACACACACAGATATATATATATATATATATATATATATATATATATATATATATATATATATATATATATGCATAAGAAAAGGGTATTCAGAAAGGAAATACTGGAGCTTATTACATCTATGGAAAGCGAAGAAATTAATTTTGGAATTAGATCTTCGTCACGGTAGATAAGTAGTTATTTTATTGCGTTAAATAATGTATCATCAAAATTAACGCTACTAAATAATTTTGTGCATTTTATTACAGAACGGTTCCCGTCATACTATAAGTTATTCATCAATTGATAAGTAATCAAAGTATAACGTTTCTAGACACTTGGGCGCTCAGGACCACTGTAAACAAACAGATAACCTAGAAATAACCCGTTATCTATAGGTTATTAGTAACAGGAGTTTAACCAGTGCAGGATAAGATTCGTTATCAATAATAAATGGACGTTATAATTTATGTTTCCAAGATGTCCTTGGGAATCGCCCATTTTATTTGCAAGCATTTCGAAGAAATGTTCTGACTGGGGATGCTTATGGGTGAGGAGGCTGCGCAAGAGTTCGGGATATTATTACCTCGGATAGACCATCACCATATATAGCGTAAACTCTATGAGGGACAAAATCATAGCAACGCTATGCCTAGGCGTGCCTGTTCTCTAAAAACCTACTAAAAATTCGCACCCCTCTAAAAATACTTAAAAGTTTGCATATAATAGAAACCTTTCTTAGCTAATGTTTACATAATAAAGGGATTGTCCATGCAAAATTTTAAATTTTTCTAACAAGTGGTTTGTGCTGGGCGATGATAGGTCAGTGAGTCTGAGAGTAAGTGTTATTTGACAAATATATAGTAGATGTGAAAAATAAGTAGTACCTATTAGGAAAAAAAGTTAAATAAAACATAAAACACTTGCGAATTGCTAATACACGTTTAAAAAATACTAAAATTAAAATAATTACTTGGATTTAGGAATAAAATTGTTTAGCTCAGTTTGTTTAAAATTAAGAATTAATTCTATAGAGACCATATATATATATATATATATATATATTCTTTAAGTGGACGTGACGGCGTTTGATTTCAGACGATACATAGATTACTTCAGTCGTGATAAGAACAATGATAAGGTATTTCAAGAAGTGCTTTAATCGCAATAAGAACAATAATAAAGTATTCCAAGTCCTTTAATGCCTCTTGAGGAAAGGAAAAGTTTCGCGGTAAAGTTAGATGGAGTCCGGAATTACATTTCTCCCGCGGTGACAGAGTTACTGCACACTGGGGACGGAAAAAGTTGTCAACCTGTAGTCTCAACTTTCAAATTAGAATATCATATAATTTTATTAAACTTTCTTAGGATTCTGTGGTTATTTTTTATCGTTGGAGCTGAAATAAAGCCATATGAAATAATAATATATTGCACCCAATTTAACTGTGTATGGTGTAATCGATGAGTATAGATTTTTAGAGCAATCATCACCACAACGTACCTGATTTTGTCTGACTGTAGATTTAATACCACAATAAACAACAATGTAAAAAAAAAAAAAAATTATTACCAAAAGGTGTAAAATGTAAATACTAATTACATTATGAAAAGAGGAGGTAAAATAACTTTTCGTTTTGATTCATGATTTTTTGTTCATTCCATGAAAAAATTGTTTTCCTGGGTGATAAAATATATTTTCATTGAGTTCGGACCAGAGAGTGTACTGTTTTTTTGTTGGCGCTTATATATATATATATATATATACTAGCTGAATACCCGTGCTTCGTCACGGCAGATAAGTAGTTATTTTATTGCGTTAAATAATGTTTCATTAAAATTACGTTACTATACAATTCTGTGCAGTTTATTACAGCACGGTTCCCGTCATACTATATTTTATTCAATAGGCGTTAAAATTTAAAAGTTTATGTTTCCAAGAAGTCATATGGTAACACCCAATATATTTACGAGTATTACCAAGGTTATAGGCGAGGAGGCTGTGCAAGGGTTCCGGATATTATTACCTCGCCTGGAAAACCTAAGGATATGCCATACATCACGGTTTGACCGGGACTGTCCCGGTATTTTGCATTTGTTTCGGTGTCCCGCCCAGTTTTATCAATGTCCCGGAAAAGGCTGTAAGATGTAAAAAGTAATGAATTCATGCTTATAAGAATCTTTTTTAAATCGATTACTTTTCTACAATTAACATTTTTACTACTGCTAACAGTGTCAAAGAAATGAGAAGTAATCTAACTGTAAAACGCTGGAACTACCTGCACAGCGCTGCCAGCTGCCAGACACTACTATTTGGCTGAGAGATTGTTTTAAGAAAATCAAGTAGCAAAAAAAGTTCCGTTCTTATTTTTAAGGTTTGGGTAGACTAACAGTTTAGGATTCCCCCTTCCCGTTAGTTGCTAGGCTTAAAACTCACCAACCATTTTGCTTATAATTTGTACTCTTTTTATCCCCCTCCCCCTGGTATGCCCATCCCATATTAATGTGTCTCGGTTTAACTCTCCAAAAATATGGCAAGCCTATCTGACGGGGACAGGCAGAAAAGAAACGCAATTAAAACTCTATGAGGGACAGTTAATTTCTAGTAATTCAAGGTCTGCCATCATAGTTGAAATTAACCTCAATTAGAAATAAAACTATGAGATAGATAATGTAAGGTAACAGCTGTTCTTTATCGTCCTAGCAACGCAGGCTGCCTAGGCTTGCCTTTTCTAACCAACTCAAACTTTAAACCCCCCTAAAAATGCTTAAAAATACGAATATCAAAAAATCCTTTCTTAGCGAGCGCCTACGTTATATAGGGAGTGTCCATGCAAAATTTCAAAATTTTCTGTCGAGCGGTTTGGGCTGGGCGTTGATAGATGAGTGAGTGAGTGGTATTTGACAAATATATAGTAGATTATTTTTTTCATTTGGTTAATATTAGTTATAATATTTTATATTTTCTTGATGTTGAATTTGTCACCTTATTAACATCCCCCCTAATAATCTCGCTCGTGATAGTTCTGAAAATGTCCTAATAATATGGTTACTTATCAGGTTCAATTACATTTCTGGCATAAATTAAATGAGTTAGTAGTGTTTGTATGTACGGGCTACCTTCCGTCACTAAATCATGTAAGTCGTAAGGAATGGTTAGTTTGCTACGTTGTCTACAGTCAGTTAGTATATGTTTGACGGTTAGAGTTCTGTTGCATATTCGACAAGGGGGTATTTCTTTTCTTTCTAATAAGTACGAATGGGTGAGTGAAGTGTGGCCTATTCGAAGCCTGGATGAAATAACTTCGTCTCGTCGAGAGAATTGTTCTTTTACCCAGGCTTTCGTCGTATTCTTATTTGGCATAAAACTTAAAACTTAAAACATTAAACTAAACATTATGGAGGGAATTTATCCGTTTGTAGATTCTCATTCTAAAAACAATTTAAAAATTACTCAGATTAATATGGGCTTACTCATGACCTCAATGGGATAAACTATTTTATAACTAGTTCGACCCGCCGCGATCTTTTTTTATTTATTTATTTTTTTTTTTTATTTTTTTTTTTTTTTTATAAACACCATCGGTTGGGTATTTAAAAAAAATCTACTTTAAAGTAATGCTTCTCTATACACAATATTAGGCGTATAGCCATGGGGGATCATCAAGCATACAGGCTGCTAGATTGTTAAACGTGACAGAGCCACTAAGCTGACGCCATAGGGATTGTTAAACCCTAGTGTGTATAGAGTGTCTGACAGACAGCAGACATAAAGACAAAAATTCTAAAAAGCATTGTTTTGGGTACTATTGCGTTGATAAAGGCCCCCAATAGTATTTTTTTCTTTGGGCGAATAACTACTTTGGGTCCGAAGTAACCCCCCCCCCCCCCTCCCAGATGAGCCAATTTTGCCCGTTAACGAACTCGTTCAATGATTTACTAGGGGAATACTATATACCAAGTTTCGTGACGAGAAAACAAAAATCTCTAATGTGTATCATGTTAAAGACAGTTCATGACGTGATTCTTTAACTTAACGTTTTTATTTATGAACCGATTGACCTGAAACAAACAGTAAATGTTACGTAAAGCTTACCACAATACACAAGTGAATACGGAAACTAAATCGGTTAAGCTATTTCTGAGATTAGCGCGCACAAAGAAACAGATAAAAAAAAGTCTAAAAATTATTGTTTTGCCCACTTTTGCGTTGATAAAGGCCCCAATAGTATTTTTTCCCATATATCTTTCCTGTACAGACAGTCATCCGTAAGAATTTTATCATATGTATAGTTGTTTTTGTGGGCATCCCCAACAATGGCGATTCGCCCAGTACAATTGTTACATGTACTTATGCATACAATTGTTAGATCCTTATATATATAGTTACACAATTTATCCACAAATAACCGCTGCCATCAGTACTTTTGATGCTGTTAATAACATTATAGCATATATTTCGACCTTTAAAAAAATATTGAACGCAGGGTTATTTTACCAAGTCTTTACTATTCTCTAGTAAAGTATCAACATTTTATTAAAATACTCAAAACTATTCTCTAGTAAAGTATCTTTCTACATATCTATCAATCTATCAAGTAAAAAATTTTTTTTTTTGGTGTAAAATTAAAGATTTCAGAAGGCCACATTAACTCCAAACATGATTTCTCTCATCATTTTAATATAAATATAAAAGTCAAATGTCACTAACATATAAGATATAAATTATGCGATACATTTTTTACGTGTCCAATGACATTACAGCTCTTTATGGCTTACGCATATCTCACACACACACACACACACACACACACACACATGACGCCATGGTAACGACAGAAAATGTACATCTCAAAAATTCATAGCTCATAAAAAAAAATTTTATCACGAAACATATATATTATCCGTTTCAAAACAGCCTTGTTAAAAGTATGTATTCATTTAAGCAAACGTGTTTTTTCCTATAAAATAAAACTAAAAAGATAATTATTCAATTCAAGAACAATTAATGAGAGAATTTTTTTTTTATCATACTAATACTAGACGATATCGCGTGAGACTGCTTGCATGAACCATGGATTGTCAAGCCCTAAAATGATTTGAAATCGCGATAGTTGTATTAAATTTATTTCATGAGTTTCGTATGTAAATTACATTTTATTGCTTTGGCTTTCACTAAGTTTGTGACAAGTCTCTCCAGCAATAAATTACGAGTTTTTGAGTAATTGGACACTGTTCATATTATCTAAAGGTTTTTATTAACAAATTAATCTTAGCTTAAATGATACTATGCATTTACTGGGGCATCTATTATTCCTCTGGCAGGTGAAAAAACATGTTATTGAAATTTAAATTAACCAATTGAGGAATGTAGCTCATTTTTATCACAATAGTAACAAAAGGGGTCTCCCGTGGTCTAATGGTTAGCGCCTTGGATTCATAAGCGGGAGATGGTGGGTTCGATCCCCACCTCCGGCAGGAATTTTCTCATCTCAAGGCTCGTTGGGAAAATTCCTCGCTGTACCCTGGATGTCGGCGCTAATGACCTAGAAGTAGATGCGCCGTAAAAAAAAAAAAAAAAAAAAAAAAAAAAAAAAAAAAAAAAAAAAAAAAAAAAAAAAAAAAAAAAAAAAAAAAAATAGTAACAAAAATTTGAATATTATTCCTAATGATAGGTACATTTATTGAGCATACCTCTGGGCTAAGTACTGATGGAATTTTTTCAGCGAACCTCTCGCTGAAAAAGTCAACCAATTGCAGGCTGGATTAGAACGAATTTCAGTAAAATTAAACTTAACAATTTAACTCTTAGGCTTCCACGGTCCGAGTTATTACAAATATTATAGTCTTCTGGTATTGACCGTGTCACAAACTTCTTTGCCGACGTTTCGCTAGTCATACTGCCAGCTTCCTCAGGGCTTAGTCTGAGAAAACTAACTGAAATTTTTTCTCAGACTAAGCCCTGAGGAAGCTGGCAGTATGACTAGCGAAACCTCGGCAAAGAAGTTTGTGACACGGTCAATACCAGAAGACTATAATATTTGTAATTAAACTTAACAGCCTAGGACTCTGTAATTTTGAATATAGTAACATTGGAATTTTCCCAAGTATCACATTCTGATATCATCTTAGGATTAAACAAGTTAACATTATTAGAAGTAAATTAAACAAAAAAAAAAAAAGACGGATATTTTTATGCAACATTTAATTTATATATAATTGTTCAAATGATATAAAGTTAATTATAATTAACTTAATAATTATTATTACAGATTAATAATTATTAATCTGTTATTACCCCAATAATACCAATAAATATGAATAAAAATGATCTCACAGTAAAAATAAAACACTTTTTACTGTATATTCCGAGTTCAAACAATAGTTATAAAATTCGCAAGCTTACAGAATAGCAAAAAAGCGTCCAGATTCAATTAATTATTTTTATTGCTTTACAAGTTAAATGGCATAAAGGTAACTCTTTAATATCATAAATTAAATAATAATAATAACTAAATTAAGCTAAAATCGCCCGGTCTTTTTATCGAATTTAAGATATTTAGGACTATCCATTAACTAAAACATTTTTTTATAATAGCATCCCTTAATCTTGACCTGGAAGCTGTAACGGAATTTTGTTTGTGTAGATTATATATATATATATATATATATATATATATATATATATATATATATATATATATAGGGTGATTCAGGTCTAAGTAGCCAAACTCTAGGAGGTGATTCTGGACATCATTTCCAACAAAAAAACTTTATTACAAGCGTGGTCCGATTCCGAAGGGAAAAACAGTTATGTCCGATTTTCTGACTTTTTATAATATACTTAAATTCTAACTATGCTATCATAAAATAGACAAAATTTCCTTAAACAGTGATTTAATACACTAAATCTATTGATTTATTGATACTTTCTAGACGTGTAATAATACGCTTCTGGTTTTTCTCGATGAATCACAGGTTTCTTGCGAATTTTTTCAACAGTCCCCTAACGGACTTCAAGATTCAATACTTACACGAAAACGCCTACATTTAGTAAGCATTAAATCCATGCAAAAATAAATGGAGGTTTATTGAGGGATAAATTGGACGATTGGCTCCCTTTTTGAAAAACAAAAAAAATTTTAAATGTAGTTTTGTTACTTGCAAATACCCTGTGTGAAGAAATTACAAATTATTCATTTTTATTGGCCAAACTGTGGGAATCCATTGTCCAGACCGGAAGCAATAAAAAGTATCTGAAAGAAACGATTGGATAAGTTTTTCATTTAAGAAATATGTTACATTATGTATTTTACAAAATTTCATTTTGGGGCTAGTTTCGCCCGCATATTTTCATGATAATCAGAAAACCTACATATTTCTGCCTATAAAAATTTAATAATTCTGAATAACTTTCTGAGCAGTGATGTTTCTGCAGGATGAGATTGGAAGTTGACAAATTGACGATAAACGCCTGCGTTTCTGTGGACCTGCGGCACAGGGTAAGCATACACTAGCTGGAGTTATGTGCTGTCCACAAACATTAGGCAGAATTAGACTCGAAGCCCTTCGATTTAATATGTTTATTTTGAAATTTGAAAAGTTTGAAAGAGTTATCGACACCAGATCTTGCCAAATCCATCAATCCTATCCAATAATCCTTCAAGGACTTTTGAACGTCTATTCAAAGCACCAATGAAAGTCTTACATACATTTTTAGTGAGAGAGGTTATAATATAAATTAAATATGACCAATTTTTCTTGTGTAGGTGAATGTAAATAAGTTAAAATCAAAATTAACATTGAAGTCAATTTATCAAAACGGATCTACATGTTACGCAACGCCGCACAGTGTGGCCAAACGACATATTGTGTTTCTAAAAAGGCTAAAAACTTTTTGTGAAAATAAAAGTTAATAAAATGTCCCTTGTTCATTAAATTACTTGTAAAGAAGTTAAATTCACGAAGTTTTACAATTGAGCATAAAATAACGTTTCATTTCTCGTCTAACTTAATAACAACACTGATATCGTTGAAATTTGACAATCAAATCCTGATTAGACTTGGAAAAACTCACAATGACTTATCTTCATAAAACGAAAATTTATCTTAATTCAACAATGGGATTAATTGAAATGATATTTACTATAGATAATAATTATAACTGGCATTAATTATTAAATAAATAATTTTATAAATCATTCTTTAAGTAAATGTTGTGCTTCCAAATCCATCGAGGTTAGAATGTGTTTCCATTCATTACGACTGACTACTTATACAGGGATCTGAAGAGATTAAAAATTTATTTACAATGTCTTCGTTCGTGGCAAATCTGTTGTGTTTTCGATAGTTAAATTCTCTAGAATGTTGAAAGTCTTTATTACATGCCTCTTTTGCTACTTCAGATAAGATATTAAAATGGACTTCATGGGTTGAATTCGGCCCCCGACCGTCCCTAGGCCAACCCAGCCTTTAATAAATTTAGATCTAGAGGCTGTAGCCTTTTTTGAAACACGATTTGTGGTTTGGCCCCACTGTGCACTGGATGTGTCTTCAGGAGCCTTAAAAACACACGCTATAAGGACAGAACGATAATTAGTTATCAGGTGGCCAAGGTAGCGGAACATTTCCTAACAAGTAATTTAGGCCTTAATTATTATGTCGACTCCAGATACGGCATCTAGGGATGCGAAACATGTAGGAACGTTTTAATAAATTGTCTTCTCCTTTAATTTCGGTTTTTAATTATTGATTTTCCGCCGATTCCAGAATCATTGTTAAAAACTTGGGTCAATTTTAAGTTTTTAAATTTGGCTGAAAATGTTCACGATTTTAATGTCTCATTAGTACTGTATTTACATTAACAAGACCTCACCAGGACGTTAATGACAATTTATAAAATGAACATTTGACAATTATTGACCTGCCTCCATCTACTGAAGTCAAGTATTACTTTAGTGTGTTTTTCATCAAATTTACGAAACTATAAACTTGGAAACCCTTGCTAAGAGGAAAAACAAATATTTCTACTTGTTTGGTGATAATTCTTATTGTACATTTAATCATAAATGGTAAAAGGTGCACCAATAGAATTGGGCGGAAAACTATTTGATGTAATGACGAGTCTCCTCAAAGTCCGTAGTTTTCACAAACCTAACTCTTACATATTTTGTTTCCTTCACTGCTTTCAAAATGTCACAGGTGGATTTGCTGCCTATAGAGAATACAGCGTACAACCTCACGATATGGATTTAATCCATACACAGCTCAGGAAAACCTTTCATTTTATTGTTTGTGAACTTCTAATGAGCAAACAGACTAAGTAAAATCGTAGAAATGCATATTCCAAATTCTTCTTAAGTATAATAAAATGAAAATACTATAATACAAATGATGATTAACAAATAGAATGCCTTA
Source organism: Gonocerus acuteangulatus (assembly GCA_946811695.1). Classification (NCBI taxonomy): domain Eukaryota; kingdom Metazoa; phylum Arthropoda; class Insecta; order Hemiptera; family Coreidae; genus Gonocerus; species Gonocerus acuteangulatus. The sequence continues at coordinate 92,225,429 of OX328125.1, forward strand.
TTTTAATTTTTTTGTAAGAAAATTAATGAATCCATGAAAACCGTCTTATATAAAAATTCCTTTTGGTTAAACGCCAACCAACAATGACTTACTTAAATGATCTTTGTTCTTGAAAAAAATCTTTTCTGTATTTTCTTATTAGCTTAAATATCATAAGAGTAGTAGTGATAAAAAGTTCTTTAAAGTTTATATAAAGAAGTACCCTTTGAAGATTTTTTGAACTATTCCCCAAAAAGTCATTTTAGTTACAAGGTACCGAAAATGACCTTTTTATATATATATATATATATATATATATATATATATATATATATATATATAAAATTACCACCAAATTTCATCAAAATTCCCCCAAATTTTCGGGGCAGCACATACACACACACACACACACATATATATATATACAAACTTGAACCACCGATATTTTCGTAACACATAGGGTTTGAAACTTGAGCATAACCGGGTCCCTCCCTACGGAGAGAGAAGGAAAACGAGATAAAAGTCTAATTCTGTCAGATATTTAAGCCATCAATAGATAGTCCAATATTTGTTACGAACGTTAAATTACTGTTTTGTTTTTTTTTATTTGTATTATCTGTAAGGATAATATTGATGAGACTGTTGTCAAAGGATTTACATGGCGTAGAACACTACCAATTTTCTTCCAATTCTCCTGTAAATATTATTAAATAATTCAGACTTGCACATTCAGTCCTCCATTAAAGAAACAGACTCAAAACATTACATTAACCATTCAATCCAAAAACGAGATTTCCTCCTAACTTAGACTAAATTACAATAACTTAAACATGCACATGATCTATAAAAACAATAATTAAAGATTATAATATGAGGAATAATGCACAATCATACAGGTTGACACATTGAAAATGGCTTACAGCCGAAGTGTTTCTATAACAAATTTTAAATAACCCAGTGTGTGACGAGCCGGACCCTAAGTAACTTGAAAATAAAATATATTTACGTAGAATCTACACAATTTTTAAATAACTGTAGCTCGTTTTAAAGTGGTTCCTCCCTCACTTCATAGGGAGAAAGCCGAGCAATCCGAGCTAAATTAGTGCGAAAAAAAAAGAAGTTAATATAGGGAATCTTCTTTTAAATCTCGAATCCGTCTGGGAAATCTTGGTAAATGTAAATTTCATACAAATACGGTTCTTTGGGGAAGAACGGAATAGCGCAAAGATGATGCAGTTCCTGCGAGCCGGATTAAAATACATTACGGACATTTTATGAGCAAATGTTGTAGTTTTGTTAGACATAAATACCAAAGAGAGATACGGTTGTCGAGTCTGGTTCTGAGTAGAGCAAAGATTTCTTATCCCAAAACATACGCTTACCACCCATCGAAAGCTCAACCATAAATGAATGATGAAAAACTGCATGATAAGGGCTAAAAATAATAAAAATTAGTGAATACACTAGTTGAAACATTATTATACTGCTTTGGCTTTCTTATTACATTTTCTTCTCTTTCAATGCTTTGATTACAATTACTTACTTATTGTTATTATGTTTTTATTGCTCGTATCAGATTTAGTTAGAATTTTTGTCTCAAAAATATATACCATCTGGAACTGCAGCAGCAGCCATTAACGAAAACCAAACACATTCAATCAAATTACATGACAACACAAGTATCTACACAGCCGAATTACACGCCATACACTTAGCCCTTACAAAACTACATAACACTTAAAACACAAACATACTCCTATGTACAGACTCACTCAGTTCTTTACGCTCCCTCGATAATATTTATACTAACCACCCAATAATTAAACTGATATACGAACAATTACACAGACTCAGGAATCACACACTTACACTATTATGGCTACCCGGACACGAGGATATCGGACTAAGTACATCAGTAGACAAACATGCAAAAGACGCAACAAATAAACAGATCGTAAATATTGAAAACATAACGTTACATGATTTAGTTCACACATTACGCACACATATATTAAACGACTGGTTGCACCACTGGCTACAAACAAACAAGAATTTTTTTTTTTTTTTTTTTTTTTTTTTTACGGCGCATCTACTTCTAGGTCATTAGCGCCGACATCCAGGGTGCAGAGAGGAATTTTCCCAACGAGCCCTGCGATGGGAAAATTCCTGCCGGAGGTGGGGATCGAACCCACCATCTCCCGCTTATGAATCCAATGCGCTAACCATTAGACCACGGGAGACCCCCAAACACCAAATTATCACAAATTAAGAACACAGTAAAAGCATGGAGTAACGAACAACATACATTGACAAGAAGAGACCAAGTAGTACTGGCCAGACTTCGCATTGGACACTCGTTGCTCACACATAATTACCTCATGGAGAAAAAAGACAAACCAATATGCAGAGTTTGTAACACAACACTGACAATTAAACATATACTCACTGAGTGTAAAAGACGTGACAAACTGAACATTCCACACGACCTACAAGAACTTCTTACAGAGGGTAAGTCCATACATAAACTCTATACTTCAATATTTAAAAGACATAAACATTTACCACAGAATCTGAGGAAACGAAAGATATTTCAAGATTATTTTTATTTATTTATTTATTTTTATTTTATTTTTTTTCTCTCCCTATTATGTAATTATTACTCAATTTTACTTGGTCATTAATGGAAAACCACAACAGGTAGCATCCTCCATGACCTAATAAATAGTTAAATAATGGCAGTTAGTTTTAGTGATAAGTTATGTAAATACATTAACTATAGTTCAAATAGCAAGGCTCTAAATAATGTTTAGCAATTAATTCTTAACACAAACCTACTAACTTTTGTCTTATGCTCTCCTTAAACTTTTTTTTTTTTTTTGCTTGTATTTAGTACTATAAGTTACTGTTAATTGTGAATACATAAATTTGTATTTTTTACTGTATCTTAAAAAAAAAAGAGCAAGTCGCCGTCGTTGCGAAGCTCGTAAAATAAATAAATAAATCAAAAATATATGACCATTATATGTACGATATCCTTTCTAAATCAGTATATAGAATTTTAAACGAATTATGTTTGATTATTTTTTTTTTTTTTTTTTTTTTTTTTTTTTTTTTTTTTTTTTTTTTTTTTTTTTTTAGTCTATTTATTAACGTTCAATCTCTTCAAACAACTCGGTTCAAAACTCGAGTGTGCACTAAAGATTTTTTCTTCAAGTGTCATCGTTCGAGGGTTGGATTTGGGGTCCCAGATCGTACCTAGGCTCACCCAGCCTTTAATTAATTATTTAATGGGTACCTGCAAAGGGAAAAATCAGGCGGCCGGAGCATAGTACTGACCACACTATCTCCCAAGTGTGCCGAGTGGTCAACCTACAGATGATACCTCTACAGAATCTGCTCCTCTGGGCACTTAGTGGCCTGTTACGGGGCTGATTTTTTTTTTTTTTTTTTTTTTTTTTTTTTTTTTTTTTTTTTTTTTTTTTTTTTTTTTATTAAAGTTGGTTCGTAGGAAATTAGGAAGCATAGTAACTAAATTATAATATCATCCTTACCTTTACCCCATTAGACCATTCTCATTTTATTGTAAAAACGCTAGGAAGCTCTTTAAAACTTCTACATTCCTCAAAAATCTAATCACTACAATAAAAAAAAAAAAAAAAGTTTTAATCTTTTAGTTCATTCTAAAGAAACATATACCTTTTCTTTTAAAATTTAAATTTAAATTTTTTGTTTTTAGGTAGATAGATAGATAGATTAGATAGATAGAGACAGTTATAGGGGTCTGTTTTAAAAAAAAAGTAATAATAAATAAATAAAAACATTCCTAAGTCAATTATAATACATATACATAATTTAAATCTTAATAATAATACCTAATTGAAACAGTAAATTATATAAATTTATGAAAGTATGAATTACTCGCTATTATTCAAAAACCACAAATGATCTCATCATTAGGGCTTCCACGGTGAAGCGGAAGAGCCTGAATATTGAGTCCTTATTCGTAGGTGAAAGAATCAAAGAGAAGTGATTATCTTCATCAATTCCTGGGTGCATATATTGAAAGTATGTAGTGTGGGCATTCTTTTACACTTACATTTTTGTCAATCCTTCCTAATAAGTACCTGTGAAAATATATTCACTTTTTTTGGTTGCATGTGCCATATTTCATTACAAATCCTGCGCATCTTAGCGAATTTCCGTTCTTATCCCGTGTCATTTAGAAATCTTAGAATATAAATATTTAATATTTTTTTTTTTTTTTTTTTATCTGAAAATGTAAAAGTATGCCAAAATGTAAAATCAAGTCTCAAAAAGAAGCAAGATCTTAACGTGGCCATACTCGTTCAGTTCAAATCTTAAGGCCGAGACTGCGGAGTATGGTCTCAAGGTTTTGTCTGCACGGGACTAGCACATACACGCTAAGTTAATAAACCTCAAGGCAGGGACTGCACAGTCAAGTTGTAGTAGAACCTATGTATGTGAAGCAAAGATCAGGCCTGGCCTGTACAGTCCTGGTCTCAGGGGACTGTACAGTTCATCTATTGGTTTTATCATTATATTTCGATGGACTGTGGAGTTCTATTCTGGCTTCAAGGACGTCCTCACGACGAGGAATATCTCAAGGATTGGACTTTGCAGTCCAAATCATAGGATTTTACTCACCGTGTGGGAACCCTTAGGTGCCATTCCTTCTCAGAATTCAAAAATAGTATAAGAACCATTCTTTTTGGAAATTAAATAAGCTGAATAGGAGCTTTTCATTTAAAAAAAAAAAACAACAAAAAGAACCTCGTTTATTCCAGGTTTTCCAAAAACGGTCATACTAAGGTCTTGAAAATAGTTTGATTAGATTCCCCCCATCTAATTACTTTTAAAACGTCTACCTACAGGGAAACCTAATAACGCAAAACGCAAGCGCTACGACATATTCTATATATGTTGCGCTACGATATATATAAGTACTATCTCGACAGCTACATTTTTTGAGACAGATGCACAACAGAACAGAGCATTTTCTACAGTTTGTCACACTTATTTTGTCCCAATTCTATTAGAAAACTATGAAGTTGAACGTAATGAAAATTAATTATAATAACATCAATTATATGCACTTCGTTAGTGGAATTAATTAAATAAAGCACCTCTGAGCACGTAGAACCTCTCCAAGCACAAACGTAATACACCCTAAATACAAATTCACAAATCCAAAATATAATATAATACCCACTCCGTTAACTTGCACAAACCAAACTAATTTACCCAAATATTTGATAAAATAAAAAGTAGCTGGATGGATAAAGACAAAAGGTGTATAAATAATTTTTATGAATGGAATATTTGTTTCTTTTCTAGGGCGGTACTTCAAACCATCCACAGCTGGCGGGAATTTTGAAATTGCTCAGGGTACAAAATATAATTACCCTTGAAAACTTATAGATATGCATCCATATAGTCAGATAGTTTATATTTCGTTATAAAATATATATTTTATCTATTTTCCATAGTTTATCTAGCCTGCATGCATGTTATAATACTAGATAGAATTATTTTAGAATAGCCCATTATTAATATCCATTATACCTTATGTATGTTCATTATGAAGCCATCGGTATTGTATTATTAGACATTTAAAATCAATCAGTGGTTTTCACCCTAGTACATCAAAAACGATTGTGTAGCATTCAAGCAATTTAACCTAATTTTGTTTATCATATATTAACACAGTTCTTACAAGGATTCCACAGGTAAAATCAACGGCAGAGAATCGTATAGCAGAACATTCACATTCCCATTTGAAGTACGACTTAGTAGGACTACTAGTTGGATAGACGACTCCACTCACTCTCCAACTTGCTATCCAACTTTAGCCCTAAAAATGTTCCGACTCGTCCAACTTGACTTCTAATAATCCAACAAGCCCATTCACGATTAGACTTGCGGTCCAACTTTAGTCCTAGTCGGTTTTCACGACTGTATACGTAGCACACGAGCCGAAAAATCTACATAGTGCAGACCGAAGATGCCCGAAGGTCAAGCACTGACTGAGCTAAGTTGAATGTCGGACCTTCCAGTCGTCCCTCTAAATGTTCCGACTCGTCCAACTTGACTTCTAATAATCCAACAAGCCCATTCACGATTCGACTTGCGGTCCAACTTTAGCACTAGTCGGTTTTCACGAATGTGTACGTAGCTCACGAGCCGAAAAATCTACATAGTGCAGACCGAAGATGCCCGAAGGTCAAGCACTGACTGAGCTAAGTTGAATGTCGGACCTTCCAGTCGTCCCTCTAAATGTTCCGACTCGTCCAACTTGACTTCTAATAATCCAACAAGCCCATTCACGATTAGAATTGTGGTCCAACTTCGGAAGTTAGAACAAAAGACAATTTATAATATAGTTTATATAAAAATCAATAGCAGTGATAATATTTCAGATTCTTATTTAATTCAATATTATATATACAATTATTAATTATAATAAATATTACTCACATTCATCCCATTGTTGAATTAAGATAAATTTACGTATTATAAATTTATGTTGGTCTAATTTTTCCCAAGTCTAATCAGGATTTGAATGTTTAATTTCAACGATATCAGTGCTGACATTAAGAAAGCTGAAAAATTAAATGTTATTTTAAGTTCAATTGTAAAACTTCGTGAATTTAACTCCTTTGAATGTAATATAATAAACAAGAAAAACAAACATCAGACTTGACAAAGTCCTTCTCAGTTGTATTAGCTTTAACTAAAAACAATAAACTAAAAACAATTCATTGAAATCGGTTAATATTTATAGGTTATAGCTTTTATTGAAACACGATATGTCGTTTCGCCCGACTGATCGCCCAGTGATATACGTTGCGGCAAACTCGAAAATTATTTTGTGAGCACCCCGCATCTCTTGAAAATTAAAGATGAACACTAAAATATATCATAAGAAAATATATATATATATATATATATATATATATATATATATATATAATGTCATTTATAAGGTACCAAACTACTTTTCACGGGGTCTCCCGTGCTCTAGTGGCTAGCGCGCTAGATTCATAAGCGGGAGATGGTGGGTTCGATCCCCACCGGCGCCAGAAATTACCTTATCTCAGGGCTCGCTGAGAAAATTCCTGGCTGCACCCTGGATGTCGGCGCTAATAGCCAAGAATTGTTGATGCGCCGTAAAAAAAAAAAAAAAAAAAAAAAAAAAAAAAAAAAAAAAAAAAAAAAAAAAAAAAAAAAAAAAAATCCTTTTCACATACGATATTTTGCATTTGTATCGACGATATGCTCTGATAATAATAATTACTATGTAATTAAATACAATTTTATGAGATTTGTAATTGAATTACTTTGTAAGGCGATTAATGATTGGATGACATTGTATTTTACTTATGGCCATTTATGCCTAAAATACAGAAAAAACAAGAAATTATGAACATAATTAAGGAAACAAGTAATTAAAACTAAAGAAATGTACGTATTGCTAACCAATAGATTGTTTTCCTATTTTTTCTAAATTATATGGACAGAGCTATGAATAATATAAGACCATGGGGCTTCAAGTATCTGGGTACCCTGCCATCTTAATGCAGTCCAGGCAACGAATGCTTGAAAACAGCTATTGGTGGGAATTTTTGGCTTCGTAACTTTGTTTGGGCTGGATAGGAGGTGAACATATAAAAAGTCCTCACCCGTAGCCTTTGTGCCGGGGGCAGGGGGGGGGGTTGAGAAGGTCCTATTTTCGGGTTTTCATATATATCACGGAAAACCTGCGTCCTAGCGACATGACTATTCTATAACAAATGAAAGATTATCAAATTTCCTACAAGTTTTATTCAATGAAGTATTTCGAGATATCTTTAATTTTCGATATATTCGCTCTTGAAAGTCTGTCATTTTGGGAAAAAACTCACTTTTTTCTATTCTCAACCGGATATCTCTTTAACGATGAACCCAAAAAATAAATGCCGGCTATAGAGTTGCAGAACATTCCATTCGCTTCAATAATATATATAACTTTACTATTTTATGTATTTTCCTTCAAATGTGAAAACAGTTTTAGTGTTCATCGTGATATCTGGTGACAACTGTCGACCAATGAACCTTTCAATTTCTCACCATTTCCAGTCAATTTATTGTCCAAAATATACTCCATTATTTAAATATAATGAGTACTAGACGCCCCCGGCTCAAATGCTACGGGCGAGGACTTTTTACATGTTCAATTCCTATCCAGCCCAAACAAAGTTACGAAGTGAAAATTTTGTTTTCCAAAAATTTCCATCTATAACTGTTCGTTGACTGGACTGATGGTAGGGTATTAAACTATGAAGAGTGTATTGTATAGGAAGCTAGTTGCGGGGGCGGCCACCCGGGGCAGATCGGTAGCCACCAGGTGGTTCATTTCAAAGCAACTCCCCCACTTTCTCAGTTCATATTCGGCTCTCAGGGTATACAGTTCGTCGCAATTACTTTTCGGACGACCCTACCGCGATTTGCGATATCACAAAGTCATTTACTATTTCGAAACTCTGGTAAGAAGCTAAGTGGATTATCAAGAAAGATATTCTTGTCTTTTCAGTAAGATTAAAATTCATAAGTTCTTAGGGCCCTAAGAAAAAAAAAAAAAAAAAATGGAATCGTGTTAATCAGAAAGCAACCAAGCATCACTATCAACTCTCTAATAAAACTACTCTTACAGTTGTAGCTCAAGTTATATTCATTAAATTAAGTTTTTTTTTCAAATATTTGTTTATGTAAATTATACATTGTTTCTCGTGATTCTATTCAAAATTAAATTTGTTAATTACTACATAGCAGAATAGAAAAAAAAAAAAAAAAAAAAAAAAACGCTTGGCTCCTCTTTGTTGATTAATAGGATTCAATAATTATTGACAGCTTGTAGTGCTCAGCAAAATTGTAGTAATTGATATTTTTTTTATTATAAGTGATAATATTATTTGTATTCTTAGTCCAGGGCGCATCTGTTATTAGTTGGATGTTGAAGGGGCACGCTGATTTTTGCGGGTATTCGTTCGGATCAACTCAACATTTTCTTTTTCAAATCTAAAAATAAATCGAAAACAATATATTGTTTGATCACTTCTTGCGCACTCCGAGTTTATTCACGCTAGAGAAATGTAAAAATATTTGTAAGGAAATTTCCTATAATTTTTTATTATTAAGGAATTGACTGATTTTTAAACTGCAAACGGTTTTTGATAACTTCAGAGCATTGGTTTTTCTTAATAAAAATATTAAGAGCATTTCCTTTGGATTTTGAAAAAATTTGGACTATTTCAATTGTTTTCACTGATACCTCAAATAAAATAAAAAATAATAAATAAATAAAAAATAAAATAAAATACCTCAATTGTCAAATTATTATGATGATCAAAATTTTCTTCCTGGGGTATGAAGATCATAAATGAACTGCGAAAAAATATATATTGCTTACTCTTTTAAGCGCGGTTCCTCCCTCCCTCCCTCCATACGGTGAACCCCGCTTATAACGTTAACCTCAAGAAGCAATCCGGAGCACTTTCCGCTTAGGATACGATCGGGTTCCTGTTGTGGCGCTTAAATTACTTGTCTCGCTTATTATTATTTCTCATTGTATATTTTTCATGGAAGATCAAAACCCCACCAGTAACTGCTTCTATTACTTTACTAATAACTAGGGAACGGATATTCATGTATTTACATATTTTTTTCTGATTCTTAAATCGCAAATGTTGATAAAATTCTGCACGTTTTACGTGATTTTAAAGCTTTTAAACAGGTTTTTATTTTACATATTTTGTCAAAAATCCATATTTTTACATATTCTACCAAAAATACATATTTTTGCTACATATTTTGATATTATTTTTATTTTTTAATGGCTAATGGTCTAGGAGCAGATGCGTTTTAAAAAAGTCCGACTCGCAGGAACTGCATCATCTTAGCGCGGTTCCAGTTCTTTTTTTTTTTTTTTTTTTTTTTTTTTTACGGCACATCTACATCGAGATCATTAGCGCCGACATCCAGGGTGTAGCGAGGAATTTTACCAGCGAGCCGTGGGATGATGATAAAATTCCTGCCGGAGGTTGGGAATCGAACCCACCATCTCCCGCTTATGAATCCAAGGCGCTAGCCATTAGACCACGGGAGACCCCGGTTCCTGTTCATATCCCTATTCTCATTTGAAAAGCATAGAATAGAAACAGATAATATTTTCCTCGGCCTTTGTTCAAAGGGTTTTATGGATATACCTGGGGTCGGGTCCGCCAGACCCTAGAAACCTCTTCTACCGATACTTCATTTCATACGTTTCAATGAATTGGAAAATATCAAAAATTTTCACATATTCCTGTGTTCTTTTATTGTAGTAATAATTCTACAGATAAAATCAATTAAAAAATAAAATAAAAAAAACCAACAGCATAAAGGCAATTGAAAATATTCAAAAGACGTCATCGAATCTTTTTCTCTTGGAAAGCTATATATCTAACAATGAATTGTTTTTCTTATTTTGCCTAATCTGTTTTATTGTAAAATACATTATCCAACTATAAGCAATTAAAAAATAACAAGGAATAAAAACAGACAAAAAGAACAGTTCGAATAAGCAAAATCAATTACTTTAATGTTTTACGCACTTATTTCTCCGATTGACATCGCCTAATCAAAACTTTCATTAGAAGCTTTTTTGTAGAACATTTAGTAAGCTTTCTAATGGTATTCTTTTGTTTACCAAGATTCTCAACCGTGTTCGAGATATTAATGAAAATATACAAAGTTACCAAAACTTTTTATGTCTGTTAATAAAATATTTTATTCTAACCCTTCCTTAACTCCAAACGTAACCAAAATTTCAACATATTAGTTTTAATGATAGTAAAACATGCAGAAAATGTTTCAACTGAATCCCATGATTCTAAGTACCCAAACCAAAAACGGTATTCAAAAACTATTTTTCCAATTTTCTCAAAAACGGTTAAAGCTATCGCCTTGAAAATGGTTTCATTCGTTTTCCTAGCCAAAGAAGCCTATAAAACGAGTACTTACAAGCTTATGAACTCAAAAACGTAAGCGTTACGATTTTTTTTGCGCGAATTTCGCCCCAAACGCCATCTTCCAGTAGGCGGATTTTGCTGGTTAACAAACTTGACCTACACATATATATATATATATATATATATATATATATATATATATATATATATATATGTATACAAATTTTAACCACCGTTATTTTCGGTCTCTAGGGGTTCTGAAACGCGAAATTTTCTAGTCGGCACTTCCGGATTGTTTCATTGTATCAACCCTATAAGCGGGGTTCCTCCCTATGAGGGAGAGCGAACCGACAAATATATATACATATATATATATATATATATATATATATATATATATATATATATATATATGTATATATATATATATAAATATATACATATATATATATATATATATATATATATATATATATATATATATATATATATATATATACAAATTTGAACCACCGTTATTTTCGTTCTCTAGGGGTTCTGAAACGCGAAATTTTCTAGTCGGCACTTCCGGATTGTTTCATTGTATCAACCTTATAAGCGGGGTTCCTCCCTATGGGGGAGGGAGGAACCGCGCTAAAAATATAAAACAAATTATTGTTTAACAACTGTATTGTTCCTTTAATATCCCCTCTAAAACAAATGAACTAATGAAAGAATCATATCGATATTATTTTCAAAACTGGAGATATAAAATAATGAATTTTAAACCTACTATTATTTATTTCTTATCTCCTAAGGCGCATTGGGCGAAACGCTCGGACATGTGTTCTATTAACTTCTTAACACAAACCTACTAACTTTTGTCTTATGCTCTCCTTAAACTTTTTTTTTTTTTGGTATTTAGTACTATAAGTTACTGATAATTGTGAATATATAAATTTGTATTTTTTACTGTATCTTAAAAAAAAAAAAGAGCAAGTCGCCGTCGTTGCGAAGCTCGTAAAATAAATAAATAAAATAAAATAATGTTCATCTGTAGAAATTTTTAAACTTCTTTTTTCTCCTTTTAAAATGAATTCCAAATTTTTATGTATGCTTTTTTTTCAATATGTTTACAGTTTTAGTCATCATTTTCTTTCCATTTATAATAACCATTTATAATAAAGTTCGTACTAATTATAATTTTTAGGTATTTTTTTACTGCATATTTTCAATTTTTTATTACATATTTCATTAAAAACACTTAAATATATAAGTACATATTTTTAATTTTATTTTACATAAACATCCGTTCCCTAATAATAACCATTTATAATAAAGTTCGTACTAATTATAATTTTTAGGTTTATTTTTATTACGTATTTTCAATTTTTTATTTCATTATAAATACTTAAATATATATGTACTTTTTTTGAATTTTATTTTACATGAACATCCGTTCCCTACTAATGACACTAGGTCTAAGAAAGGAACCGCGCTAAGTTGACTCAGCTCCTGCGAGTCGGATCTTTCGGTTATTTACAGATGTGCCTTGAGCTATCTGGAACTGTTATCTTAACTCCTTAATGGATATTTTCTTATCCAGTCATTCATTACTCACACATAACTATCGGACGGAAATAATAAAAAACAGCGGGAAGCATATAAAACGAGTACTTACAAGCTTATGAACTAAAAAACGTAAGCGTTACGATTTTTTTGCGCGAATTTCGCCCCAAACGCCATCTTCCAGTAGGCGGATTTTGCTGGTTAACGAATTTGACCTTTCAAATTAGACGAAAGATTTTTGTGCCAAATTTCCTCAAAATCGGACCATTCGTCTGGGAGCTACAGAGCGAACAGACAAATATATATATATATATATATATATATATATATATATATATATATATGTATATATATATATAAATATATAAATATATATATACATATATATATATATATATATATATATATATATATATATATATATGTATATATATATAAATATATACATATATATATACATATATATATATATATATATATATATATATATATATATATATATATATATATATATATATATATATAAATTTTAGGTCTCTAAGGGTACTGAAACGTGAAATTTTCTAGTCGGCACTTCCGGATTGTTTCATTGTATCAACCTTATAAGCGGGGTTCCTCCCTATGGGGGAGGGAGGAACCGCGCTAAAACAAAACAAAAAACGAATGAGCATGTAGACTATTAATTTTTAAAATTAAACAAATTCTCACAGAATGCAAAACATGTGACAGACTAATACACATGACCTACCAGAAACTCTACTAAATTATTTTAAATTTACCAAATAGCAGCATATTTGTGCAATTTAAATTAAAAAAAAATCTTTCATAACTATTAGACCAACTCATTCAATTAAAAAAATAACTATATTGCTATCAATTTGAATATTCAACATTCATTTTAATTGTTAAAAAAGCACATTCTCCTATGCTGAATTGCGCCTCCCTTAACAAAAATACTATTTAAATAAATTCAAGTGCCTTTTTTGGGATTTCAGATAAGGAATACATGCAAATGAAAACGTATTTTTACAGAGAACTACTGGACGCATCGAAACCCCGTTTGCACAGTTCAGCCTTGTTTTTTTAGTGCATTTTAAAAATATAATTCGAAATATGGGTAAAGAGGCAACCCTTCCCTTCAAAGGCCTATTTGAGCCCTTAGAAGTGTTATTTTCTCATTTCCGAGGGCACCATATGTCGACGAGTACTACAACGTAGCCCCTTTGAAAAAATTTCATATCTAAAACCGTTTAGTAGTTATTTCTCTTGTTGCCCGCTTATCTGGGCCGCCCTGTATGTATGTATATGTGTATGTGTATATATATATATGTATATATATATATTTGCGCTATCACCAAAACTAATTAATGTATTTGATTTTTTTTTTATTTTAATTAAATTATTTCTATTAAATAAATTTGATTTGAAGCTCTCAAGAATCATAACGCTCTCTTGCTCAATTTATGGTCGTCTCCAAGAATATCAGAGAGAATGCCATTTTATTTCGCACGGCTTTGTAGGCACTGATTTCTGTGAAAATGTGTTTCAAAGAAATACTTTCACCAGAAACCGTGCATTCAGGCTTAGACTGTCTCTTAAATAAGTATGGAAGGGTGAGATTGTTATGTCCCTTTCTGATTCTCGACAGAACTAAGTCGTCTCAAATAGTATCCTAAAGTCCAGGGTTTCGGGCCACAGATGTGTGCATTTCATCTCCCTGAACTAATTGACTCAAGTTCGAAGCTATTCGTATTCCAATTTTAAAAGGATAAGATAAATATTTTATTCATATATACATTATTTATTCATCCTCAACCTCAGCCAAATATATTGATGAACTAGTTACAATTCCTCATTTTAAACGTTTCGGCCTCAGGGCCATCCTCATTAACTTCCTTTCTTAATCCACATATAATCACCCTATTTTCACAAGGGCTTGTCATCACTTTACATCTAAAACTTTAAAACTATGGGCTTTTCCATCTTCTATAAATAACACTTTTTTACTTTTTTTAAACATTTGAAATTTCCACCAGACCATGTGGCCACAACTTTCCACCATTTTCTGAAGAGAAAATCTTTGTGGATAATTCCTAACATGTCAATAAATATTTTAGATGATCCACACATTATGACTGTTATGTTAAGGGATACCTTATTTAATAGATGGTTTTGCAGCTAAATCCGTTTCTGATTTAATTTTGATTGTTCCTTAAACAATTACAATTAGAATAAAGCAATTGTATGTTTCCAAGTATTTCCTTTGTAGACAAATGCACAAAACATTTTTCTTAGTTGGCCAAAAAAATGAATAAATCAAGATTTTTCTCGAAAGTTTAAATGGTAATCTTCTTAAAATATTTATAGCAAAGAAAAACAGTATGGCAGTGGAAGAAAAATCGTAATTTAAAGAAATTCAAAAGAAGATATTAATTTATTCGAAGATCCTCTTTGCTATAAAGTTATTTTTTAAGTATGCAAATTTAATTAACGGAATGAATAAATAAAAAAAATTAATAGTATACATACAGTATTTAATAATTAACATACTATTTTAACTAGTAGTCCGAAACGTTGTGATGATATAATAAAAGTATTTTTTTGAGCTTTGAAGGGTTATTCCTCACCTTGGTTGGTATTATATATATAAAAAAAAAAAAAAAATAGAACGCGCTAAAATTGACTATTACTTCCGCCTAAAACAAACTGATTTCAAACGATCTAGCATAACCGCATATCTCTCTCGTCTATTTTAGGCCATTCAGACAAGGTTTTTCGTCTAAATGTTACTGAAAATATACCTTTAGTCTGAGATACTCATAAGTTGCAAGTTATTATTATTAAATTTGGTTGTATGCATCGCATCTTTGGCGAATTGCATTTTTCCAAGTTACAGATCATTACAGTTCTATTGCTGTCCTGAAAAGTTAGGAAAGTTGACTTACGCGGTTGTGAAATTTGAGTTACGATATATGAATACTTTTCTATATACAAATTTGAACGATTGATTTTTTTGTGACTATAAAATGTTGATATTTCTTGCCAGTTTTTCTGACCTAAACAAACCAACCACATAAGGAAGTACTCTATTCTACAGAGAGCTGGAAAATACCCTAAGAAGGGTATATATATATATATATACATATATATATATATATATATATATATATATATATATATATATATGTATATATGTATAGAGAGAGAGAGAGATTTTAATGGAGGTTATTTTCGGTGACTAGTAGGTAGGATTTTTCAGTAAAAAATTTTAACGAAAGAAAAATTATCATTTTTACATTCATACGTTGGAATTATTGGCGTTGAGGAAGAATGCGTGGCAGAGTTTAGAGGATGCAGAAGAGAAATGGGGCAGGACATAAAGGACCGGCAAGCGCAGCTGTTCTATTGAAGGGAGGATGATGCTATAGGGGATAGGTTCGGTTGAATGTTTAGAAGATTTGAATTAGATGAGATAATAGCCCTTTGGAGGATTAAGGGATTACACGATCTGATAAAGGCAACATCCCAGCAAATATTGCCTACGGTTGGAAGGATAAACACAATTTAACACTGAATAGAGAAGTGTGTCAAAGGGATCTCAGTGACAAACTCGTAAATCAAACAATCTTGTTAAGGATGTGGGAATCGTTTGGGAAACTAGGAGTTGTTTGTCGAGAAAATTGTTGAGAATGTGGGAATCCTTTGGGAAACTTGGAGTTGTTTCTCGAGAAAATTTTTGAGAATGTGGGAATCCTTTGGGAAACTTGGAGTTGTTTCTCGAGAAAATTGTTGAGAATGTGGAAATCCTGGAGTTATTTGAAGGTGTCATTAGGCCGTCTGTAGATTCGAGGGTCTCGAGATTTCCAGAAAAAGGATTCGTTCTAATATAAGCCCTTAGTTATAAATACAAAGTTACCAAAACTCTGTTAATAAAATATTTTATTCTAACCCTTCCTTAACTCCAAACGTAACCAAAATTTCAACATATTAGTTTAAATGAAAGTGGAATATGCAGAAAATGTTTCAACTGAATCCCATGATTCTTAGTGCCCAAACCAAAAACGGTATTGAAAAACTATTTTTCCAATTTTCTCGAAAACGGTTAAAGCTATCGCCTTGAAAATGGTTTCATTCGTATTCCTAGCCCAAGAAGCCTATAAAACGAGTACTTACAAGCTTATGAACTCAAAAACGTAAGCGTTACGATTTTTTTTGCGCGAATTTCGCCCCAAACGCCATCTTCCAGTAGGCGGATTTTGCTGGTTAACGAACTTGACCTATATATATATATATATATATATATATATATATATATATATATATATATATATATATGTATATATTTATTTATATATATATATATATTCCATTGTCTGTGATTAACTAAAGAAAATAATAATACAAGAAAAGAAAAGAAAAAAGGAATAAAACAGAATAAAAAAAATAGGAATACAGAGAAGAAGAATATATATATACATATATATATATATATATATATATATATATATATATATATATATATATATATATATATATATATATAGTATATATATACAAATTTTAACCACCGTTATTTTCGGTCTCTAGGGGTTCTGAAACGCGAAATTTTCTAGTCGGCACTTCCGGATTGTTTCATTGTATCAACCTTATAAGCGGGGTTCCTCCCTATGGGGGAGGGAGGAACCGCGCTAAAAATATAAAACTGTATTATTCCTTTAATATCCCCTCTAAAACAAATGAACTAATGAAAGAATCATATCGATATTAAAGACGAAAGATTTTTGTACCAAATTTCATCAAAATCCGACCATTCGTCTTCGACCTAGAGTGCGAACAGACATATATATATATATATATATATATATATATATATATATATATATATATATATATATATATATACAAATTTGAACCACCACCATTTTCTGTCTCTAGGGGTTCTGAAACGCAAAATTTTCTAGTCGGCACCTCCGGATTGCGTCATGAGATCAACCTTATAAGTTATTATGAGTTGGTCTAATAGTTATGAAAGATTTTTTTAAAATTTAAATTGCACTCGTATGCTGCAATTTGGTAAATTTAAAATAATTTAGTAGAGTTTCTGGTAGGTCATGTGTATTAGTCTGTCACATGTTTTGCATTCTGTGAGAATTTGTTTAATTGTAAAAATTAATAGTCTACATGTTCATTCGTTTTTTGTTTTGTTTTAGCGCGGTTCCTCCCTCGCCCATAGGGAGGAACCCCGCTTACAAGGTTGATACAATGAAACAATCCGGAAGTGCCGACTAGAAAATTTCACGTTTCAGTACCCTTAGAGACCGGACCATTCGTCTGGGAGCTACAGAGCGAACAGACAAATATATATATATATATATATATATATATATATATATATATATATGTATATATATATATATATTTTTATATATATATATATATATATATATATATATATATATATATACAAATTTGAACCACCACCATTTTCGGTCTCTAGGGGTTCTGAAACGCAAAATTTTCTAGTCGGCACCTCCGGATTGCGTCATGAGATCAACCTTATAAGCGGGGTTCCTCCCTATGGGGAGGGGAGGAACCGCGCTAAAACATAAAGGAATTAATTAGATGATCATTAAGGAGCGATGTTTGTAAATCATAACGATATTCAACGCTTCAGTGGTTGCACCTCAAGTCTGTAAGAACCGCTATCCACGTCATTGCCATGCAATATCTAGTTCTGTGATTTCTAGTACCATTTATCATGGAATCCTAGATTACATAGGAAGAGTTAAACCTGCATAATCATCGGGAGCTGCCCCCTCCCCGAAATTGTAATTTAACCGGAAAACTGTGTCGTAAAAACCTTAAAAAGAAATTAAATAAGATCACTTAGATTTTTTTTTTTTTTTGGTGTATTAGCGTTTTAGTTGGCTAACTGTTTCAAGTTCTAGATTGTTAGATTGCCCTCCCCCCCTCCGGAAATTATTTCCGATTTACGCCCCTTGAAATTTCCACGATTATACGAGTTCGTTAACCAGAAAAATCGGTCAATCAAGAGGGGGGATTATTCCCAACCCAAAGTGGTTATTTGCCTATGCCAACCGTATTTTTTTTATTATTGCAACGAAACGGCATTCGTTGTGGCCATCTTAATGATGTTGTAAAAATAAACTAAATCTGTTCATTAGAAGAGTGGGGGGGGGTTCTCCGGATCCAACCAAATTACCAATTGTCTCAAACCGATCGTAATTTCTTTGTAATGAAATTAAGTATATGCAATGTTGGGCAAAACTAAAAACTAAAACTAAATTCACTTTTTCGAATAAACTAAAACTAAACTAAAAATTGCAACCTAAAAAAAAACTAAAACTAAAATTTTACTAATTAATGGATTTTAACTAAACTAAAACTAAAACTAAATCTTTGGGAATTCACTAAAAACTAAACTAAAAATTTAGTTTAGTTTAGTTTAGTTTAGTTTTACTAAAATAACATGAATTAATATAAATCATATGTTATTTCGATAATTAAGTAAATTATTAAAACTAATAGAACTTGCTTAAGAATAAGAAATTGTGGCTTTTTCTCGTAATTTGAAAACATATGTTCTTTGATAAACTAAATTAGTTAACCAAAAACTAAAACTAAACTAAAATCACAAATTTAGGTCTCTTTTACTAAACTAAACTAATTGCATTACTAAAAACGGAGTCCATATGATTAATAATTATACAAATCTAAAACTAAACTAAAACTAAAACTAAAAATATAACATTAGTTTAGTTTTAGTTAGGGAAAACTAACGTTAGTTTTTTGAGAGGAGATCGTTGACCGTAGATGATGCAAGGTAGGGATTGTCGGGGTTCGGTCACTGCTACTTAATAAAACTACATTTTATCATAAAAATGGTTTTATTGTACCGAAACGTCGGCACAATAAAACCATGTTTATGATAAAATGTAGTTTTATTAAGTAGCAGTGACCGAACCCCGACAATCCCTACCTTGTAACGTTAGTTTAGTTTACTAACGTTAGTTTTGCCCAACACTGAGTATATGTCGTAAGCATCTAACGAGAAAGAATGTGGCTGCTCCTCTAAATGGATTGCAAAAATAAAAAAGCAAAACTATTCATGTTTATATATACATATATATATTTTTATATACACATTGGTTATTTTAAGCAAATTATTCAGGAATACAGTGTACTCTACCCATATTCTGAGGAAAGTATTTAGTTACGCTGCTTCTGCGTGACGAACGTACAGAAAGGTTTAAAAAATAATAATAAAAAAAAGGAATTATCAAAAACAGGTTATATATATGTTTTATATCATGGGAACGGCAGAATCAAAGTAGGACTACGCAGTCTGTTGGTTATAAAAGTAAAAAAAAAAAAATCACAAAATATAAAAATCAAAATAATTATCTAGTAAAAACGAAATAGAATAATATATACCTTTTTGATCAACGTTTATTAATTTTCCACCTAGTTACAGTTCTGTCCTTTGTGTTGTCTATAATATTTGAATTCATTAAAAACACTAAACGTTTTGTTGTCAACAGAAACGTTTATGGACTCTTATCACAAAGAATAAATAATCTAAATCAAAAGTTAAAATATTTTCCTGCACCTGTTAAGAGTATTATTTCAGTCGTTTCTATTTCTTGAATATGATTCAGAAATCATTGGAAATTCAAATGACCCAATGATTTTTCTAGACGTCATTCGACAAGTGTTCAGGCATCTTCCTATTCATCAGTAAATCTGAAATCATATCAAGTTTTAGTCAATGTAATGTTATATTGACTTTAAGCAACAAACCTTTCTTTTTAACCCCTTCAGTTCCATTGTCCAGCCGGCTGGACATAACTTCTTTACTTTGTATCCCACTGCCTATGGCCGATAGATGTTTACTGCCACTTTGGTTTGAAGCTCTATGCATTTGTCTTCCACTTGACATCTAATATAAATTGATTCCATTCGATTTTAAAAGGTTATGTGTAAAACCTTCTCTGCTCCACCACGGGTAGTCATGGATTCTAAAAGTTATTGACTTTTCTTTACATATTTAGTCCAAATGGTTTCTTTTTAGTGAATAAAACTCCTCCGAATTTAATGTACATGATCTTTTTAAAGGTTGGAAGTTCAGTTTTATCAATAAAGTTTGTAATAAGGTGTTTACAAATTTTTGAAAATCCATGTCCAGTATACTGTACATGGGAAGTCAACCCTCATATTTGATGTAACAATATTTTTTATCTATTTTTCAAATATTTACTGTTATATTTTGTTTTTATGTTGACCGAATTGTTTTTTTGAGTACCATAAAAATCAATAACTTTTTCTGAATGGTATGGGCTAGAAGGCGCCCAAACCATTCAAAAATATCATCTGTCCGTTCACATGATTTTCAAAAAATATATTCTTATTAGTTTTATGGTATTTTTTGGTCGTTTTTTTTTTTTTAATAATCAAATATCTCTTTTTGAGACTCGACTGTAAATATTTCAATTTCATTAATTTTCGTTATTACTGTGCGCTGACAACAATTTCATGTCTACCTTATGATATTTGAGCTTTTACAATAATATTTACTAATAATTTTTCAAATTTATTTTTTCTGAATTAATGTATTTTAAATTGGTAATACATTACTGCTTTAATTATATATTTTTTAAATATTTCGAAATTTTTAATTTCGGTTTTCATCCACAAATCGCATTACTTGAGAACCAATGTCCAGTATACTAGACATTACATAACTCATGTCAGGTTAACCATAAAATTCTGAAAAAAATCAGGAATCTTCACAAGAGCAATACACAACTATGGCAGGAAAATAAAAAAATGTTATCAAGAAATAAAAATTCGGACCTGAAGGGGTTAATTCGTAATATACCTGATGTTTTGATCGAAAAGTCAATTGATTTGCTATCATGACTACTGCCTAGTGAATATAGTAAGCTGTCTAAGTAAAAAGAAGAAGGGTTGAAAATCAGCAAAGGAGAAACTTGACATTCTTCTTTTTTGTTCACTATAATAATGTGGCAGATAATGTTTCAACCTTCTTCAATTCTTTTCAATTCTTTGCCCTTCCAATGTCGAAGAAGGCTGCCAGTCATTATGCTGAGATTTATCTATAATACATTTTCATCAATAAATTCAGTTGCTTATTGGTCCAAACCCAGTACTATCCAATTCAACATATAATAATTATTATAAGAATATTATAATTATATAAAATTCTTATAATAATTATTATATGTTGAATTGGATAGTACTGGTTTTGGACCAGTACTATCCAATAATTATATTGGATATTATAATTATAGGTGCTAATGACCATAGCAGTAGATGCACCGTTAAAAAAAAAAAAAAAAAAAAAAAAAAAAAAAAAAAATTTATAATTATACTTAATGTATTCTAGTTATTCTTTGAGGGATTTATAGCTTAAATTAAAAATAAAACAAAAAATATTTACTATTTCTTTAAAGACATGCCACGATAACAAGGCCGGCTCCCGTCAGACACCGAATTTTAGCAACGTCGAGCGTAGATAGTGTGGATTGAAGATCGCGTGGGAAAACCACATTCTTTCTGGTACCTAATAAAAAAGGGTCGTGACAATACCAAGAATTCGACATGCAGTAAAAAAATAATTAAAAAAAAAAAAAGCCCAGTATTCTACAGACTGCTTCTTATTTCAACACTTCAAATCATTTGATAGCATAATGTACCACTGAAGCATAACTAAATAAATTGTTACTCATAAAATAATAATAATTTATAAATTATTATTAGATTTAAATGAATATAAATACATATAATAGGAAGGAAACCCGCTTAGGTAGTTGACCTCACGGTGTGATCCGGAAGTCCCATCTGGAGAATTACTCATTTCGGAAAATTATGGTGGTTCAAATTTGGGGGTGTTTATATATTTATTTATATATATATATATATATATATATATATATATATATATATATGGCGCGTTTCTGCATGTCAGATTTTGTTTATACGCAATATGTTAATGATATTCCACGAATATTGCTAGCTATAGTTATCAGTATGGATTTTATTTCTTGAAACATTATAACGACTAGTTATTTGCTTCTAAACTTCATGGTTGCTGATTTCCTAAATTGGCAATCGTTACTTTAAGCGATTTTTAGCGCTAAATAAACGGAAAATCCGGGTCTTAACTGTTTTGCAGGTTATGAAGGATAACATAAACAACGATATTTGTAAACACACATATTTTATTCCTTTTCTCTCGCTCTCTCTCTTTTTGGATATTTTGCATTTATTAAGCATTATGGGCATACGTGCTATGCGTTTCCGCTCGCTACGCTCGCTCAAGAAGATATTAAAACTCTAGTCAATCCAACTCGCTTAAATTAATAGAATTATTTTAATTTTAGCGACTCTAGTCTATCCAACTCGCTAAAATTAATAGGATTATATTCATTTTTCCCAGTAAGAAACCAATCGCTTTGTCTTTGTTAAGAACATCGCGAACTAATTGTAAAACTCATTTTTTCTGAGAATAAGCAGAGCTTTTTCGTAAACAAAAGCTAATTCACTGTTGAAGGTTACTTTACTCCCAGCAAGAACCAATGCAATTGCTATCGGAATCCTCCAATAGGAAGGCAAAGGAGTTATGCGCATGCACTGAATCACTGATACAATCACTACTGCTAGTTCAAAAGTAACTGGATGTTGTCTTCGCAAAAATACCCGAAAATCCAATTAACAAATATAAATAAATAATTTGAAATTATTCAATAACCGAATTGAAGGACAAGCACGGAGAGTTCGGCAATGATAATATAGCAACATAGCTATATGTTTCAGTGGAATGAAAATGCGTGTAACATAGGAAATATAAAAACACTAAAACAACGTTAAGAATGTCTTAGAAGGACATGAAACAGCAAAGAATGCCACAGCACCTATTACACGCCTAGGCTGAGTGTGCTAGACTCCAGACACAAAACAAACCTTGGCTATAAATACACTCAAGCTCATCGTAGGTTTCTTGTTTCCTAGTAGGCTCTGCCCTGGAAATTAACTATTGAACACTTCCAATAAATCATGAGCCTTAACATGTTTAATTATTAGTTTGAACTGAACCTGGTTATGAGGTTGACTTTATGATGCAATTTGGGGGTGTCAATGAGACATGCCCACGTTCCAGACCCCATAGGTTACGAAAAAAAACGGTATTTGAAATTTATATATGTAACACTAGTATTTCTAAAGTGATACAACTCAAAATAAAACTCAACTGAAAATGTGTCACTCTTCCCTATGTAGGGGATTTATGCAGCATTAAGACAAGAAGGGTGAAACAAGTGCCCTCTGGTGTACAAGCTCTGAATCTAAGTGCATACAGTTTTGATGGTTGATAAAGAGATATTCACCATGTCTTTCATAGTCCTAACTATGACTGTGTGAATAAAACCGATTTTTGAGTTGTGTCACTTTAGAAATACTAGTGCGATATATATATACATATATATATATATATATATATATATATATATATATATATATATGTGTGTGTGTGTGTGTGTGTGTGAGTGTGTGTGGATTGCCCGGGAAATACGTATAAAAGTGGAATAATAACTTTATTTTACGAATATTTAGGTATTTCAATATGGTCTCCTCCAAAGTCCTCCCCCTGAGACAAGATGCACTTCTGCCAACGCCGTTTCCTTTGCTGACACGATCGCTGAAAGTCTTCAGTTGTGAGGCTCTTCATATGCCGTGTCATTTCAGCCTTGATGGCTTCTACATCCCTCTAGTGCCGCCCCCGGAGCACCGCTTTGCATTTCGGGACCAGGAAAAAGTCTCAAGGTGATAAATCGGGTGAATAAGGCGGGTTACGGTGATTGAGCTTTGAGCCAAAAACTCACACACAACGAGAGACGTGTGAGCAGGCGCGTTGTCGTGATGAAGGATCCACTTGCCCCTTGTGCCAAATCCGGTTGAACTCGGGTCACACGAGCTCTGAGGCGACTCAAAACTTCAACATAAAAATGCCCGTTCACAGTCTGGAGGGACAAATTCCTGGTGAACAATGCCCTGGTAATCAAAGAAAACAATCAACATTGTTTTCACATCTTCACGGCCTTCCCGAAACCTTTTCAACCACTTGTTGACGGTTGGTTCCTTCAGAGAATTGTCTCCGTAAACTTCTTGCAAACACTCAAAAATCTCACGACCATTCTTACCTAGCTTGATGTGCTGTTCCTTAATCAGACAGAGCCCCATGCCGACGGCAGGTGAAAAAGGGTTTACTTTCAACAAGCACACTAAGTCCTACTTAACTCGCAGAGCGCTCCAGCTCGAACTGAGCATTGAGTGGATTGCATAGAGAGAGGAAACCACCAAGTGCCTCTCCACAACGCCTTGACAGGACGCCCCGAATTTTTTATACGTATTTTCCGGACAAACCACGTATATATATATATATATATATATATATATATATATATATATATATATATATATATATATATGTATAAACTTGTTCGCGCTGTAGCAGACTCCAAAATAGTACGATTCTGTTGAAAGGTACAAAAAATACTTTGTCTTAAAAGTTTTCCATAAAAGTAGATATAACTAGTTTTTGTAACTAATTTTCGGTTTGTTTACTGAGCTTCTGGATTCGATTGAAATTGATCTAGATGTTTTACATTCTCCTGAACTATGATACTATTTCTAAAGTGACTATTAACTATTTCTAAAGTGACTCAACTCTTGCCTATGTAGGGGGCAAAGCATTAAGACACGAAGGCCCCTCTGGTGGGTATGAACATACAGTATTGTTGGTTAATAAAGAGATATTTACTATCTTTTTCATGGTCATAAATAAAAAAATCTTGATTGAATTGATTTTTGTCACTTTAGAAATACTAGTGCGATAGGTATTTAAATTTTGCTTACGTTTTTAGAAAATTTTAAAAACAGAAATTAGAAGTTTTGGGATTTCTGCTTAAATATTTTGAAAACGGTTAGGAAATCGTGTTAAGTAGAAGCCACTTAAGGACTTCTATTTCAAACTTTCCAATGAAAAAAAAAATCAGTCCCGTAACAGGCCACGAGGGCCCTGAGGGGCAGATACTATAGAGGTATCTGATTCATGACCATAAGGCACACTAGGGAGATAGTGTGGTCAGTACTATGCTCGGGCCGCCTGATTTTCCCCTTGGCTGCTTCGACTGCTAGAGTCATTAGCACCCAAGGTACCCATTGATAAATTTATTAAAGACTGGGTTGACCTAGGGATGGTCAGGGAGGCCGAATTCAACCCATTATGGAATCACGATAAGATGACGCAGTTCCTGCGACTCGGACTCTTATGCTGGGTCTTGTTTAGAACAGGCCCGCCAGTGATTTTATAATGATATTTAGTAACTGTTACTATGTAATTTGATACCATCGATACAGAAATAAAAATACATGTTTAAATACTATTTAATTTAGTATTGTTTGTGTATTTGCGGTTATAAAAGTATTAAACTATGAATATTTTTGATGTTTACGATTTATGCAAAGAAGAGCAACGAGCCAGGATTTTCTTTGTCGAAAGAGGAATTCTACTCAAGGAAAGATATTGTAAAAAAGGCCACATTATGATATTTTTGGCGAAGGCCAAAAGGTGAAACAAAAAGGAATGTGGGACACATCACTCTATGATAGACTCCTATTTATGTGAGTACATGTGGGGGCAGAGAAACTCAAATGAAGATGTTTTTGATAAAATCCTTAAGGACATAGTAGAATTTTGGCCTCCAGATGTACTTGGAGGAACTGATTAATAGTATGATAATGTTTTTGGTTATGTGTAAAAAGTTTTGGTAAAAATGCAGTTTCCAGCCCTCCAAACCGATTTCTTTCAAATTTTGCACAATAACGTATTTTGATGCACTAAACACGAATACGATAAAAAAAAACGTCTGATTTAACTAGGAAAGAAGTTATTAAGCACTTAAGCTCACTGTTGTGCAGGTTATGAGAGCTATTAATTATAGCGAGTTGGATTGACTGGGGTTTTGTTATCTTCTTGAGCGAGCGTAGCGAGCGGCAACGCATATCACGTATGCCCTTAAGCGACAGGTGACGATGCCCTTAAAATTGACAATATTTTCGAATAAATGGTTTCTGAACATTTCAAATGAGAGTTCTCTGTTTCCCAATGTTACATATCTGCGCATGCGCGTGTTTACAAATACGCTGATGACGCCTAGTTTTATAACCTTCCTAACTTTAGTGCTTAATATTATATTCTATTAATTTTAGCGAGTTGGATTGTCTGGGGTTTTGTTGTCTTCTTGAGCGAGCGTAGCGAGCGGAAACGCATAGCATGTATGCCTTAAAATATCGTTATGTCGTCATTTATGCCTTAAAGTCGTCACAAATTTAGTTGTTTACGTTAGCTCTCACAACCTGCATAACAGTGAACTTAAGTGCTTAATAACTTCTTTCCTAGTTAAATCCGACGTTTTTTTTTATCGTATTCGTGTTTAGTGCATCAAAATACGTTATTGTGCAAAATTTGAAAGAAATCGGTTTGGAGGGCTGGAAACTGCATTTTTACCAAAGTTTTTGCACCTTAAAAAGTTTTTGGTTATGTGTAAAAAGTTTTCTTGACCTTACAGAACTCTTGTCCGATGGTAGCCATTATTTGAATCAGATATTTAAATATTTACAAACTATACATATATATCACACAATTTAACCAACTCATGAAAATGTTTACTCTGTCATTTTTTTTTTATAACTTCCTTACTTTTATTTTATTTTATTTTTTAATTTATTTTATATTTTATTTTTGGCTTTTAAATCTATTTGATACTTTTTCTGAAATTAAATTTATTTCTTTTATGTAATGATTATGCATTATAATTTATTTAATAATATTATCTTTTTGTTCAAAGCTGACGTTTCCATATAGACTTAATAATTTGCTAGTCGCCTCCGTTGCGATCAAGCAGTAAATAAACAAATAAAGTTTTTATTAAATAAATCATATGTTCCTTTAACCCATATTTTTTTATTTATCAATAAGTAACTGTTACTAGATAAAATCACTGGCGGGCCTGTTCTAAACAAGACCCCTTATGCTTGAGCCTCGAATTTATAATGCTAAAGTCTCATACATTTTAGTATATGAAAATTTAATTTATTTAAGTTACAAGTTATGCAGATTGATATATTTAAAAATTGATTAATTTAATATATAAATACATTTAGAAAACGTACAATAAAACAACAATGAAACTACATATGGACGCAACTAGATGACAATATACTCCAGACAATAAAAATACAATCGGCGAATGGCCTTCTAGTTATAGAGATTATAGACGTGAACAAATAATTCTTGCTTGACTAACTTACGAATACCTTACCTCAAGACAAGATAAACCGATATGCAGTACATGTAACACAGAACTTTGTTACATTACAATGGAAATGTTGTTGTGCTGTTTCATAGATTAGCATGATCGTTGTAGTACTAGCTACAACCTGGTAGACGGCTTACAGCCATTGTCTTTGGTATTACGTTTGTTTGTTTTTGCTTGTAAATTTTGAAGCAAAATAAATGCTCTTATTCATCCATTCTTAAAATCGAACATTCCTCGGCAATGATAGCCAGTTCATCAACAATGTATTGACCAACCTCAAAAACAAAGGAATTTAATAAAATAAGATTTTTTTTTTTTTTTTACGGCACGTCTACTTCTAGGTCATTAGCGCCGACATCCAGGGTGCAGCGAGGAATTTTACCAGCGAGCCTTGGGATGAGAAAATTCCTGCCGGAGGTGGGAATCGAACCCACCATCTCCCGCTTATGAATCCAGCGCGCTAGCCACTAGACTACGGGAGACCCCATAAGAATATATTATAATATTTTTTTAATGTCCATAAGCACTGTTGACTTAAAAACAAATATTATGCTTCCATTGATACTAAGTACAATTTATCGGTAAACACTTCACACAAAGTCTTTCTCAAATATAATTTTCTGCACAACTACATTAGCCACGCTGATTTCCTAGCAAATTGGTTCAGGAAAAATAAATTATTGAATAAAAATGAGCTTTTATTTCATACGTTTTTGTTTTTTTTTGTTTTTTTTTTTAGTCTCAATGATGTAGCGACCCTCATTCTTATGAGTTCTTCCCCTCCACATAGCCCGGATGGCTTGATATTTAAGCCGGAACGCTGGCAATATAAACATATTTTTATTTCAAAATATAGTTTCATTAACCATTAAGACCGAACCTTGACCATCTCCGAATATTTTAACAAAATATTACCATGTTATAATAATAAATAATTAATATTCAATGCATAAAATAGATAGGGATATTATAATATAGGGGCTGTTTTGATTCTGGTAAATAAATGGAACATCTTTAAATTAGTCATTTGTAAAATATCATAATAGAGACCATGAAAAAAAAATAATTATATAACTTAATAACAGCAATATTTTAAACTGTTTCCTTTTAGACAAAATAAAAAAAAAAAAAAAAAAAAAAAAAAAAAAATCTATTAAGGATTTTCTATTAACACATTGAAGGTAGGCAAGAATATATTTTAGGTTCAACTAACATACATGAGAGAACCAAATTATCCCTTAAAGATAATCAGAGGACCTTATTAAAAATGAGAATGTAGCTTTTCTTCCAAAACTCAATATTACTCAAGCAAGCCATCTTCACTTCAATTCTCAATTTTGACGTAGCGTGACTATTTGTTTTGATTCAGCCCTAAAATTTGGAATAAAAATTACAAGACAATTTAACTTTATTTATGTAATTTTTGGCAGTTATAAACACAATATTATGTTTTGGCATTTTTTTCAAGCTGTTTCCTGAAATTATATATATATATATATATATATATATATATATATATATATATATATATATACATATAGATTGATAGATAGATAAATAGTCTTTATTAAGCAACAAAAGAAACATAACACACAACAAAACAAATTGTAGACAAAACAATTGCTATAATACTACATACATATAACTCTCAAGACTAATACTCTTGGCTAACTGCCATCAGAGGAAGGTAATACCAACCATAATAATAACATTATTATGTGATAAAAACAAAAATCAAAAAAGGCAAAGACAACATAAATTTTACAAACCTACATCACAGCTCCTTGCTTACAACTAAACAATTTCTAACAACCAAATTTTAATATTTTAAAATAATTATACCATCTAAAATTATTTATTATATATCTGCTACATAACAATATATTATGGTACCTAATAATTAACATATAATTTATATTTCCAAAATATAAACATAAAAACGAAAACTACTAAAATACACACATACATACTATTGTCTTGTATGACGATTTCTCTTGACAGATTCTGAACTTTGGCAACATTTTTTTTTTTTTTAACTAGCCTACTTTTTACGCCAAAAGACATCCTCCACTAGCTCTTCCAAATTTAGCAGATTTTACCGTTGGAATTCATTTTAATACGTAATTACCAAATTTTACGGCATATTGTTCAAAATCATTCACAACGTGGGTTTCGATTATCTTGGCTTGTTACATAGTCAAGACAATTAATAGCATGAATTTTTCATGGGGGAGGTTACATGACGGTTACAATGAGGTATGAGCTAGCAATTTTGCTTCTATAAGTATTTAGTTAATATCTTTCATAGGAACGAAATCTGAATGTGAAAATAGTTTGAAGAGACATCGGGATTAGTGCATTCACAGTTGGATATGTACAAACTCAAAATTTCATCCTTAAATATGCTAAACTCAGAAAAAAGTGTAACGTGGTTATAAGGCGTACCTGTAACGGCATTCCTGTGACCTGCAATCGAAGGTGAAGTCTTTATTGTGGCTGCTACATGATTCTCCATATATATATATATATATATATATATATATATATATATATATATATACACGCGCGCGTGTGTGTGTGTGTTAACATAAGTGCTACAGTGTTTGTTTTTCCCCACGAATCTTGGTATATAGTATTCCAATAGAAAAAGAGTTGGTTATATTTTTTCCCCCTGTCTAACGGCGTATCAACTATTGGGCTATTAACACCGGGCTATCTACAGGTTGCCACCCTGTTATAATAGCAACAGCACGTGGAGTTGGTTATAATCGGTCCTTCTGAGGGGGGGGGGTTACTCTGCACCTAAAGTACTAAGTTTTTCTTATCAGACACAATAGTTGTTATAATGCTACGAAACTAGGTAAACATTTTGAGTGTCTAAAGAGAAAGACGGTTTGTAAAAATATATTGAAACGTCTTATTAGGTGTGGGGGTTTTTCTTCATCGAAACGGAACTCAGTAGACATGATTCCAAACCAATGAAAAACAGAACATAAAATCCATTAGAAGTTAGAATTTACTCCGTAACAACATTAAACAAAAATTAATATTTGATTCAGCTATCCATTGCAAAACTGATCATGTTTATTTTGATTTATTATAGGTTATTTTAAGGAAATTAATCTGGAATTTATAGTAACCCATAGTATTTTATTTATTCTTTCTATTTTTTTTCTATGATTGAATGAATATGTTTGAAGTAAACACCAATGTCTTAATGCGTAAATAAAATTTTATTTTGTTAATACTGTTTTTTCTCCCTATTTTATTTAAAAGGCTCTTCTACTTCTGTGGCCACCGATAACTCATTGTTAATACTGTTTTTTCTCCCTATTTTATTTAAAAGGCTCTTCTACTTCTGTGGCCACCGATAACTCATTGTTAATACTGTTTTTTCTCCCTATTTTATTTAAAAGGCTCTTCTACTTCTGTGGCCACCGATAACTCATTGTTAATACTGTTTTTTCTCCCTATTTTATTTAAAAGGCTCTTCTACTTCTGTGGCCACCGATAACTCATTGTTAATACTACTATCACTGAATTATTGAATACATTTTCAAATATTGTGTTTTTATATACAATTTTAGGGGTAGCACAAATAGTAATTCCAATCAAAAATGTAATACCACACGATTCGGTAACGTGCACTTCGAATTCACCGACAATAACTGGACCAGTGGTTGCAGTACAAGCATACTAATACATTCCTGAGCACCGTCTTAATTTACGTGTCTTGAACAGCCATCATTGCCTTAAAAAAACGCACGTCGACCAAAGGGATGGGCGATAGTCGATAGTTCAGCACTATCGATAGGCCGATACTATCGGTTAAACTATATCGATACTATCGATAGTTATTCGATAGTGGCTTTCCCTATTCCTTACATACCTGTGCTATAAAGAATTTAATGTAATTGAATTATCTATTACTTGCTGGTTTAGGTATATTTATAAGATTACACAAAGGTATAAAACGAAAAACGAATTTATTTAAATCTATAAAAAGCATTTCCAAAGACTATCAAGTGGCACAAAAAAGAGCTATTATTTCAAACTATTTTAGTTGTGCTCCTTGAGCCGCATATTATTAGAAAGGAAAACCAACTTTTCCACTTTTCTTTGGCTTAGTCTGTTCCGCTGGCCAGAAATGATTTTTCCAGCGGCTGAAAATACACGTTCTGAGGCTACAGGGGAGCCTGGAACACAAAGGTATTTCCTGGCTACATTATGTAGTTGGTTGTATTCACCAGACGTTTCCTTTTCAGTATTTAATTCACCATACGAGTCATGTAATACCACAGCTTTCAGTTGAGGAGAAATACAATTCTAAAAAAAAGTAAAAAAGTCCGACTCGCAGGAACTGCGTCATCTTAGTGCGGTTACGTACATCTCGGAGAAATGAAATAGATTAGCATCACAAATCATCAGCGCTTATATCTCTGATTGATGTTGCCCTATCGAATATTGCTTCAGAAACTTTTTTGTAGAGAATTTAGGAAGCATTCGAATGGTCATTTTCCACTTACCACGATTTTCCTACCGTTATCGAGATATTTACGAATAATGTATGAAAATCCGAAAACTTTTCATGTACATTAATAAAATAATTTTTTTGCATACTTCCTTAACTCCAAATATAACCAAAATTTAAACATATTAGTTTGGATTAATTTCCAAGATGCAGAAAATATTTCAATTGAATCGCCCGATTCTAAGTATCCACAAAAAAATAATAACTTACGAAAACATTGATTCCACTTTTTTCAGAAACGGTTAATGATATCACCTTAAAAAGGGTTTCATTCGTTTTCTTACGTTAAGAAACATATAAAACAAGTACCTGCAAGCATATGAACTCTAAAACGTAAGCGTTACGATTTTTTTGCGCGAATTTCGCCCCAAACACCATCTTCTAGCTGGCGAATTCCACTGGTTAACGAACTTGACCTTTCAAATCAGAAGACAGATTTTTGTACCAAATTTCATCAAAATTGGACCATTTTTGAGCTTGCTAGAGCGCGAACAGACAAGCATATATATATATATATATATATATATATATATATATATATATATATATAATATATATATATATATATATATATTATATATATATACAAATTTGAACCATCTATATTTTCGTGACCCATAGGGTCTGAAACGAGAAAGTTTCTAGTCGGCACTTCCGGATTGCGTCATGAGGTGAACCTCATAAGCGGGTTCTCCCTATGGAGATAGGGAGTAACCGCGCTAAAATCCTACGATAGTTCGTGACTATCGATAGTAGCTATCGATAGTAACTATCCACTATTCCACTATCGCCCATCCCTAGTCGACAAGACCATTTAAAATTCCGTCTCGCAGGACTGCATCATCTTAGCGCGGTTCCGTTCATATCCCTAGTCTAATTTGGAAAGATTAAAATAGAAGCAGTTATTATTTTGGTTCCACCAGTCTTTTTTTTTTTAATTAATTATTATAATGGCGTGTCAACCCTTAAGGTCACTAACGCCATTCCTGTGAGTAGTAAAGTCTTGAAAGGTCATGATTTACAATCTTACCTGGAAGGGTCGGCTACACTAGAAACTGACCCGCTAGTGACAAGGTCTTGGAATCTTGGAAATCTATATTTCTAACAATAAATTGTTTTTGTTATTTTACTTAACCAGTTTTATTGTCAAATACATTATCCAACTATAAGCAATTAAAAAATAACAAGTAATAAAACAGACAAAAAGAACCATTGGAATAAACGAAATCAATTAATTTAAAGCTTTAAGCACTTATTCTCCGATTGACATCGCCTAATTAAAACTTTCTTCAGAACCTTTTTTGTAGAGCATTTAGTAAGCTTCCGAATGGTAATCTTCCGCTTCACAAGATTGTCAACGGTTTTCGAGATACTAACGAAATTATACAAAGTTACCAAAACTTTTTTTGTCTGTTAATAAAATATTTTATTCTAACCCTTCCTTTACTCTAAACGTAACAAAAATTTCAACATATTAGTGTTGATGAAACTCAAACATGCAGAAAATGTTTCAACTGTATCCCATAATTCTAAGTACCAAAATCAAAGACAAAGAACCCTCCCTAGGAAGGACGCAAGGCAGTTGAAAAGCTATATATCTTGGAAATCCATATCTCTAACAGTAAATTGTTTTTCTTATTTTTCTTAACCTGTTTTATTTTCAAATACATTATCCAACAGTAAGCAATTAAAAAATAACAAGGAATAAAAATCAGACAAAAAGAACAGTTCGAATAAGCGAAATCAATTACTTTAAAGTTTTAAGCTCTTATTTCTCCGATTGACATCGCCTAATCAAAACTTTCATTAGAACCTTTTTTTAGAGCATTTAATAAGCTTTCTAATGGTATTCTTCCGTTTACCATGATTTTCAACCTTTTTCGAGATATTAAGGAAAGTAAACAAAGTTACTAAAACTTTTTATGTCTGTTAATAAAATATTTTATTCTAACCCTTCCTTAACTCCAAACGTAACCAAAATTTCAACATATTAGTTTTGATGAAAGTAGAACATGCAGAAAATGTTTCAACTGAATCCCATGATTCTAAGTACCCAAACCAAAAACGGTATTCAAAAAATATTTTTCCAATTTTCTCGAAAACGGTTAAAGCTATCGCCTTGAAAATGATTTCATTCGTTTTCCTAGCCCAGGAATCATATAAAACGAGTACTTAGAAGCTTATGAACTCAAAAACGTAAGCGTTACGATTTTTTTGCGCGAATTTCGCCCCAAACGCCATATTCCAGTAGGCGGATT
The DNA here is from genome assembly GCA_946811695.1 of Gonocerus acuteangulatus. NCBI lineage: Eukaryota > Metazoa > Arthropoda > Insecta > Hemiptera > Coreidae > Gonocerus > Gonocerus acuteangulatus. Next base: position 92,260,170 of record OX328125.1, read on the forward strand.
TTGCTGGTTAACGAACTTGACCTTTCAAATTGGACGAAGGATTTTTGTACCAAATTTCATCAAAATCGGACCATTCGTCTTCTATCTAGAGAGCGAACAGACAAATATATATATATATATATATATATATATATATATATATATATATATATATATTTATATACAAATTTGAACCACCGTTATTTTCGGTCTCTAGGGGTTCTGAAACGCGAAATTTTCTAGTCGGCACTTCCGGATTGTTTCATTGTATCAACCCTATAAGCGGGGTTCCTCTCTATGGGGGAGGGAGGAACCGCGCTAATAAAAGGCACCCCGGGAGGTGTAATAGCGAACCTAAATGCTAGATGGATAACCTTTAAATATTCCTTGATCCTATCTACTACCGAGTTATCAAATATGGTTTCTAACTCCCCCCAAAAATCTAGAAAAAACTCTAGCTGGATCCAATATTAAAAATTGATAAAAATATTGATTTTATTTTAATCATATATGTATATGAAAATGATTTTTTTTGTTGTTGTAATAAATCAATATTATTGTCAATTTGTAACACTTTTTTGGCAGGTAGTTTTTTGGAGCCTAAAAATCTTTATTATACCTACTCCATTCCCCACCACGACGGTTGAACAGGATGTGGCCCCGCGATGTGCTTTAAGCAATACAAGGGAGTGATAACGGTGGTTATCTTCTCCCCACAAGCCCCTAGAGTGTCTGCAGTTCTCTCGTCCCTTTTCCAGCTCCAGTACTTCGTACCGCTGCTGGTTGAGGAATGGGGTACGGCTGTCCCTAGTCATCTCGCTTACCCGAGGAGACAAGGGGGCAGCTGGTGCGGACCCTCGTGTTTTTATTTTATTTTTCTTGTTTATGTGAGCACATTACAAAATGTATTATTATATTACAGAATGTAATTTCATTAAATTAATAAATAAAAGTCAGAATACCTACTCTACTGAAAATAACCTCCGATAATATATATATATATATATATATATATATATATATATATACACATTTATAAAACAAATAGCTAATATTTTACCAAATTTCTTTAATAATAAAATCGAATTGAATAGTACAATTTCTTATGTAACAAGAATTTTAATAAAATAAATTCTCCCCTCAATGAATAATTCATTTGTAGAAGATTCAAGTTTAGAATGTTGAAAGAACATCGTCCAAGAATACTATTCTTCAAAATATATATGTAAAATTCGCTTTTAGCTATTTCCAGAAGACTGTTCACAAGGAAAAACTTGGTAAGTTCAAAATGCCAACTTTTCATGGAATCTCTCCTTACGAGTCGGCAACCAACCCACATGACTTTAGATGCCCGTGGAGGGGAGTCCGTTTCACCCTCATGGTTCCACAGGACGGCAATAAGCTGAGCCTCCACCACTCATTCCTTCTTAATTTCTCCTAACACGCTTCCATTCTTTAAAAAGTTGCTTTTACGATTTTCTCATTCTGGTTGATGAGTCGGAAACAAGTAAGGCTGTAAGTTTGTGACTTCTTTACAATATGCATAAGTCTTAAGAGATAATCAATCATAATACACGGGTCATTTCCCATTTTCTGAGTTATGAACTTATCCCCTCTGACCATTTAAAATCAGAAGAGTCTGAATTATACGAATGTGAGGGGAAACGAAAAAGATTTCGTATAAGTGAATACTTCGTATAACTGAATATTACTAGGTTTCCAGGCTATTTTAAATAACATAAATTCTTCATTAAAAAAAGTCACAATTTTATTCTTTGTACATATATTGTTGATAGACAACGTTGTACATTATTATATTTTCAAGTTTCATATCACAACATTTTCCTAGATTTTTTTCTTCTTTCTGAGAATAGTCACGAGGGTTGACAAAGGTAATTTTAACCGTTTAGCTATGTCTGTTTTTGTATCGTTGGGGTTGTCATCAACATCTTTCAGGATTTTGATTTTGCCTTCAAGCGTGAGCTTTGTTCTCGTTTTAGACTTCTGTATAGAGAACTGATAAACCACAGTGGAGGGGGAATGAATCACTGGCAAGTGTTATTAGACCGGAAACGAAGGAAATCACACGAAGTAAAGTGCATTGAACACGTCTGGACTACTAGAATGACAAAGAAGAACTCAGATGACTGAGAGAGAATAGCTGTTGTCTCTTCTTATAACTGAATAGTATATTCATCAGGGAAAGAAATAAGCTGTCGTATAATTGGAGGTTGCGTATAACTGAATATCGCACAAGTGACTAATTCATGACACAGGATTATTTGGAGTTTCGCCGGGGAACGTAAAATTATTCGTATAACTGAATGCTACGTATAAGTGAGACTCCACTGTATTCGGTTAGATAAGCATATATTCGGTTGGGTATGTTTGCGAATACCACATCCTTACTTGTGGTACAGTTACTTGTGAAGTATCACTAGTGATTACAACAGTGATTCAGCGTACGCGCATTACTCATTAGGTTTTCCATTGGCCTAGTCCTATGGACAATTCTAATGGTTGTTGCTGGTAGTAAAGTAACCTTTAAAAGTCAAGTCAATCCAACTCGCAAAAATTACTAAAATTGTATTAATTTTAGTGAGTTGGATAGACTAGAGTTTTGATATCTTCTTGAGCGAGCGGAAACGCATAGCACGTATGCCCATAATGCGAAGAAAATATAATATATAAATATTTTATAGAACCACAGGTCCATAAACTTCACAAGTACCATTGATTTTTATAATATTAACCTTTTTAATTATAAATATTGCTTGCTGAAATATATTCTGCTTTACAAGCCAAAAAGTATTACCTATAAATACTAGTTATCTAAGGGTTGGTTAGAAACCATATTACATAAATATAGTAGTAACGAAAAAGTTACTTTTAGTAGTGATTGCAGTGATTTTAAATACTTTTCATTACTATATTTATATAAAATGGTTTCTAACCTTAGATGACCTACAAAGAAACTGTAAGCTAATCAGTAAGTACCAAATCACGACAGATACTTCAAAGTAACTGGATGTGGTCTTCGGAAACAGACCCATTCCGTTTAAGATATCCCATTAGAGTGATACCTTCTACAGGGGTGACTCTAGGAAGTAGATTGAACGTCTGGATCCTAACTGAGCCCTGAGGGAGAGACAGAGTCAGGGAACTGTTGGTAGCAGCCAGATATCGACCTGTGACCCACTTTGGAGATGGGCTAGGCTCTTTTCTACTCCCTCACAGCCTCTCTACAGCCCTCAATTCTTACAAGCAGAAAACTAAATCTTCATCAGGGATCTTATCAAGTGAAATGATAGCGTTTATTTCTGATGATTGTTTCTTTCTTCTCTATTCGAGCACTTTAAATTGGCTATCAGGACATAACTCAAAAAGTCCGTAACGAAAGAGCTGCATATCTAACCACATTCATCATTTTCCGTTTCATTCGTGAATAATTCCTATAAAATAACCAATATAATTGCAAAATAAATCTGGATAGTTTTCAACTTTCATATTAAACAGCTGATTCAATTAATATTTTTTTTTAATTACAGTAGACTCCCCCTTAGGGTGCACCTACACTGGACCCGTTCCGATCAGATCCAGTAGCCACCGACAGTCGGCAGAAAAACCAACACATGCATCTCAATAGAGGTGCCTATATTGGTCTCGACCCGATCCAATCCGGTCCAATGCAACGGCCACCGGTTCTTGGCCATTCAAACTTGTTTGTTTCTTGACCGATTTCGGATCGACGAAGCAAAATGGCGGCAACCCACATATTATGTTTCTAGAAGGTCTACAGGTTCTAAATCTTAACCTATTTCAATGTATTTTTATATATACATTTCAAAGGAAATAAAATTTAGAACAACTTTGTCAATTCACATTTTTTTTTTTTTTTTTTTTTTTTTTAATTTCCCTTGTTTATTAAATTGCGTAGAAATATGTGGATAATGTGTATCCAACGTCTATAACCTTCCAATGTTTATAACCTTCTAGTTACCTTTCTTATAAATGATTTTAAAATATGAGTACCAATACTTCTCTTATCTACAACATTCAACCTAATCAAAGGTTTCTATGCTTATTAGATGGTATTTCTTAAATTAATCACTCATTTTCACTTCACTACGAGGTCATTACTGACGAGCTGTGACTAAATCGGCTCGGATCGGGTCGAGACTAATGTAGGCCGCTGTCGACCAAACGAAATCGGATCGGATCGGGAGAAATACGGTGCAGCCTTAGCCGCCTCTCTCTCTAATCCGGCGGTCTCTTAGAAGAATGAGTGACTGATCTCGGAACTCGCCGGAGCTAGACCGGCACGAAGGTTCCTTGAAAACCTTCCTTCCCAGCTAGCCAAACGGTTTTTTTTTTTTTTGGTTTTTTTATGGTATTTCATTGAATGGAAGTCAAAGAAGGCATATATCTTACGTTTTAGAGGCATGACCTTGTTTTTGTACTAAGACGATAAACGTTTTTAATAAGGCACCTCCGGCTGGTACGCCTGATTTTAGCTAGTCTAGTCATACATTCATTCAATTTTCTCTGTTAACGCTACGAAAAGGAAGAAGGTAACTCCGTTGATCCAGCAGAAAATAAGAGCTCTTGAACAGCTTGATAAAGGGGTGACAGCAGCCCCCTGGTAAAAATAGTACTTATTATTATTATATCCTCAAATAATAAGGGTTTTCAAATACATAAGTGAAGGCTTCTAACTAAATTCTCTAATCTGGTGTTTTCTCTAATCTGACATTACCCCGGTCCCGACGACGGATAAGGGAGAGTATACTGTATTTTCTTCCGGAGTGAGCCTAAGCGAGATACTTCACAACTTAACCCTGAAATGCCGAATGGGGGCTTTGGAGTCCGTCTTTTCCTTATTTTATTCATATCTCTGTCCATAACATTTAGAAAAATTAGGAATAAAATCTATTTGTCAGAAATAAACTCACTCTTAACAATATAGCGGTAAACTGTTTTTACAATTTTTTGTATCCGTGTAAAAAATATTTTTGGCTCGCGGCTCTCCCTCGGGAAAGTATGTAGTCCCATAAGCACCTTTAAATTAAAATTTAAATAAAAACAAGAAATAAACTTTAATATAAGTAGAGCCCGGAAGTTAGGCATTTATTTTTGGTTAAAATAGGCAGGCAAAAAGGCACTTGAAATACTGAAAATAGGCAGTACTGTAATTAAAATAGGCATTTCTTGGGATTCCTTTTTAGGAATGTCACTCATTATTAATGAAATATGTATTTTAAATACTCATTCAGTTCTTTATTACCAATTAATCACAGAATTAGTGTACTTACTCTTACTTTCCCTTCTTACAAGCAACAATTATAGAACATACATGTAGTATTTTTAAAATGGTACATGTCAAAAATAAATTCCAACGTCGCATGGTTACTGTAATGTGGGGGAAAAAAGCAACAACACTACGCTTTTTCAAAGTATCAAATGTCATAGATCTTCTCAGAAAAAATGTTTTTCATCCTGGAAAAACTTCCTCTGCATTCCTGCCTTGACTTATCATTTCGAAATACGGAATAACAGGTAATTACGCATTGCCACAGCAAAAGGGTTGTGAAGAAGGAGACGTACTTCCCTCATCCTTTCTCTTTCCTGGTATTCATTAAGCTTGTCCATTCCTTCTACTAAGGAAGGTTCTGTTAAAGAGGTTAAATCAATTGGCTGGGGAAATAAACTTTCGAATAGATATTTGTGACGGCAATATGTAATTTAATTTGCGCAACCTTTCTTGTTTTCGATGAACGGAAATTCATAATGTGATTTTTAAAATGTTTAAATCTCAGAAAAAAATTGCATAACAAGCAAAAAGGGCAAAAAAAAAAGGCTTTAAATCTTAAAATAGGCAACGGAAGCCAAAAAAGGCAAAATAAAAATTGTTCCTACACTTCCTAAATGCACAAAAACATATTTATTTCTATCCGATTCTTCAATATGTCCATTCAGATAAAAAAAAAGTCATTTTGCCTAACTTCCGGGCTCTAAATATAAGTAATGTACAACGTTTACAACTAAATTTTTATTTAAAAAGGCAAGAAATATGAAAAACATTAAGAAGAACAACAATTATCAAAACCAAGAATCTTTGACGTCGGGATTGTACAAATATTTGTAGATGTCCTAATATAATAATTCAGTACAAATAATCTGAATTTTACAGCTTTGGTTGATGGAAAAGAGCTTTCTCCATGACAGTTATTCGGGTGAGTAATACTATTGAGCCAATTGAACCTATGTTTGTAAGTAATATATTATTTCATTTTAGAATTGTCAGCTTAAATTACTAAAGGATATCCAAAAAAATGCCGAAATGTCAGAGAATGTGTACTTTATTTCCGAAAGATTCTAGTTTGATGAGGATCTCATAAATATTTTAGTTCGCACGAGGGTTATTTTTGGCAAGGCTTGGATGAAGCCTGGATCTGGTTGGTTGAGATTGATGTAATGTAATTCTTGAGCCGTTTTGAACAGTTCGAAATTAATATGGTACGTTAAGACCTTTTGCATTGGAGATGAGTAGCAAGGTCACCAAGGTCTCGAGGTATGCAACTGTATGGCCTTCTGTGGGTATAACGAAAATATCGAGGAGGGCAAGAAACTTGCTAAAGGTTCCAACAGGAAGGAACTGCTTCATTATAGGACGTTCCCGATCTTATTCCTGGTTAAATCGGGAAAGCTTATATTAGAAATAGATCATATTTTTTTAGCATAAATATGCTTTAGCGATGACTAAACTGAAAAAAAAATTGTTACGAAAAAGCGTTTCAAAAAAGTGTCCGCTGGCGTTCGCGCATACGCGGCGGCCATGTTCGAAAAAGAAGACTGTATGTTATACAGTACATTACATAGGTTTGTCGGGTGGAGGACCTATAGCATAATTATGTTCCTGAATTTGAGCAGCAGGCTCTAAACGATTTTTTTGTTTTTTTATTTTTCGTGAAAATAAAAACCTTCTCAAATAACATCTAGAAAAAAAGAAATATTTTAGGCCTCAAAGACACAGGAAGCCGACAGAAACAAAATTACAGAGAAGCGGAAATTACTCATTGCGCATTCTGTCAATTTCTTAGGGAGCACTCTCGTTCAAACATGTTTCTTGAAAGTGTCTTACTGGAATTCAATTATGCTGTTAAATTCTATTCAAAACAAACAATTAATAAATCCGAATAAATCAAACGCAATGAACCGAAACCAATACTTTTTGAGATTTAAGAATTTATTTCCCTGACCAAAGTCCTCCCATCATAAATTACTGTTTTTGTAGAGAGTAGATTGCATTCCTACTTTAGTTAGTGGGGGGTTTGTTAACCCTTTAAGGCACAAAACTTTTTTTTATATAAAACAGATTTTTTTTTGTTTTATTTTATTTTAGGGCATTGAAAAAACCCTTTCAATCTGTAATTATTGCATCGTAACAAATATGATTCCAAGTAATAGAGTTGGCCATATATGTCCCTCAGAGAGATCTTACTCATTTCTGAGCCCCTTCACAACCTTGCTCAGGCAGAGGATTTAAGTGGGACCTATATATATCCCTCTGTGCGTTAAAGGGTTAAGGGCTAGGTCTGGATCTGGTTGAAGGGGATTGATGGAAAATAGCTCTTTTAGCAATTTCCTCCGAAGGAAAGTAGCTATTGCACGCCGTAGTTTTTGATATATTTCAATGAATCTTGTTATTCGTAGTGATAATCTACAGAGAAAAATGGGTTATAAAAATAAACTAAATCGGTTCATTAGGAGGGGGAGGGCTTACTCTTGGGTTTACTGTTGGTATAAAGTAAAAAGCACATAACGGTCATTCTGAATTAATATACCTACTATTTGAGTTGAAAGTGAAATCTTTAAAAAAAAAAAAAAAAAAAAAAAAAAAAAAAAAAAAAAAAAAATATCATTACTAAGCATCTACAAGTTAGAAACGCAGAGAGAAAAAGAGTGTAAAAAATGGGATTGTTAAGCCTGAGCTCTAATCCTAGCTGAAGTGGGAGACTGTCCCCTTGAAATAAAGAGCGGAAGACCTCGAGTGAGGTGCTCAGACCTCTCAGGATTCTTCTTGCATTGTCCTTAGCTTACAACAGAGAAAAGCTCCTCTTTTACACTCTATTCCTTCTAGATTCATCTCTTACAGGTATTATTTACACAGTTTTCAGGGCTTAATTCCAGTCTGGAACTAGAAGACCCTCTAGGTATGGTTACACGAATTGTAGAGTTTAGGAATTGTTCAGGATAGATGTCATATTAGTGAGATGTAGTTAGCCGTCAGGGATATACGAGGTTAAGAAATATTTAGTTTTCGGCTAAGAAGGAAATTCAGGTTTTCGAAAACAGTTATAATTTGGAGGTTTCACCAGGCTCTTTGGAAACCTTCTTAAGTTAAAAAATATAGCTAAATATAAAAATATAGCTATCCACCCTGCAATGAGGAGACCTTTTTCAGCGCGTTTCCTCCCTCCCTCCATAGGGAGGAACCCAGCTTACAAGGTTCACCTCATGACGCAATCCGGAAGTGCCGACTAGAAAATTTTGCGTTTCAGAACCCCTAGAGAACGAAAATAACGGTGGTTCAAATTTGTGTGTATATATATATATATATATATATATATATATATATCTGTTCGCGGTCTAGCACAGCGAATAATGGTCCGATTTTGATGAAATTTGGTACAAAAATCTTTCGTCTAATTTGAAAGGTCGAATTCGTAAACGAGCAGAATCCGCCCACCGGAAAATGGTTTTTGAAGGGAAATTCGCGTGAAACAAATCGTTGCACTTCGTATGCTTGCAAGTACATGCTCGTTTTATAGGCTTCTTGGCCTAGGAAAACGAATGAGGTGTCTATAAAAAGAAAAGTTTACCAAGTTTTATTGAATTTCAATAATTCAATTTTGATAAACTATGATCTCTTCTGACAGTCTGAAGAAACCGGCCGAACATAATATCTCCCATAAAAACTAACGTTGAAACAAAAATACCAAGTTCCAGGCCCCTCCCTAAAACAGTCATGATATCATATTATTGGGGAAAGTTTTAGGCTTTTAATCATGGGCGTATATAAGGGGGCTGAGGGGGCTGCTGCCCCTCCCGAAATTTTTATTTGATGGTAAAAATTTGTCATAAAACCCTTAATAATAAATTAAATAAGATCACTTAGTTAATAAAAAATAGTTTATTTTAGGTGTAATAGCGTTTTAGTTGCTTAAAGGTATTCCAAGCTCTAAATTTTTCATATTCCATACTCCAGAAATGATCTCAGCCCCACCCCCGAAATTTTCCCAGCCCCTCCCGAAATTATTTTCTATATACGCCCATGTTTTTAATAACTTTTCAAGAACCTAATAACATTCTCTCACTTCGGCGCATCAACAAATCTGGGCTATTAGCGCCGGCCTCCAGGGTGCAGCCAGGAATATTCTCAGCGAGCCCTGAGATGAGAAAATATCTGACGCCGGTGGGGATCGAACCCACCATCTCCCGCTTATTAATCCAGCGCGCTAGCCACTAGACGACGGGAGACCCCTCTCTCACTTATTCTCGAAATTCCAATTTGGCCAGTATTCTGATGATTGACTCTAATAATTTTGATGATTGACCCCTATAATTCCGATTTTCTATCGGCTATATCTCAGAAACTATTGAATGTAGAATTGCGCAACTTTCCAATTTTATTCACATCTATTATTTTAATACCTGTTAAAGATTTCATAAGTTTATCATTAGCTGATTCGACGATACAAGAGGGTAAATATCTACTCTAATACCTCGCGTAATATACACACAGCATGGGTAGGCCTGAATTTGGCCTGGTGTACTACCTTGCTCCTAGGTACTACAAAGATGTATTCAAAGATAATTTATGAAACTTGATATTTAAAAGGTTGATTTCTGAAGTGATTCCATTGTTATTGAAGCAACATAAAACTCCACAAATTCATATATCATGATAAAGTGCGTTATACATAACAGCTTCTATTGAGATTATTCCGTAGATAAGGAGACAGTAACTGAATGGCTAGATAAGCTTTGACATTCAACATTCTTTTCTTAGCTTCTAGCTAAAGCGAATATTTTACAATCGTAACGTCGTAATACAATTATTTTCTTCTAATGCCTAAGGCTGCACCTACATTGGACCCGTATTTTCTTCTAATGCCTAAGGCTGCACCTACATTGGACCCGTATTTTCTTCTAATGCCTAAGGCTGCACCTACATTGGACCCGTATTTTCTTCTAATGCCTAAGGCTGCACCTACATTGGACCCGTATTTTCTTCTAATGCCTAAGGCTGCACTTACATTGGACCCGTATTTTGCCCGATCCGATCCGAACTGATTTTGTTTCATCGACAACGGCCAACAGCGGCCGACGAGAGTGCCTACATTGGTCTCGACCCGATCCGATCTGATTTAGTCAAAGCTCGATAGTAATGACCTCGTAGTGAAGTGGAAATGAGTGATTAATTTAAGAAATGCCATCTAATAAGCATATAAACCTTCGATTATGTTGAATGTTTAAGTTAATAGAAGTATTGGTATTCATATATTAAAATGATTTATACGTAACTAGAATATGATGATAAGAAAGGTAACTAGAAGGTTATAAGCATTGAAAGGTTATAAACATTAGAAAGTTATAAATATTAGAAGGTTATAGACGTTGGAAGGTTATTTACATCTTTCCACGCAATTTAATTTACAAGGGAAACAAAAAACAAAATTGTGAATTGACAAAGTTGTTCTAAATGTTATTTCCTTTGCTAAAAAAAAAATAATTGCATTGAAATCGGTTAAGATTTAGAACCTGTACACCTTTTTGAAACACTAAATGTGTGTTGCCGCCATTTTGCTTTGTAGGTCCGAAATCGGTCTAGAAACAAACAAGTTTGAATGGCCAAGAATCGGTGGCCGTTGCATTGGACCGGATTGGATCGGATCGGGACCAATGTAGGCACCTCCATTGAGATGCATGTGTTGGTTTTTTCTGCCGAAATGAAAGCTAATAAACAACTTTGTCTGGATAGATTTCTGTTTCCTTTGTTTCTTAAATTATGTGTAAATAATTCACGAACTTTTACAATTGAACAAAAAATAATATTTTATTTTTCATCTAACTAAATATCAGCATTGACATCGTTAAAATTTGACATTCAAATCCTGATTAGACTTGGAAAAAATCGCTCTGACATCTTCAAAACGTAAATTTCTCTTAATTCAACAATGAGATTAATTTAAATAATATGATCTTTCAATTACTTGAAAATAAGTTTAGATTTTTTCCAAGTCTAATCAGGATTTGAATGTTTAATTCCAGCGATATGAGTGCTGATACTAAGTTAGATGAAAAATAAAATATTATTTTATGTTCAATTGTAAAAGTTTGTGAATTTTTTACACGTAATTATTAAACAAGGGAAACAAAAAACAAAAATCTGGCCAGAAAAAAGTTGTTGTAAATTTTAGTTAAAAAAAAAAAAATAAATAAATGCATTATAATCGGTTAAGGCTTAGAGCCTGTAGCCTGTGTTTCGATACACGATGTCGTTATGCCCCATTGTGCGGCGTCGAAGTTTTATTTGATGCCCTACTTCATTCGTTACAGAGTCAAAGTGCTAATTTTTTTTAATTCTGTCGTTTCAAGATGGTTAAATGTTCAAAGCCGAATCTTTATGGCCTTTCCATACTATATCAAGTATGCAATTGGTGTTTTTTTTTTCGTTAAAGATACCTGTACAATGTTTGCTGAAAGATGGCCTAGCGCATTGTCTTGCGCTCCTTTACACACACACCTACACATACATATATGAGTGTGTGTCTTCACCTCCCATCATGAGGAAGGAAACGAGTTGAAAGCATCCCTGTGGAACAACAGGACAGATGTGTGCGTCAGAAGATAGTGTGGATGACAGGACCTAGCATCCCCGGTGGTGTTGGTAAACATCGAAGTAAACACCGAAGCTATAACCCCTCACTCCCCTGACGGCTGAAGCAGAGTTCCCCTCCCTGATGGGTCATGGTATCCCCGTACAAGGGCTAGGTCGATGGGGCATGATGTCATCCTCCCCTCCGGAGGCAGTGGAAATATCTGCCGCATCAAATAGACTACTTTTTAGAGTGTTCCATCATTGTTTTACGAAAACTGGCCAAGTTGAAAATAATTGAGGGGGTATTATTAGGTTCTTGACAAGGCATTAAAGGCTTAAAAGTTGGCCCAACGCTATGGCATCATAACTTTCGTAGGCACACTGTTTTTGGGGCCTGGAACTTGGCCTCTTGTTTTCAACGTCAGTTTTTCTTGGGGGATAACTACACTTTTTGTCAGTGAATTTAGAATTTTTATATATATATATATATATATATATATATATATATATGTATATATATATATATATATATATATATATATATATATACATACATACACATATATGGCTCTGTAAATCTTTTCGTTTAAAATTAATAGATCATGTTCGGTTAACAGCCGAATCCGTCCACTGGAATATTGATCATTGAGTGAAAATAGAGCGAAAAAATTCTAATACTTACTACTTTGAGTTCAGTGGCATTCATGTACACTTTAAAAATTGTAAAGTAACTAGGGAAATCGAAAAAAGAACAACAAATTGCATAACGACATCATTCTTCTTGTTTTTGAGAACAATGAACAATAATAGGTTTCAGCGCATATCCTCCCTCCCTCCATAGGGTAGAAACTTGCTTATGAGGATAATCTCATCGTGAAATCCGGAAGTCCCGAATATAAAATTTCACGTGTCAGAACACAAAGATCACGTAAATAACAGTTTTTTACTTTGTATGTGTGTGTTTTTTTACAGGGTGGCACAGATAAGCAGGCCACAAGGGAAATAACTACTAAACGTTTTGAAATATCAACATTTTTCATAGGAGCAAAGTTGTAGTTCTCGTCGAGAAAATAACACTTCTAAGGGCTCAAATAGGCCCTTGAAGGGAAGGGTTTCCTTTTTACCCATATTTTGCATTATATTTTTGAAATTTACTCACAAATCAAGGAATAACCGTGCAAACGGGGTTTCGATGCGTCAAGTAGTTCTCTGTAAAAATACGTTTTCATTTACATGTATTCCTCATCTGAAATTCCAGAAAAACGCACTTTAATTTATTTAAATAGTATTTTTGTTAAGGTAGGAGCAATTCAGCATAGCAGAATGTGTTTAGCATTCATCAAAACGATTCCCATTAGAGTAAAATAAAAAATAAGATACTTAAAAATTGGAGCTTTAGGGATAAGAATTGCCAAAATTACAGATCACAAATAATGGATGGATTTTTTATTTATTTATTATTTTTTTTATTTTTTTTTAATACAATTTTTAATGTTGAGCACATTCTACTAAGCTGAATTAGCCGTTCTTTAACAAAATACTATTTGAATAAATTCAAGTGCGTTTTTTGTTTTGTTAGGACATTTTAAAAATCTAATGCAAAATATGGGTAAAGAGGAAACCCTTCCCTTCAAAGGCCTATTTGATCCCTTAGAAGTGTTATTTTCTCATTTCCGAGGGCACCATTTTATAGACCTCGACGAGAACTACAACTTTGCCCATTTGAAAAATGTTGATATATCAAACCGTTTGATAGTTATTTCTCTTGTGGCCCGCATAACTGGGCCACCCAGTATATATATATATATATATATATATATATATATATATATATATATATATATGTATATATATATATATATATATATATATGTGTGTGTGTGTGTGTGTGTGTGAAAATCTAGATGAAGTTTCCAGACAAAATAAAAGGAGATTTAAGTATAAAAAAAAAAAAAAATCAAAATCTTAATTCTCAAGGAGTAAATGTTTTTTGGTAAGATGACTTCGCTCCATGAGTTTTATATGAGTAAAAATGTAGTGTCATTCCTAATTTGATGGTGCATAGACTTCAATGCTATTAGCACCACGCTATCGGGTTGCACCTTCCTCAACAGCCATGATGTAGCAGGAAATCTTTTCAGCAGGCTCTGGAATGAAAAGACTCAACCTGAGGCTTAAAACTTGAGGTGGGACTCGAACCCACATATCCCGCATGAGGATTCAAAACGTTAGCCGCTGGACCCCGGGGAGAAAGATTTTTTCTTAATTGAAGAGGGGTCGGGGCAAAATAGTGCCAAGCGACATTTTTAACAAAACTTAACTGAAGCTGCTGTATGCTGGATGTTATGTGGGAATCCACATAATGATCCATATGCTACTAAAATATGACTACAAGCTCTGTATTCTACTTAATCTTGTTGCCCCTAACCATTTCAACTGGTAATCCTTCGTAATATCCAACATTACAGCTCCAGTTAAGTTTTGTTAAAAGTGTTGCTTGGCACTACTTTGCCCCGACCCCTTCAATTGTATTAATCGATTTTATTTGCTGAAGGAAGTGAGTTAGCTATTCACGCAGTATAACACGATACACGATACGAATGAAATAACAAAATAATGTTCATATGGAGCGTTAAATTTCGTTTAGTTAACCTCCAATTTCAAAATTCAATATTTAATGTTACATAGTCACTTAATATTTATTGTAAATAAAATGTACACTTATATATGAGGAGCTTGGTATCAAAGTTGGACAACTCCATTTTTTTCAGTTTTGAGATTTTGGACGATTCTTAAGGAGCTTTTTATGCTGCATTTGGTTTTACGACTGTTTTGTATTAAAAATAGACAGAAAATAGGTAAAATAGCGTTTATTTGCACCGTTCAGAATCAAAATATGGACAATTCCAACATAGTTTGGTTTCAAAAAATGACAACTCCTTCAGTAGCCATTGAGAAGCTTCATTGCATTCATGCAATCTGCTCCCATCATGCACTGAAAATACATCATGGTTGAATGTATATAGTTACTTGTAATAAGTGCATTTAGTGATGATTCTAATTAATAACTAGCTGTTATCCGGCACACTGTGGTGGCAAAAGAATAGGTAAAAATGGATGATAAATAAGCCTTCCAGAAAAAATAAAAACTTTTACCTATTTATTATTTTCCATTAACGTCCATTTATTATTGACAACGAATTTTATGGCTGCGTAATAAAATCTGTTATTATCTGGTTTATGTTTAGCAGCAATAAGCCGTCAGCTGTTTACTAAGTTTTAGGATAGAATAATGATTTTCTTAAATTTTACACTAATTTTATTATTGGTTAGTGCATTTTCGAAAACAGAAGCGATCGCCAATGGAGATCCGGCTAAAGATAAGGAGGCTTACGTCGTCAGGATGTTTAAGAAGAAAGCCCAAATGTGTAATGGAGTCTTTATTTCCGAACAATGGGTTCTTACAAACATAAAGTGTGTTTCGAATCCTCCTGTTTCTATCAAGATTGAGGGGAAACTTTATGATACGACAAGCATTACAAAGAAAGATACACTTGCTCTTATCAAGGTCAAAGGTAAGAGAATGAAAGATTTCCTTAAAATTGCCAAAAGTAAGTGGGTTCAAAAGGAAAGGGAATGCCTGATAGCTGGATGGGGACAAGTAAATAGCGATGACACCACCTTACCGAATACTCTGCAACAAAGTAAGGTGACCACAACGAATGAATGCAAATGCGTTTCTGAAGATAATAAAAACAAACTATTGTGCATAGCGAGTCATGAATATATGGTTCCGTGCAAAGGGGACAGGGGATCCGTTCTTCTATGTGACAATACGCTTGAAGGAGTCTTAGGCGAAATGTATGACAAAGAGTGTAAAATGTATAACGAAGACACTCCTAGATATGACTGTTGGAGTGGTTTGAACGCACATTATACACCAGTATATATCTATGCTGATTGGATAAAAAAAAAAGCTGTAGACGATCCACAAGAAAAACCCACCAAAATCACTACAACGACCTCAAAATCTAAAAAAAGTCTAGAACCAAGTCTGCATGCAAATTCTATGACAAATAGTTTCCTGTACCTTCTACTTTTACATTTGATAATATATTTGCCTGTTTTTTAAAATTGCATGGAGTTTTATTTGTAATTAATAACCCATTTGAGACCGATTGCACACCACGTGTGCAATTGACTTTCGAGGCTATAAGTAGGCCTGCACACCTCGTTTGCAATGGACTTCCGAGGCTATAAGTCGGCCTGCACGCCACGTCTACAATTGACTTCCGAGGCTATAAGTCGGCCTTAACACCACGTCTGCAATTGACTTCCGAGGTTATAAGTCGGCCTGCACACCACGTCTGCATTGACTTCCGAGGCTATAAGTCGGCCTGCACACCACGTCTACAATTGACTTTCGGGGCTATAATTCGGCTTGCACACCACGTCTACAATTGACTTCCGAGGCTATATGTCGGCCTGCAAACCTTGTGTTCAAACACAGCAATGTGCAATTATCAGTTATTCTGATTAAAATGCTCGTCGAAATATGATTTTTCGGTACTTACGCATTAGCTTCAACACGCGTTAAAGAACGGGCTCTCAGAGATCTGGATCATCACTGTGTCAGAGAGCTGGATCAAGGCGCCAATTCAGTTTTTACCAATATGGCGACGGGATTATAAACGAATTGGCTTGACCAGAGTTTCGATATAGCCTTCAGCGAGCAGATACGCGTAGGACTTACGTTAATAGCATATTTGCTATACGTTTCCGCTCGTTACGCTCGCACAAGGTTATATCGAAACACTAGCCAATTCAAATTCGTTAATAATATAAATCAAGGATGCTTTCATTTTTAACATTCCTTTGAAACAGTCTCTTTTATCCTTGCTATTGTGTGGTCGTGATATGAGCCAATCACCAATGTGCAAATGAACTGCGTTCTAAATAGAAAGAGAACAAGACGGTTACTATAAACACAATGACCAATAGAATTTCCCCTAGGAATAGACCAGTAGAAATGCGTTATCCATGATTCGGATCTCTGAACCACATCTTTAACCTGCGTTGAAGCTAATAAGGATGTACCGATTTTTCTTGAATTAATGACATCTGTAAAATACTGGAAAACAAAATTTAGCATTATTTTTTCTATGTGGCTTATTTATCACCCCGCATAGAAGCGGTGCCTATCCTTTTTTTTCGTAAGAAAAGGCCTTCGTGGGTGAGGAATAATTGTAAATAGTTTCAAGGCCTAATATAAAGGCATATATGGAAGGAACCATATCTTCCCTAACATTTCAAACTATTGAATTTGAAAAATCTCGTTTTTCAGATTCGAGCCTTTCCTCCTGGAGCGGACGATACAGTTTATGTCAAATTGTCGCAACTCTAACCCCTTTAGAATACCGTTTATGTATTAAATAAAGTATATGACCATTTTTCAATATATTACTTCGTCAATGTATGGAATATGTAAGATTGCTTTCATATTCGATATTCGAGTTTGACATGATAGGGACGATATGTTTATCGTGTGATGGTAAGTTTTAATATATTAACAAAGTTAAAATAAAATATAAGTAAAAACGTAACATATCTAAGTACAGATATAATACAGAAGCTTTAATGCAAAGGTCAGTTCTCAAAAATTTAGTTAGCTGTCACCACATTTCTCAAGAATATTCCTTACATAACTTAAATTAACAAAACATTTATTTAGAACAAGGTAAATGGGTTTAATTTCATATGTCAAAAGGCATAAAATACTTGCTGGCATAAAATATTTAAATAATATTTATTTTTTATTTAAATTTTAACGTCCATTTATTATTAACTAGGAATTTTAGGACGGGTTATCAATAGGTTACCACCCTTTTCTAGCAAGGACAGGGGTGATGCCTTTTCTTTTTTCGAAAGAAAAGCCACTGCCCCTAGTGGGAATCGAACCCACGACCTTTGGCACGGAGTGTTAAGAGCCCACGCCTTAACCCTCACGGCTACCGGGTCTCCAAATTTAAACAATAAAAAATTAATTTAAATAATAAACGATAGCTCGTAGATATGAGGCCATACTCGTGTTTTGGTTAGACGCGTAGCTTGTGATTTCACGTTTGAAAATCGCGATACAATCAGGGACTGAGGTGGATAAAGAGAGGAAGTGACAGAGGACCTTTGCACAAAGACCTTTTGTCGGATTAAATTAAAAATTTCCTCTGAAAACAGGCTTGCTCTGTTCGACGTGGGAAGGTCGCACGGTATCGACCCACGTGGTCACCACATGTCAAACAAACTAGCCATTTCTTTCTAAAATAGTGATTTATACTTTATTAAGTTATTTTTGTATTAAAATTCTAATTTTAAAGGTGTTCATTCAGGCCTCTGTGATGTTTACATTTGAGTAATTAACCGTTATTTAAACCCCTTCTCTTTGGCATACAAACATTGACTTTTGTGTATATAAATTTAACTATATATATACACTCAAATTACTGGTCGTGTAAAATTTATGTATGTAGAATTTTTATATAAATTGTAGATTAAAATATGTTGGTATGTAATTTTGGTTAAGTTTACTTCTGATACCAATAGTATATATGTATAACCAGTAACTTTTTCGGGTCACCGTGCTTTTTTGGATTATGTTCTTACTAAAACGTGTCAATTTGGAAAAGAAAATAAATAACGTAAAGACCAATTATATAAGGTGCAAATGCATAATTAATAATTAAATTGTTATATTAACTAGGTTGTCACAATCTTCCATTTCTGTATGCTTGTGTAGCGATTTATGTATGAATGTGAGAAAAAAAACGGCGTGCCCAAATTTCAGCAACCAACAGACACCTTTTGCTTTGCGAAAGGCGAACATTGAGGGTTATATGTATTTTTTAACGCCAAAACATAAAACAATTTCCCAAAAAATAATATATATATATATATATATATATATATATATATATATATATAACGAATTTAAAAGACGATACTTTTAAGGGGTAATACTACCGACGTAGCTTTTTTAAAAAAGGGCTTAAATGCTTCTTTATCCA
Organism: Gonocerus acuteangulatus; assembly: GCA_946811695.1. Taxonomy (NCBI): domain Eukaryota; kingdom Metazoa; phylum Arthropoda; class Insecta; order Hemiptera; family Coreidae; genus Gonocerus; species Gonocerus acuteangulatus. Next base: position 92,279,094 of record OX328125.1, read on the forward strand.
ATCGAAAAATTATATCCAAGAATATTTATGTACCGAAACAGTTTTTAAATGTGCCAAAAATTCCATAAAAAAAATGAATTCCCGATAGGTACATTTAAAAATTAAAAACATTTTTTTTTAATATTCATTTCTAGAAATTCTGAAAAAAATATAAAAACAAGTAAAATTAACTTTTCGGTTGATAAGGCTCTAAAGTGGATTTTATCAAAACTACATGGTTCAAATCGGGTGATACGCTAGTCCTTTAAATTTTCTCCCGATAACTTCAAATTTTAACTGCAGATTTCTATGGATATTTTATAGTAAAGTACGTAGGGATTTTTCATTCATTGATTTATTACGATTTTAGGACCGATTTCCGACGGATTGTTTAATCCGTTGTTGTTGTCAAATAAATTAATGCTTCTTAAAAATCCTAGTACCCAAGATTTAACCTTCTTTTTTCAAAAATATTTTAGTTTTTTGTTCATGAATAAAAATTTCCACCCGCAGACTGTCGCCCGCGAAAAAGGGACACAGCACCTTTATTTTGTTTTAGAAGAATTAAAACTTTTTTTTTTTTTGGATACTATAACATCCCATATAAAACTTAATGTATAAAGAATTGAAAAATATGGATTTATCTGTTATCCATAAATTAGAGAATATGACTTTGATTTTAATCACAGAAGTTAGGATTAATCCTTAATAACCCACGAATTATAAAACATCACCATTTCTATATTGTGTCATAGGGATGACGTCATAAGCGGGTATACCCTTTACGGTCCAGAAGGAAACAGCCTAAAAGCCTCGAAATTTATCGCCCTGACCTAAAGCTAAAAGCCTACAAGCGTTTGAGGCCCGATCTAATTCAAGGATTCCGGATGATACTATAGATATGTCTGGTTTATTGGAGCTGACTGTTTGATGTTATTGCCTCGGGGGTCCTTGTAGAATTATAGGGCCAATAACTGGGAGACTGATAAAAAATAGATCACAGTTTGTTGGAGAATAAATCCTTCAGTAGCTCCCAACAAAATAAAAACAACACCATTAATTACTTTTCGTCTAATTTATATCTTCACTAAGAACTATCGTTCTTTGATTATTCGTTCATTCTATCCCAAAATGAATGATAATATGATTCTAAAAAATACTATATATCATTCCATATTGTTATTATACTCCATTATAAGTATATTGATTGACTTATGATGAATTAATTTATCCATTATAAAAGAAAATTTTGAGGTCAACTGAATAATGCAGTAACAAGTACCTTATTCCATTTTAGTTGGTTGAAAATGGCCTAATCGCCTGAGTAAATTTTGGCTAAGGCAATGCTCAAAATAAATAGAACGTTTTTAATTAAGGACAATGATCTCATGAATCTGATTTTAAAGACAAAAATAGTTTAAGCTAAACAATTTAATTATGGGGACATGAGTAGGTTTTCCTTCGGTATTTTATTATAAAATTGTGATCCTTTTTTCTCAATCATTTAGTTTAAAAGTGGTGGAAGGTAATTACATATATATATATATATATATATATATATATATATATATATATATATATATATATATATATATATATATAGGGGAAGGTGTTGTATCTTTGACCACTTTGCACAATTGAATTTTTTTAAGCTTGAATATTAAGGCTAAATTCATTTTTTTATTTCATTGTAATTAGTATTCTATTGTTTATCATATTTAATTTTTTCAAGGTTCTAACTTTGCATTTAATATTTTTTATTAACTTAAAAAAAAATAATCGTTCAGTGGTCAAAGGTACAACATGTAGTTGTACCTTTGACCACGGGGTGTTGTACCTATGACCAGGTAAAAACAACACAGCAGTGCAGAAAAAAAATTGTATTAATTATTATTATAATTAATTGTAAGTTTAATAAATACAGGACATGTATGTAAGCAAAATAAAAAGCTATTATTGATATTATGTTATGCTGAAAAATCCAGTCCAATCGATAAATGTTTTAACTGTCAAGCAGATCCACTAGCAATAGTAGGGTATGGAAGTTTAGCCACAATGTCTTCAACATCAATATCATACAAATTTTCATCTTCTCTCGTAAACTTGTCACTTAAAGTTTGTTTTTTCAAATATTTGATCTTAAACATTGGACATTTAATACCACAGATCTCTGCGACTAAATATGTAATAGGCTTTTTACTTGTATTTTTAACTAGTATAAAATTTCCTTTTTCCAAATCATATTTTTCCAATTGTTGCTGGTCATTGACTGAACTCACGACATTTATCAGACACATCAACGTCACTTTCTCCTGAAGAAATTTCCGTGTCAGTATCAGAATCTGAACTGTCATTAGAATAATTTTCTTTTTATTTACCACTTTTTTAGGAAGGGTTTTATTTTTATGTGGTGTCTTACGTTTAGGGTGGTGCTTTCGTTTTTTTTTGTTTTGTTTTTTCAGCTTCGATGATTAGCTTTTCAGGAATATCTCAGAATACAAGGCCCCTATTTGGCATTTTCCTTGCATGAGCTTTTCGATGAGGCCTTACAACTTCAAGTGAACCGATAAGGGGCGATAGGTTTGAACTACTACACTGAGGGTTAATAAAGTCAGTTTGAACTTATTTAATTTATTATTTTTTAAATTCTTTGAACAATTAAAGAAACCAATATTAATTTTAAAAAAAAATTGTAGCTGAAGAACATGAAAGTTGAATTATGTAAAAATTACTCAGGTGTGTTGTACCTTTGACCAGGTCAAAGGTACAACAACTAGTTGTGGTCAGAGGTACAACACCCTGGTAGTGTAAATTAAAAAGCATGCTAAAAATTTTAGGGTTATGATAAATCAATTTCAGAAGCTACACCATGTTTCTTATTGTAATAGCTACTTTGTCAAATGATTTCCATCTAAAGAGACTTAATACAAAAAATATTATTAGGCAAAACGTCATCAATAAATAACTTATATTTGTATGATAGAAATGGATAAGTATTTTTTGCAAGAATCCTCTTTGACTTGAATAATCCAAAGTAGGTTACACCAGCCTTCTAGTGAAGGAGCTAAACACTAATTACACCAAAATTTATAAAACGTTGCTAAATGCCACCACAGCTTCGGTGGTCAAAGGTACAATATGGTCAGAGGTACAACACCTTCCCCATATATATATATATATATATATATACATATCAGTTTGGACATGGCCCCATCTGTGGAAGTTCTTCCTTAGTAAGGATTAAAATTATGTATATATATGTTAAGTTGCGCCTGAAGAGTCGTCTTAAAGCGCGAAATATGTAGAACACTAAATAAAATGATGAAGTGTTTAACATATATGTATATATGACTCAATTATTAAAATAAATGTTTCTTTCAGTATTTACCAAGCTGAATTTCCGACAATAAATGTAGCTTTAGACAAGGGCGTATATAAGGGGGGCTGAGGGGCTGCAGCCCCCCCCCCCCCCGAAATTTTGATTTGATCGGTAAAATTTTCATAAAACCCTTAAAAATAAATTAAATAAGATTATTTAGTTCATAAAACATATTCTATTTTGGGTTTAATAGAGTTTAAGTTGGCTAAAACTCTTCCAAGATCTAAATTGTTGCTATTCCATACACCGGAAATGATCTCAGCGCCCCCCCCCCCAAATTTTCCCAGCCTCCTCCGAAATTATTTTCTATACACGCCCATGGCTTTAGATATTAGGAAAATCTCAACAGAGAATATTTATCAGCATTGTCTCTTGTTAAGCACTTGAGTGCAGTTAATGACTTTTTCTCTTTACATTTTCGATACCTAATTCGGGAACAAGGAAACTATGTCTGTGAGTACCAGGCCATACTTGCAAAGAAGGAAATGATTCAGGCGAGGCATTCCAAACAAATACAGCACTAAAAACATTTCATCTTCATACATCTTCACACAGTGAAGTCCCGCAATATTCCGAAACTCTGCCAAATCCGAATTATAATAGGGGAAATATAATATTTATAACTCTTCTGAAAAAATATACATTAAAGATAATTGCATTTTTTTCAAACTACTAATAAAATGTACTACTAAGTGTACTAATAAAATTTGAAAATGCAGCCTTATTTAAATTGAATTTACACACATATGTAAGTATAATCCAGGTTTTGTACAGCATTTAAACAAAACTATAAAAAGAAAACTATTATACAAGAGATAAAGTCTGTGATCTTCTGACGCAACGAACTAAATCGGCTTGAAGAAGATATATTTCTCCGTCGCACTTGCTCTCCGTCATATCGATTTTACCTCTGATCTCCCTCACAGTACAGTGCAGTTTAAATTTGAGTAAGTAATTTGTTGCGTTTAACTATTGACACATGAGACGCTTTAAAAGTCTCATAAAGTCAATATATGGCATTATATGACAAAACTCTGCCTAATCTTAATTTTCGCTAATCCGATCACAGGGTTTGGTCCCAATTAGTTCGGATTAGTGATTTTCTCTGTAAACAATTTGCCAGTAAAGAAAACTACCATGATTAAAAATGAAATCACTCATTTTTATAAAATAAAATATATAAATAATGTGTGTTCTTAATTGAACGTATAAATGAATTGTACTTACTACCATAAAAAAAATGTATTAAAATTTAAAAAATTTCATTCATTTGGCGGTTTGAGTTATATATGTGTGTCAGTGTTTATATATCGTCGATACAAATGCAAAGTATCGAATGTGAAAAATCACCACTTTTCAGAGTGGAAAAGCATTTATTCATAACTTTTTTTTGGACAGTCAAATATTCGGCAGATTTGATCTTTTTGATAGTTGAATACTTTCCCTTTAATAGAGTGATCTAAGATTGAAGAATTTGCCGTAAATAAGTCCAGCAGAAATTAGTACAGATTGACAATGAAAGAGTCATTTTTTCACATTCGTTAGTTTGCATTAGTATCGACGATATGTTCATATACTTATGGCATATAAGTTAAAAACAAGTGTATTTCTTTTTAAGATATTGAATACTATGATCTGAGAGATCTAACATGTCAGTTGGCTGTGGACGGATAGGAGAATAGGGCTGTGCCTTCTATAGGGCAAATTTCGCTAGTTATGTTAAACGATATTCAGTGTTTCAAATAATGCCTATTATACTCTCCTAAGAACCCCTGTTATTTTAGATTAGCCAAAGATAAATGTTATTTCCGGTTTCCAACATATCCCCGTACGGGGATTATGCCCATTAGCGACGTGTCTGTAAGGACCTAGCAAAATGATACTAAACCCGCATAGAAATTACGAGTCCAAATGTGCAAATATCACATGACTCGTGCCCGGAGCAGTGTATATTTGTTTTAAAATAATACACTTTTGAAGAAACAACTAAAAATTTTATTTTCTAGCATCATTACACTTTTGAAATTACTCGTGCTTATATGATCTTATAAACTTGGACTTTATGAAACTATTCTAAGAATCTTTTCATGATAACAATTCTTCTTACTCTCATTTTCAATGGAAAATATTATTCCAGAATTGCAGATGCAGCAGCAGCAAAAACGGTACATGGTATGAAAGATCTAAATGAGACTATACAATTTTGTACTCTGTAGGTAAAAGAACATCGTGGTTTTTTTTTCAAAACTTAGGGATATTTTCCTCTTAATCCCAAAAGTTCAACAAGACAAAACATCAGAAATCCTCCAAAAGAATAATTCTTTACTTTGCAAGAATTTTCTAATGATGTTATTAAACACTCCGTGGACGAAAAGTGGTTTATTATTTCATGCCTTGAGTGCCATCGGAACACCACTCATAAATATTACACGAATGCCCAGCAACAAGGACTCATATTAAATTCACCGTGTTTTGAACTTCTCCCCTCTTAAGCTCTACGAAGTCTTTAAGAGTATTAACATTATCAGGGAAAGCTGAAGTGTCGACTTTATAATTAAACTCTTTTGAACAACTAAATCGCATTTGCGGTTTCCGTATCCCACACGTGTCAAGCAGCGTCGAGCTTGTCCAATACCTGGATGGATGACCGTGCAGTTGGCATTATTAAAGGGTTGCAACCTTTAGATAGCCCTGCAATTGATACGCCGTAACAAAAAATACATAAAAGACGAAGTCATCAAATGACAAATACACGCACAAACACAGCTATCCTATAAACTGCGGATCCTACAAAGTACATCAGTAGAAACCATACCTTATGTACCTCAGCACAAAGCAACATACTAGAAGACTGGCAAATAAAAAGGACCAAATCTGAAAACAAGTTAAGAAAGATTTAAAACACGACAAGAGCCTGGTTGAACGAAAACCCCACAAGTAAGAAGTAGAATTAACCAGGCTTAGAATTGGACACTGCATAAAGACTCTCGGTTATATCATGCAAAAGACAGACAGACCAACGTGCAGACATTGCAACGAGGAACTTAAGGTGATCACTAGGGACCGGATTCTTAGGTTTTCACCTATTTTTTCCTGTTTGCTAAACATGATATTGATCGTTTTTTTATATAATTTGCGTCTTGTAGTATTCATGCAAATTTGGAAGAACCACAAAAAACCTATTCTGGATGATATCACCTAAATAACGATGTAACGACCCAGAATGACCTAATCTTTGAAATAGAAAATATAATTCATTGAACTCATTTCCTCAATCAAACAAATTTTCTTAAAAGCATTATGCCGGGTCCAGACGTTCAGGGAAATTTTACTAGGAGTGTCGCTTCCACCAGAACCCATTTTAACACGCTTGGGAAAAAAATAAAAACAGTTGTTGACGCTTTGGATATGAATGAAGCAGCTGCCATTTCTAAGGCTTCGATGGTCCTTCAGAGCAACGAGATTTGCACTCGCATTCCTAAGATCACATTTCTCAGATCTTCCATATCTCATTGGAAAATTGGAATCTTCAACGCTGGAGCTAAAAGATGCGATGAAGTACTCCCCTATGACGTCTTGTGACGTAAACAGGCGCATCTTTATCCTTCTCTGCTTTTAAGACAGTTCTCTAAGACAACGGAAAGAATTTCACCGTCGAAAACCTGGGCACCCCTTTGGGAGTTTACTCAACGAGGGCTAATATCTATTTTAGTTCATATAGCTCATATTTTCCCTTTTAAATTTTCCCAAGATTTAATTACTTTGTTTTTAACATAGTTAAGAACCTTTTTGTAGGCAGTGAAATTCTTCCTGATTTTCTTTAGAAGTTGGAACTCTTTAGCAGAGAAAATTAAAAATGTCCTTTACATATTTGTTTTATGTTCTCATTTTCTTTTATTAATGCACGTTGTATTAAATAATTTAATTTATTTTTCTTCTTTCTTTTTTTTTAAAACATTGCTTTAATACTTAAATGTATTTTATTTGAATAAATTGCATTCACTTTGTTTTTTAAATAAATATTTTGTTGAATATTAGGACTACTTATTCTTTTTTTAAAATAATAACTAGTATTTCTGTTTTATTTTTATTTGCTAATCATTCTTCCCTACTCAATATACTATTCTATAAAATAATGTTAATTCTTGTTTATTTTTATGTCACTGTATATACATATTAATTTATCAATTATAAATTTATCAAAATTATTAATGATAAATTATAATTGGTTGAACTTATTTTTCGAACCTATTAAAACATTTTTATTACCTAGAAAAACCTAAAATGGATTTTTAAATAAAAAACCTAAAAAGGCCTATTTTTGAGTCTAATCAAAACATTTTTATCGCCTAAAAAACCTAAAATGGATTTTTAAATAAAAACCTAAAAAGACCTATTATGTCTGTTGCAAAAACCTAATTGGATGCTTATTTTATCCTAAAAATCCGGTCCCTAGTGATCACATACGACTTCGAGACAAACAACATTTACACTAAAATTGACATTGGACTTTATATATATATATATATATATATATATATATATATATATATATATATATATATATAATATGTATATATATATAAATATGTATATATATATATATATATACACACATATACATACATATATTATCTTATTTGGCCTAATTTTTTTTTTATTTAATTTAAAATATTTTTTTTTCGGACTAAGACTGATTTTTATTGTCATAAAGGTGTTAATCCTGGCGTTATTCACCTCAAAGGTTGACACACCTTAAATCCAACTAAAAAAAAAAAAAAAAAAAAAAAAAAAAAAAAAAAAAAAAAAAAAAAAAAAGAGAGAGAGACCGTCCCCATAGTTGCGGGACTCAAACAAATAAATAAAATAAACAACATAAATGCAGTAATACACATTTTAATTCTTTAAACGTTCACTTTTTTTTTTATTTACTAGGTATTCATTTGTTTTTGCTAGCCTAAGTGTACATTCTTCATTTTCTTTCTTGGTGGATGGAAGAATATCCTATCTCCATTGATATTAAGTAGTGAACGCTTGATTGTGCATAAACGTATGGTTCCAGAGAAACTGACAATAAATGAATAAAAAAACCAACTCTCCGTTTATGAACTCACAATATTATGTATCCCAATGTTAAAGTTTTTTTATGAAAAAAAAAAATGAAACCTTTAATTGGGTCTTAACGTCTCAGAATGGTGCCGAGAGGGAAAAAAACCTAAAAACCGAAGGTGTTCAATCGAGTTTGAACTAACATTTATTTATACCAATTAGTAACAGAATACTTCTCTTATATTGCTTTTCCATTTTATTGCTGGTTCTGATCATTAAACATCTTTTCGTTGACCGAGTAATAATCTCACAGTTTTTAGTGAAAAGTTTTACACAAATTGTTTTATTCCTGAAAAATTGATAGCTCCCAGGAAGTCACATGTGTTACCTTTTAATAGAATTTTGGGTTTTGCCAAAATGTAGAGGTAAAGGTGGTTTTATGAGCCCTGCATGTATTATGAGCCCCCTCAATATCTATTCATACAGCGGGCTCACTTTGGCGGTGATATTTTTAAATGAACTATCATTAACGGCTCTCACCACTGGAGCCTTCTCGCTAAGCTGCAGCTGATACTTAGTGCGGAAAAATGGTTTATTTTCTTTCTTGATCTGAAAACCTTTGAGAAGTAAGTAATTAGCTTATAATTACAGTATATGTCCATTCAAAATCCATCTAGTTCCTTATTGACTAGTGTAAAGGACCTTTCAGAGATTATTTCTGTGTAAACACAATGTAATTTTTCAAGTAACAGTGAATCTTTATGCGTCTTTAAATTCTGACATGGCAAGGGTTGCAATATGAGCCCCCGAACTTAAGGGCTCCGTAATGTATACAGAGTGGCTTACCAACTCTGTGAAAGAAATGGAATTGAGCACCCATTCACAGGAGATGGGTTAGTTGGAAGAGCATGGTTCGACCACTTCATGAATCGCCACAAGAATGTTTTGTCTGTTTTGAAACCAGCTGCAGCATCGTTTTCAACACCTAATGGATTTAGCAATGAAGTAGTCGACAATTTCTTTGATATCCGGGAAGCCGAGTACCCCAAACACAAATATCCAGATGATAGGGTGTTTCATGTGGTTGAGATTGGAATATCAGTTGTTCAAAGTAAAATCCCGCGAATCATTGGATTGAGAGGAAAGAACCTTTGTACCTCCGTTCTGGATTTTCCCCCGGAAAAACATGGGCCTATTTTTATCAGACACCCTCAGGGAACTGTGGGTACAACGCCTAATCTGCGAAATGTGGGCCATCTGCACAATGACTGCGCTGGATTTGACAAGGATGTTTACGATTGTGATTTTCATAAATAACCGGAAAAGTCATAAAGAAATTAAATGATTCCTTAATAACGCTTTCCAAGTTACTTTATAAATTATTTTCTACTTTTTAATGCATTTTCAAGATTTTGTAATAAATGAAAATGTCATACATAAGTCATTTTATTACTCTCTCTTAGGGGCCCATATTACCAGCACGAAAAGATTTAATAAGAAATTGACATTCGTCAAATTTCTTTTTTTTCATATACTTAAAGCTACCGAAAATTTTTTTTATTTTATAAGTATGTTCACAAATAATTGTAGTTAATGCTATGAACGAATATTCTAAAACAAACTTCATAGGCAATTAGAAAAAAAGGGAAAAACAAATTGGGGGCTCATATTACCACCTTCTCCTCTACCATTAATTTAGTACATTTAGGTTGTGAAGATATCTGAAATGAAACTAAATTATCCGTAGTTTATTTAGAATAGAAAAAAAAGTTAATTAGCTATCCTCTCCGCTTACTTTTACCTAAAAGTCATCGCTGTATTGGGGCGTATATGTGGACAGCCTAAAAAAATGAATCTGTCCTTTAGCGATGCAATTATTTAACGAAATACGACTTTACCATTATTATTTTCTGCAGAGAATTGTTAAAACTGTTGTGCTATAAAGTAACTATACATTAACAATGAGATCCATCCAGTGTGAAACTGTTAAATTCATTCGTTATAAGAGCAAATTTTAATAAAGAGACATAGCTGCGTCGCGAGCAGATAACATTATCACATTGTTTGATATATTTCGGCTTAGAACTCAAACCAATGAGATCGCAGAGAACAACCAAACCTGCGCGGTGCTTTCATTCACTATTAAGGTTACGCGCAGTGTATTGCAGTCTATCATAGGCAACATTTATTTACATGTTTCCTGATAATTAAACCCCACAAAAGTGTCTGCCCTTTTGTAATTATTTTCAAACATGTTTATTGAAGACGCTGTTTAAATCGCAGCTTGAAGCACTTCATTTAATATTAAGAATAAAAACTAAGTACTTTGGTTTTTTTTTTATTTATATTTTAACCCCTTAAAAGTGTCTGCCTTATTTATTATTCATTTTTTTTACATTAACGATGGTTGGCTTTTGGATAAAACACTATTTTTGTGCAATATTGTTTTGCACGTTTCCCCTATGCGAAGTACCTGGTGTTCGAAGGTATGTCCAGGAAACACATACTTAGCTTCTTATCTACCCAGGAGGTACATTATAGCAAAATTTCAAGGTGCATAAAACACTCTCCGACTATAAGTATGTCTGAAGTGCAACAGAGTTGGCATAATCGCATAACCGTATAATTTTTCGCGACTTAGTGGAGGTTTGGGAAAAACCTGCTCCTTTCCCCTACGCCCAGACTACCCCTAGGAAGAAGGACTGGAGAAGCCTCCAGTGTAAGTGGAGTCTAAATAAAGGAAGAGCTAACTGGAGGACATGGAGGCCTGGAGAGGAGACCACTCCACAGAACTGCTGACTCCACCAGCTACTTAACTCTAAAATTGAACCCTCCTCTCTCCTCTCTTCGTCCTCATTTAAATAGGCATTTACTCCTAACAACCCCCGACAAGACCACTTATTCACCTCTTGCTTTTTATCATTTCCCTTTTTATTTTCACTCATTCTGCCCATTTCATCCATCTGAGCCTGTTTCCCACTCAGGGAATTTTTATAAAATCCCCCTCTTCCTTTTAAAGCATTTCTCATTCGCAACGGATTTAGTGTTGAGTCCAGCGGAATATATACTACAACTGTTCATAGTACTATCTCTCTCTCTCTCTCTCTCTCTCTCTCTCTCTCTCTCTCTCTCTCTCTCTCTCTCTCTCTCTCCCTCCCTCCCTCCCTCCCTCCCTCCCTCCCTCCCTCCCTCCCTGGTTGATAAGATAACAGATTGTGTTTTAAATTCTCTTTTAGAGTTGTCACGGGGAGACAAGATACAATCTACAGCTCCATATGTGGGTGTAGCAACATTGGATATCCCAGAAAGCGAGATAGAATTTTTGAATTTTTTGAATCCTAGACGCTTGACAGCTCCGAGAGATATAGCTGAAATTTGAGATCCAGAATCTAATATTCCTCGAATCGGTTGTTGACGGCCACTTGAATCTCTTATAAACATTTTCACAGTTCCAAGAAGTACCGTTATGGAATTAGCAGAATGACAAGATAAAGTAACGGAATTATTTCTAGGCTCTTCATTAGTGATAAAAGTGGGAGTTATCGCATCGTTGGAATTAGAATCACAAGAATTTAAATTATCATTTGGATTATTATTACAAGTTGAATAAGAATTAGAAGGGTGTAATAAGGTGTGATGGGATCTACTACACGATCTACAAACATTTTTCGATTTGCATTGATTTTTCATATGTGCACCAAGACAGTTAAAACATCGTTTTAAGCGTTTTAAAATTTCATATTTTTTATTGAGTTGACAATTAATTAACTGAGGACACGATGTTATCTTATGAGAATGTTTACAAATGGGACAGCTGGGATCTTCTCGCTCTATTTTATTCGAATTAGTTAGGAAAGTATTAACTTGTTTACTCTGAGTAATTCTACCTTTTATTCCGAGATCTTGCATTATCTCAGATGATCTAGCACGTTCTATTACAAAATCAAGTAAATTTTTAAAAGTTGGAACATTTACTGATTTGAAATGATTTTCGAATGCAATCTGAGTGGAACGATCTAAGTTCCTATAGGCCAAATGAAAAAGAAGAACATCTTCTAAATTTTCTAGATCAAGCACTTTCAGTGCATTTACAGAATTGGAATGTACGCTAATGAATTTCTGCAGATAATTATGGTTAGATGTCGTAATGGGAGAAAAGAACAAAATTTGATTTATATAATATGCGGCCAGACGTCTGTTTGACTGGTATCGATCTTTAAGCACCTGCAATGCTAAAGCGTAATTTTCGGTTGTAAGTTGGAAATTTGATATAAGAGATAGAGGCTCTCCTTCGAGTACCGACCTCAAATACTGAAATTTTTGAACTTGCGTCAGGCATTCGTCGGTATCGACTATACTGTTAAAGAGTGATATGAAGGTAGTCCAATCTTCGATTTTCCCCGAAAAACGTGGAATTTCTATCCTAGGGAGAAAGGATTTGGTTTGAAGAATAGGCTTCTCCTGCAAGCACGCGCCTGTCGGAGCTTCGGGATACAGCCTGTCCAGCCTAAGATATGTACTGCGTATGGAATGTATGACGTCATCGAAGGCTACGCGAACATTCTGAACTTCCAATTTCTCAGTTTCTATAGAAACTTCCGCGTTAATTTCCATAATCGTATCCTGTATTCTAGAGAAATTATTTTCCATTTGATCCAATTTGATATACGTAGGGGCGAAATCGCGAAAATTTTCCTTTTCTAAATTTGTAGCCCTTTTTAAGTAATTGGATGCCATTGCGAACATTTCCTCGCGCTTTTCCCTTAAAATAGCTAGTTGTTTAATGGGGTCTTGCTTCGACATCTTGAAGTTGGACGAATAAAAATTTTAATTCTATAAAATGGGGAACTAATATGTATTCCGTGATTCGGATTAGTCGTGGTTAAATCTCCACGGATTACTTACGCAATCCGCGGCCCGGAGGACCAAAAATGTACGCGCTGGGGATTGAAAATTAATCCTCGGCACGTGGTTTGAGGGATGGGTTCAGAGTATGAGAAAAAAACATTTAAACTTACCATTACGTTGCCAGCTGCTGAAGAAACAGGGCCCTGTTAGCAGCTCCTGGAAAGTAAAGAGAGAAGAGAGGCCGGAACGTAATGGGAATTGAGGGGGCAGTCCCGAGCTAAAAGAATGAGATGTGATCTACTCTAGATCTGGAAACGAACTGCGCTGGTATATTAGGGAGGTGGGGGTACGACGTACTTTGTACCCTAAGTCTTAAAGCCCGCGCCCCAACATACCGCCCACCAAGAAACGATAGTTTCTTAAAAAGAGAAATAAGAAATCTTGAGAAAGAAGAAAATAAATTATAATAATAAATATGTGGTTATCTTCCAAAGGTTCATCACGAAAAGGTATGAGAGAGAGAAGTAGGAATAAAGGAAACGCAACTTCTTCACTTCCAAGGGGGCTGTCATGGAAGACTTCTTCGCGGGAAGCCCACGGAGAGGATGAGGACTAAGGAGGGATGAATCCTTTGGCAAATTATAATAAAGCCTCGCTTGGCGATAAGAAAGAGAGACAACAAAACACTTGTGAAATAATAGAAAAATAAATTAATGCATCTTGCGAGATAAAGAGAAAAAAAAAACAAACAACTAATGTGGCAGCAACAGTAGTTTTGTTACTGGCCTGACATAAGTGCCATGGGTTGTGCGGATTGACACCACACGCACCACGCCGTCACATCCTGGATGTACGGCTTCAACCCGGCCAATAGGCCATGCGAGGGGTGGTAAAGAATTTTCCTTGAGGAAAACGACGTCGCCTACGGCAAGGTTTTCGGAGCACTTCGTCCACTTCTGTTTTTGCATGAGTGTGTTTAAATACTCAGAAGTCCAGCGTCTCCAGTAGGACGCATATAACGACTTGACCCTTGTCCAACGTGATGCATATGAGGTACTTTCTTCTAGAGGTTCTGGAACGGCTAGCAGAGGGCCGCCCACCAAGAAATGACCAGGGGTCAGAAGATCAGGATCATCAAGAGGATGAGGGCAAGAGAGATAGAGTGGACGACTATTTAAGACGGCTTCAATGCGCGCAACTAGAGTAGTGAGTTCCTCGTAACTTAGACCAGGATTCCGGCCAAGCATTCGTACCAAAAGGAGTTTGGCAGATTTTGTGCCAGCTTCATGAAGGCCACCAGAATGAGGTGCATAAGGAGGATTAAAATTCCATCTTATGCTGCGGGATGCGAGAAATGCGCTAATTTCAGGAGAGGAGGCCTTCATCTGATCATAAACTTCTTTTAGGTGTCGAGAAAAACCAACAAAATTACGCCCACAGTCTGAATTAATGTCGTGGGGGAGACCTCGTCTCGCAAAAAATCTGTCTATGCTTGGGTTGACAGAGAGGAAACAACTTCCAGATGGACAGCCTTAGTACTGAAGCAAACGAAAAGACATAAGTAGCATTTTTTAGCAGCAGCATTTTTCCTGCTGCTTTCCTTAATGAGAAATGGGCCAGCGAAATCCACCCCGGTGCTTGTGAAAGGCTTTGAGACATTGACTCTTGGATAAGGTAGATTAGACATAACTGGCTGCGTAACTGAGGCTCTTAACTTGTGGCATGTAAGGCACTTGTGGATGCTCCATATATATATATATATATATATATATATATATTTATATATATATAACGAAAAGAAGCAGAAAGCTCGGTACAGTTTGGGAAAAAACCAAGTTAACCAAAGGGAATTAATTTTAATTTTGTTCCAGGCTATACCCGCGACTTCGTCCGCGTGCATAGTGACTTATGGCTAGGGACCGGAATTTTAGGATAAAATAAGCACCCAATTAGAACGTTTAGAAAGAAATAAACGTATTAGTCTTTTTTGACTAATGTGCAACCGAGTTAAGGTTTACCATATAATTGTTTGCCATTAAGTATAGTTTTGTCAGACTATTTGCTTCAGCAAGTAAATAAGGCTATTTTTAGGGACCCTTTGATACGGGACTCCTTCGTTTTGAGATATTTTTGTAAGTTCATCGACCTCGTCATTCTTTTTCTTAAAATTGTCTTTAATATGCGGATGTTGTTGTTGCCTTTATAGACGGAAACTGAATGAACAGAGCCATGGTGCGATTTCAATAACTTTACGATCTCCTAAATAATAATTTTGTATCCAAAGGAAATGAATTTTCTGGTACCTCTGATTTAAAAACTAGTGAAATACGTTTGGTAACGAAATCTTTTAAATAAACCTTTTACTGTGTATATAGGAAATAGTCCAACTGTAAAAGAATGTTAGACTAATTCATATTTACGAATTCGCCTTTATTTCGAAATACACGACCTGGGATGCCAGATATGGAGGTGTCCTTCATCAACACGGTCTCTAATTTCTCTAACATTCATTTAATAAATTTTTTTTTTTTTTTTTTTTTTTTTGCAACATTCTGCATTCAAATATTTAATAACCATTAACACTCCAATGGTCGCGCCATTGAAACTACCATTGGTGGTCACCTTGTATCTGAGAGATACGCCTGAGTTTCAGTCTTATTTACCGCAAATAACTTTATCTATTGTATTAAGAGTGAACAAAAACTCTTAACAAGAGATTAATATAATAGTAAATTTAAAATAATAGTAAATTTACCAAGAAAAAGTTATTTATTTAAATATGTTGATGAAAAGGGGAAGGGTATTAATTAATAATATAATCCGAGGTGAGGAATAACCCTTCAAAGTTCAAGATATACTTTTATTATATAATAAATGTATATGTTGAACTTTGAAGGGTAATTCCTCACCTTGCATTGTATTATATGTTATTTATTTATTATATGCAAACTCATGTAGTTGAAATATACAAATAACAAGTAGGTAGGAAATATTAGGGCAAATATTAATAATATTTTGTAGAAATATATAACTTCAAAAACGTCTTCTGTATCATCATCCACTTTACATCCATTTGAACAATATAATGTGCAATGATAGAGACATAAATATTGGCCGCACTCCTTGCATTTATACTGGGTGAGCCTTGTAGTCTTGTTTCCCAAAACATTTGGCATCGCTTTATAGTTTTGGTGCTCTCGGCTACAGTCCTTTTTTTTCGCCCCTGTTTCTTCATCAATCGCTGCATCCATATTCATACTTATGACACCAATGTGCCCTCTGTTCTAAAAGTAAAAATATGGTCGCGTGGTATCTATGAGATACAAAATAGTTTTAGTGGATAGTTACTGCTTGGAGGAGCGTCAGGTCAGAACTGACATTACCTGCTCTAGGAATAGTAAAGGGTATAGCTAGACCCGCGTACTTGCGCCCCTTTCACAGACTGCGTAAGATGCTGTGTATCTGAGAGATCTCACGGGACCATTGAAGTGTTAAAATCGGGCTTTTTACTACCTGATGTCTTCCTTTCAAAACATGACTAAGAAGAAAAATCAGATCCTAAATATCTATATTTAGTACTTTTCGGCATGATCATTATAAACCTTCTTCAGCAATGAATGCCAAGGGGGCTGAGGAAGAGCAATTATAGCAGTTAAAAAGACCATGCTTGAAAAATCATATTTCGACTATCAAAGCGAAATTCCTTTTTCCAGGATGGACATTTAACTGCTTTCTTTGGTCTTTCTTGGGATTCATTCCAGAACAAGGCTATGGGAATATATAGAAAATAATTTCGGGAGGAGCTGAGAACATTTGGGGATGTGAAATACTAACAATCTAGAACTTGGAATAGTTAGCCAATTAAAACGCTATTACACCCATTAAAACTATTTTTTCTGAACTAAGTGTTATTATTTAATTTATTTTTAAGGTTTTAATCATACATTTTTACCGATTTCGGGGAGGAGGACCTGCAGCCCCTTCAGCCCCCCGTTATGTAAGCACATGACCCGTACGTGCTAAATATTGATTTTTACAAAAGTAATTGTTGTTCTTTGCCGAGTCCGAAACCATTCCCGTACTTCATATAATTTATGCATTTATTGTTGTTCGAAAGAAGGGAGTAAGATTTTCCTAGTGGGTAAAGATATGTGTTTTGTGTAACTGATTAGAAATGTGCTAAGGGAAGACTGGTAGACGGGAAGGAGCAGTAGACTGCCGCTGACCCGGTAATCCTGGCCAGGATCAATATCCTTGGTACCTACCACTCCCACCAGGGCAACGCTTTCACTTTTATTTACTCTATACGACCATGATTTGTCGATGCGCCGTAAAAAATAAATAAAAAAAAAATTACTCTATACCTGATTTTTATATTCAGAAGCATATGTTTATATAAAAAATATTGAGCAGTAAAAAACATTCTTTCCGCTTGAGTACAAACTGCTTGGCGAGACAACAATGGTCCCCTACTATTTCCCTTTTAGCACTTTCCTCCGAAGGAAAGTAGCTATTTAGGTTGCACACATGACGGAATTTTTGAAACATTTCTTCCAATCTTTATCGATCCTACCAAGTAGACACCAAAAATGACCCCTGCTAAAAAATTTATATATATACTAGCTGTTACCCGGCGCGCCATGCTGCACCTACTTTCTGCATATAGAAAAGCCTAAATAAATTAGAAACCAAATAAGTATTATTAAAATCTAATAACACGAATCTGTAACTGTTATGAACCCGTGACCTCCCAACTGTGAGTCCTAGATGACTTTGACCTAACCTATAACACCCCCCGTATCAAGACATACATGTATACCAAGTTTCGTAAAAATTGGTCTATAGTGTGGATTTGCATAAGGGACAAACATACAGACAGACAGCTGGTAGACGTTTTTGACTTAGCCTACGACACTCCCCAAATTAAGATCTACATGTGTACCGAGTTTAGTCAAAATCGGACGAACGGTGTGGATTTGTAAAAGGGACAAACATACAGACAGACAGCTGGTAGACGTTTTTGACTTAGCCTACGACACTCCCCAGATTAAGATCTACATGTGTAACGAGTTTAGTCAAAATCGGACGAACTGTGTGGATTTGTATAAGGGGCAAACATACAGACAGACAGCTATAAGACGTTTTTGACCTAGTCTACGGCACTCTCCAGATTAAGATCTACATGTGTACCGAGTTTAGTCGAAATCGGACGAACGGTGTGGATTTGTATAAGGGACAAACATACAGACAGACAGCTGGTAGACGTTTTTGACTTAGCCTACGACACTCCCCAGATTAAGATCTACATGTGTACCGAGTTTAGTCAAAATTGGACGATCGGTGTGGATTTGTATAAGGGACAAACATACAGACAGACAGCTGGTAGATTTTTTTGACCTAGCCTAGGAGATTTCTCGTATCAAGACCTACCATTATTCCAAGTTTGGTCAAAATCGTTCAAACGGTGTAGATTTGTATATGGAGCAAACAAACAGACACGTGATTTTTATATATATAGATATATTATATATATATATATATATATATATATATATATATATATATATATATATATATATATATATATATATATGTATATATATATGTGTGTGTGTGTGTGTGTGTGTGTGTGTGTCTGTTAACACGATAGCGACCAGAGTTTTTGTTTTTTCTTCACGAAACGTGGTATATAGCGTTCAATTAGCAAACGATTGAACGAGTTCGTTAACCACCAGAATCGGTCCACCGGGAGGGGGGGTTTACCCCGGACCCAAAACACTAATTTGACCATGCCAGCCGTAGTTTTCGTTATATTTCAACGAAACTCGGTATTCGTTATGTTGATCTAAAGAGAGAAATACGTTGTAAAAATAAACTAAATCGGTTCATTAGGAGGGGGGGTTTACCCCGGACCCACATTACCAATTTGCCACTACCAGCCGTAATTTTTGTTACATTTCAAGGAAACTGGGTATTCGTGGTGGTAATCAACAGAGAAAAATGGGTTGTAATAATAAACTAAATCGGGTTATATGGAGGGGGGGGGGTTTACTCCGGACCTAAAGTACTAATATACTCATACCGGTCGTACTTTCTGCTGTATTGTAACGAAACGCGGTATACGTCGTGAGTATCTCATGAGAAAAAAGTGTTGTAAAAATGAAGTAAATCGGTCTATTGGAAAGGAGGGTTTATTTTAAACGCATTTGAATTAGCCCGCCAGACGTAGGATCCCAAAGCCGCCGCGAGGAGCCCCACTAGGGGGACTGTATCCTGCGTCAGATCAAAAGACGGAAAATGAATTTTTTGTGTATTTATTAAGTAGTACAGTATGTATTAACATAACTCTAAAAGCAAATTATTTACAAAATTAATAATTGAACTATTCATGTTTTTATGTTATTTATATAGGTTATTTATAGCAAATTATTCAGTAATGTAGTCTACTCTACAAATTCTGAGGAAAGTGCTTAGTTATGCAGCTCCTGCGTGACGGACTTTGTTTACTGAAATTTGAAAGAAATTATATATTCATTGATTGTGTGCAATGCAAGAAGGTTCGTATAAGTAATAGCAATCAATACAATTTTTATAAAACATTTCATTTTATTTAAATATATTTTAAAAATCAGAATGTCCGTGGGACAATATGTGTCAGTACTTGAAGGTTAAGTCCCAAGCGATCAAGGCTGTGAGATAGTGATTTTTTTACACTATCCATAAGTATGAGGAGATAATCGTAGGGCACGTAAGTTGTTTTGCCCAATTTTTTGACTTACCAACTTGTTCCCTGTGACCATCCATATGATATTGTATGATACATTGCTATAGAATAAATCGCCAAAAGTTGCAAAACTCTTAATAAATAAATAAATCTAAGCTATAAAACTTACAAACAAAGTTATTGCAAACAATGTTTGTACTGAATGTATATTTATAGTGAAAAAAATTATTTGGTGATGAATTCTGTTGGTTAGTTTTAAAAATTAAATGTTCTTTTTTCACAGGTTTCAAGAAATCATGAATTGTTTTCTTTTATAATTTAGACAGGACTTATTCGTGACCAATGATAGTCGTCGATGTCGGACCAATTTTGCCTAGGCTAGAGTACAACAAAAAAAAAAAACATAAATCAGACACTTCATTATAAATGTAAAAAAAAAACAAAAAAAAAAAAACAGTGTAAACACTCTGAGGCAAAGCATAATGTAACTGAGCCGAGGTCTCTGCACTGTCAACTGGAATATCTCCCACTTGAATAGAGGACTCAGACACCCCGCTGATGGGCCATGACAGATGGCCGTGTCGAACCTATTCAAGGAAGAGGATCAGGAAATACATCATATCGTACTTACAATGGTCCTCTTCTGACACTTCCTTTAGGCCGTCTGGGAATTCGGGGTGAGAAAAAATTTAGGATCCAGCTATGCAGATGTCCGCCAAGTCAGAAATCTACGCATTCCTCAGATACGCAACGATTATAAAAAATATCCACAATCAATGATACAGATTAGGCACGGTTCACATTGGAGCGATACTATAAGTGCTACCTATACGCCTATAAATATCGGTGTCGCATCGGTAGGGTCGACAAAGCTACCATGTCACCCTATCGTACGATAGCTAAGATATTAATGAAATCTGGTCAGGGAGCGGACACAGCATTCACTATTTATTAGCATTTGTAAAATTAGTTGAGCAGAACTCGAGCTTATGGAATTATTCGTCTAAGTTTCCCCAGGACAGATTTGACAGGAATGGTGTGGAAAATTTTGAGCCATTCAATATTAAATATTTTTTTGGGAAAACCATTTTCTATACAGTAAGGGTCATGTTTCTGTTTAGTTATTAGGTTTAAATAACTTGCCCAAATCACTTTATAAATAACATCACTGTGCAAACCTCATAGTAAAACGTACACAACGCTCATTCTAGTACATTTTCTATGGATAACAATCTTAGTTCACATACGTTTAACAACTGACACTACCGATTACTCTCCAAAACACTAGAATTAGAATTAAGAACGGGTGCCCGGAGAAGACCTGGAAGGAACTGCACCGAGACTTACAATGCCTATTGTGCCACCCGACAAGCCAGCCTGTTACACCAACAGGTCCGTATCCGTCATGAACCTGACAAAGAAAAAGGGATTGGTTTCTTACTCGGAAAAATTAATGGAATCCTATTAATTTTAGCGAGTTGGATAGACTAGAGTCGCTTAAATTAATATAATTCTATTAATTGCGAGTTGGATTGGCTAGAGTTTTCTTATATCTTCTTGAGCGAGTGGAGCGTAGCGTAGCGATGGAAGCGCATATCATGTATTGCTTAATAAATGTAAAAGATCCAAAAAAGAGAGAGAGAAAAGGAATAAAATATGTTTGTTTACAAATATCGTTGTTTGTTATCCTTCATAACCTGCAAAACAGTCAACTTTAATGCTTAATAACTTTTTTCGTAGTTGAGAGAATTGATTTTCATCATATTAACCTTTTTATTAATAAATATTACTTGCCATTATCTAATATGAATTATAACCGTAGATAACGAGCCTAGTAGTAAAAGATAACCAGCAAAGAACCTGTAAGCTAATCAGTAAGCTTATCAGCGAGTACGAGTAACTGTTATAAATCACTTAACTAAATAAAAACTTCAAAAGTAACTGGATGTAGTCTTCGCAAAAAGACCCAATTTTCTTTCATCTCGACAACGAAATAACCAAAAAAGAATAATCACACAAGATGAAGTAATGAGAGAGGGTAGGTGACCTGCGCACTAGAGTCCTTTTGAAGGAACCAATCACAGTCAGGCCCACATCGCGGCTTCCCTCCTCACTGCGAGGAGAAAACAAAATATTTGTTCTTCCCCGCGGTCACTGCGCGAGTGCGAGAATAGCATCGGAAGTAAGTATCCTCACTATGAACACTCCCACCTTAATACATGTGTTTGTTTTACATCGGGGCAGCGCTCATCGGAGTAGCTATCGTAGCATCGCAGAATGAATCCTCACCATGAACGTACCCTACGAGAGTCCTAAGGTTCAATTCAGGTAGCCTTCTAGGGTCATCTATGAAGTCGGCACCAAAATGCAGATATCTTTTCGCTGCAAGTGCTGGACATCTGCATATGATGTGGTACGGCGTCTCATTTCCAAAACACTAACTACTTGGTAGAACCAATACTGTACTACGGATCAGTTTCTTCCACTAGAGGGCATGGAGTACAAAATTATATAAAAAGTCCGATTCACAGGAACTGTAAACATACCTAATTTAATTCGAAAAGTTTGAAATATAAAAATGTTTATATTTTGTGAATAACTTAAACACACACTTCAATGACATATTCAGGAAATGTGACATTTTAGGCGCCACAAATAAAAAAAAAACTTACAGGAGCGGAACTATATTACAAATTTAAAAAAATACGTGTCTCGTATGTACTTATATCGTTCATTTCGTGATCATTGGGTCATAAAACCAGGACTATTCCAGACACTTCCGGTTTTCGTGATCGGTTTTACGTCATAAACGGGATCCCTCCCTACGGAGGAAACGTGCTAAACAATCTGGAAGGAAAAAGGGGTCTTTTGTATAATAAGCATACACTTTTCAAGAACTAGTAACAGTTACTCTACTGTTACTTTACTAAACTCTAGGTTATGTTTACAAAACAAGATAAATCTTGTTTATAAAAAAGAAAATAACTTTATTTAATACTGAACAAAATAAATCATGCTGAAGGTGGCCAATATTCAAACATTGAATGCAATATTTTATGAAATAGGTCTTCCTTCTCATATCTTCTTCTCCACACAAATTCACACAAATATGAAGCCAATAATGCCCTACTTGTTCCGCATTCAATCTTGTTCCTTCGCTTCAAACTAGCCCACAAAGACTCAATTCTCTGTGTGTGGGCTCTAGTAATGGGATCTACAAAATTTTCACTATGATTTACTGGATAGTGCTTATATCGCATTCCTGGAACCTTCCTCAGACCATGGTATGACTTCCAACAATCAAAAAATATTGTGGATCCCGGTAGTACACATGCATTTATACACTCAGTTAGGGTAACAGCTGAACGGTCAGGCACGGCATATAGAAAAACTTCCCTAGTCTCACGACAAACACCTCCGAAGATCCACTGCGATGGATATAATCTTCCACGTTGATACTTCCTTCTGGAGAAGCATGTTTCATCATTTTCAACGTTTAAGCCTTCACCTTCAATCTTTATAGGGTTTGAGATTAGATCTGATGCGCATACCTCTCGCATGAAATTTTTTCAGTCTGTAGTTGTGTGACTAGACATGTTTAATTCTTTTTTGCAAAATTTGGTTGTGGTATATCCCATTGACCATGATTATATGAACAGCAATGCTGTTTTGAGTGGTATTTTGCTGTTCAAACCACGTACCTTTATAAATGCTAATTCCCTTCTTACATCCTGTCCGATTACACTTCCAAATTGGCACTCTGTTCCTTCTAGAATAAATTTTCATTTTATGAAGTCTGGAGCACTTTTTCTCAGAATGGATCAATCCCTTCTTCTGAAGAAACCGGACTGAAACTTTCACATTAGATATTAACTGGCTTAACTTAAGCAAATTCATTGTTAGTGTTTTTCATGTATATCTGATAAATGAATGCGTTTAAATACAGAATTAGGTTAGAGGTGAATCATATGTTCCAAATAATAATAAAATAAGTAACTGTTACTAGTTCTTGAAAAGTGTATGCTTATTGTACAAAAGACCCGGAAAAAGATTCAGAAGTTATGGAAAAATAGGCTATTAGATTATATTTATTGCGAAGCAATCAGTAATAATAATAATAATAAATACGAGCTGATATTATTGATATCGCTGTCCCGAATGATGAGAATATTCGGAAATCTTATGCTGAGAAGCTTCGAAAATACCAGGACTTGGCCATAGAAATAAAAGATTTGTATAAGTTAGATTCCGCAAGGATAACAGCTATTATTATATCGGCTAATGGACTTATCCCAAAAACCACAGTCACAGCTACAAAATACTTGAAAATCTCGGAGGAACTGATTAAAGACGCACAACAAGCGGTACTGCTCGACACTGCGAGAATAGTTCGAAAAATTTTAAACGAACGCCCGTGACAAGAAACATAAAAATATAATAATAATAAAAAACTAATATGAACAACAATTCTTTCGGTTGGCAATAGCCCCCGAAAGAATTTACTCCAGGAAACTGAGAAGAACACACCCCCTATAATAATAAATACCACAATTTTTAAGTTATTTGTTTCCTTTATCATGTTTTTGCTTTGAATTTTATGATCTTAATGTTTGTTATTTTTTTCTTATTTTATGTAAAATATATTTTGGGGTCAATTTATCAATCGTAGAGTTCAATTTTATAGGATATTTTTTTATAGCCATTGAATTTTGCTCGTACGACTATATATATATATACAAAGTCATCCCTCAAGTAATATTGGTTTGTAATATTCTGTCTGTTTATATTCCCTACTTTTCAATTTATTTTTATTTTTTTTATATTCTTTGTTTGTTATAGCATTAAATACACTTCGGTTAATCATGTTTTGGTTGGTGAAACTAATTTATTCTGTGCTGAAATATTATTTGAAATTAATCTCCCAAGACAACACTTGCACAATGTTATGCTTTGGGAATTCGATAAAGGAGAAAATGCCGCTTCAACTTATGAACAGTGTTGGGCAAAACTAACGTTAGTAAACTAAACTAACGTTAGTTTTCCCTAACTAAAACTAAACTAATGTTATATTTTTAGTTTTAGTTTAGT
The DNA here is from genome assembly GCA_946811695.1 of Gonocerus acuteangulatus. Taxonomy (NCBI): domain Eukaryota; kingdom Metazoa; phylum Arthropoda; class Insecta; order Hemiptera; family Coreidae; genus Gonocerus; species Gonocerus acuteangulatus. The sequence continues at coordinate 92,304,161 of OX328125.1, forward strand.
TTTAGTTTAGTTTTAGATTTGTATAATTATTAATCATATGGACTCCGTTTTTAGTAATGCAATTAGTTTAGTTTAGTAAAAGAGACCTAAATTTGTGATTTTAGTTTAGTTTTAGTTTTTAGTTAACTAATTTAGTTTATCAAAGAACATATGTTTTCAAATAACGAGAAAAAGCCACAATTTCTTATTCTTAAGCAAGTTCTATTAGTTTTAATAATTTACTTAATTATCGAAATAACATATGATTTATATTAATTCATGTTATTTTAGTAAAACTAAACTAAACAAAACTAAATTTTTAGTTTAGTTTTTAGTCAATTCCCAAAGATTTAGTTTTAGTTTAGTTAAAATCCATTAATTAGTAAAATTTTAGTTTTAGTTTTTTTTTTAGGTTGCAATTTTTAGTTTAGTTTTAGTTTATTACAAAAAGTGAATTTAGTTTTAATTTTAGTTTTAGTTTTTAGTTTTGCCCAACATTGCTTATGAAATCTTTTTCGAAGTCTCCAAAACCAATGAAGCGGCTGGAGCATGAATTCAGTCCATGAAAAAGTCATTAATTAGCTTTCTTTAATTCAAAACCAAAGGATTTTTTTTTTTTTTTTTTTTTTTTTTTGAGAGAGAGAGAGAGAGAGAGAGAGAGAGAGAGAGAGAGAGAGAGAGAGAGAGAGAGAGAGAGAGAAGGCATTCAGTTGGGTTTCATGATGGCAAACTGTTATACAAAAATATGGTAAATACATTTAGGATTGAACGTGATTCATTGATTTTAACCTTTAACTAATGGACGCCATTAAAAATCGACATTACTTATGGAATGTATGACCTCATACAAATCAAATAAATAATTATGTATTATTTTTTTTACGCTTATATAAGAAAATTGTTGATGTGTTGGTGCAATATGAAAATTGATGAAGATCGGGACATTTGGAATGAAGTTATTATTGGATAAAATATTTTTAGATTCCAATGAAGCAGAGAGTAGCGCATTAATATGCAAGGGGAGTGAGGGGATCAGATAGAGTGCACGCAATGTCGCGACCTTAGCCTTCCTTCTTCCTGACTTCCTATCTCGATCTCATTCAGTTCGTGGCTTTCATTTCTCCGTTATATAGCGCTTTTGGAGAAGAAGTAGTCCTTACAATACTTAAAATTGGACATACACTACTAACTCACTCCTACTTAATGACAAAACAATGCATACCACTATGTACTGAATGCAATAAGACATTTACTGTAAAATACTTACTCACAGACTGAAGGAAACCTGAAAAAATCAACATACCAGTATTTTAGACTTTTTAAAACAGGTAAACAGGCATAAAGATATATAGCAATAACAAAATATTTTAATTTAGTTCACCATTTATTTAATTTTATTTGTACAGTGAAACCTCCCTTAACGGACACCTCCCTACGGCGGACACCTCTATTAACGGACGTTTTCTCACAGTCCCGAATTTTTCTATAGGTAAAATAAACCTCTATATTGCGGACACCTCTGTACAAAGGACACGGACAGAAATATCTGATTTTTTACCTCCTTACTACGGACAATTCAGCTAATGTCATTTATAGAAGCGTTCCCATCGGTGTAGGTTTCCAGTAAAATGCTTTAACAACAACAAACTGTTTGTACGAATAAGATATATATACAGAATAGTGACTAGTAATATCTTCCTAGGAACTTCACAACAGGAACCTCTTCCTTTTCAGCAGGAGCATATGATTTTCCCGCTGGCAGATTACTATTGTTTTGCCTACGCGGTATCACGGTTCCGGGAATATTCCATAACTCTCATTCCGTTCACATTCCTTCCGCAGAACTTCCTTCTCGTCACTTTTCATTTGGTTTTTAGTTCTTGTTGAGTGAGTATCGTGCTTTCTCTTCAGTATGTCTAATCGGAAATCTCTGACACTTAAAGAAAAAATTTACGTGATAACATTTTCCAATTGCGATAAATGTGGTGTGCGTAAAGTTGCCGAGTTTTTAAGATAGGGAAAACACAAGCAGCAGAAATATTGAAAACGAAAGATGAAATTTTGAAGAAACGGACGGAAAATTGTGACAAAAATGTTGTCCGAGAACTAAAAGAACTTCTTTATGCTTTAAACTTTTTAGAATAAAAACTTTTTTTAAGTTTATACTTATTGAACTTCTTTCTATATATTTAAAAAAAACTTGCTATGGGTAATTATTAAATTGTTAATTAAAACATGAATTAAAAATTCGGTACGTATCCATCTCGACCAACCCCTCTGTATAGCGGACACCTCTCTATAGTGGACAACTTTGGTTCTCCCAGAGGTGGCCGCTATAGAGAGGTTTCACTGTACAAAGAAAGACGGAATTTTTTCCTGTCTTTTGTATTTTTTGCTTTCTTGTATATTATATATTAATTAATTGTACTTGGAGATGTACACTAAACTGTAGCTACCGCGAACAGTCCAGAGTATGGTGTTCTTCCTGAAGGCTGCTGTGTTTGCTGAGGCTAGCTACCGCTAACAGTCCAGAGTATGGTGTTCTTCCTGAAGGCTGCTGTGTTTGCTGAGGGTAGCTACCGCGAACAGTCCAGAGTATGAAGACAGGTATAGTTGGGATTCGGCTAGGAGAAAAACGTCAGACTTTCAAAAAGAAATCTGTATTTTGGACGTTTCGACTGCAACAATGGCAGCCTTCTTCAGCTAAAAAATATATACAACTTATAAGTAAAGAAAATGTACAATTATTGTACATTTATAAGTAAAGAAAATGTACAATTATTGTACATTTTCTTTACTTATAAGTTGTATATATTTTTTAGCTGAAGAAGGCTGCCATTGTTGCAGTCGAAACGTCCAAAATACAGATTTCTTTTTGAAAGTCTGACGTTTTTCTCCTAGCCGAATCCCAACTATACCTGTCTTCGTATCTCTACAGCGGCTAACTATCTCCATCTACACTACGTCCAGAGTATGGTGTTCTTCCTGAAGGCTGCTGTGTTTGCTGAGGGTAGCTACTGCGAACTCTCCAGAGTATGGCCGTTTAAATTGTGTCTGTTTTTATAGACGCACTCACAAGAGAAGAAGAAACAAGACTGAGGTTATTGAACACTGTGTGTAATAGTTTAATTAGAACAGCTGGTTGCTAGATACTGCTCTAGAACGAAATAATTTTTTTTTTTTTTTTTTTTTTTTATAATACTAAACTTTTAACACTTTCCTCCGAAGGAAAGTAGCTATTGAGTTTGCACTCATGAAGGAATTTTCGAAACATTTCTTTAAATCTTTATCGATCCTACCTAGTAGACAACGAAAATGTTCATTAATAAATATTGCTTACTGAAATATATTCAGCTTATTTTAATTTATGCTTTACAAGCCTAAAAGTATTACTTACAAATACAAGTTATCTAACAGTTAGGTAGAAACCATATTTTATAAATATAGTAGTCAAAAAAAGTTACTTTTAGTAGTGATTGCAGTGATTTTAAATACTTTTCATTACTATATTATCTTTCGATTACTATGTATGCACATTATGGTTTCTAGCCTTAGATAACATGTAAAGAAAGAATAGACAACCTGAAAAGAACCTGCAATCTTATCAGTAAGTACCAAAATCACGACAGATTCAAAGTAACTGGATGTGATCTTCGCAAACAGGCCCAAGATATTTAAAAAAAAAAAAAAAAAAAAAAAAAAAAAAAAAAAAAAAAAAAAAAATCTAAATCTTTTTTTTTTTTTTTTTGTTTATCAATATGGTTTTTAATCCAGACAAGTTCTATACTTACCCAAGAATGAGTTTTGCTACTTTTGGCGAGCTTCTGAAATTTTTTAAAGATAAGATTAAAGGAGAACGTGCAAACAGCCCACAGCCTGAGGGAACGAAACAGCTATAGATGGAAATTATAGGAACAACATTTTTGACTTGGTTGGGCTTGATAGGAGGTCAACAGTCCCCGCCCGTAGCCTTTGTGCCGAGGGGGAGGGGGGGTTTAGAATGCCCCATTTTTCGGGTTTTCACTTATATCTCGGAAACCCTGCGAGTGACGTGACTATCCTATGACAAATGGAAGTAAATTTGCTACAAGTACAACTCAATAAAGTATTTCGAGATATTTAGTTTTCGATATATCCCCTCTTGAATGTCTGTAATTTTGGGAAAAACACGCTTTTTGCTCTTTTTGACCGGATAACTCTTTAACGGTAAGCTTAAAAAATAAATGCTATGTATAGGGTTGTAGAGCATTACATTCCCTTCGAGAATATATATATATATATATATATATATATATATATATATATATATATATATATATATAACTTTACTATTTTATGTATTTTCCTTCAAACGTTAAAACAGTTTGATATCTGGCGACAACTGTCGACCAATGAACCTTTCAATTTCTCACCATTTCCAGTCAATGTATTGTCCAAAATATGCTCAATATCTAAATATAGTGAGTACTGGAGGTATAAATAGCACAAAATATATAATTTTAGGCCGACTGACCAGTTATTCACACTCAATTAGATAAGATCTTGTCCATTATATTGGCAATGGTTTTGCTAAGACCATGTGTGTGCTTAAATAAGGTTTGAAAGAAAATACATAAAATAGTAAAGTTATATATATTCTCGAAAGGAATGTAATGCTCTACAGCCCTATGCATGGCATTTATTTTTTTGGGCTTATTGTTGAAGAGTTATCCGGTCAAAAAGAGCAAAAAGTGTGTTTTTCCCAAAATGACAGACATTCAAGAGCCGGATGTATTGAAAACTAAAGATATATCGAAAAACTTTATTAATTAAAACTTGTAGCATATTTAATCAGCTTTCATTGGTTATAGAATGGTCATGTCGCTAGGACGAGGGGTATCCGAGATATAACTGTCTTCCGATTGAATTTCCGACGAGATATTGTCATCCTTTAATTAAATAAAATTAATATTATAGGCCGTCTTCTCCAGGACTGTGGAGTTGGAAATAATGAGGAAGTCTATCCTAGATTCAATTAGGCAGCTGTGTTTACCTTCACCTTCTATCCACAAGAATATTTTATTAAAATTAATTCGCCCAGCTAACAAATTTAATCAGAACACAAATAGCTCTGGTCTACAAAATTTAACCTAATGTCTGGGGTATTGTTTAACCTTTATTGATATTCACAACAGAATGCTATACATATTTTCGGTAATTTTGCTGGTTTTGGAACATTAACATCATTTTTTTTTTTTTATTCTGCGAGTTCTGCGTCGATAAAAATAAATAGTGTACAAGGTGAACATACTGGCTCTGTACTGGGTCTGCTATTAATTAAATTTTTTCCCTTACTTTTTTACAGACATTTTTTAATCTACTCTTTATGTAATTAATAGCATTTTCAGAGTTTGCTATGCTACCCAGCTGATGAATATCTAACGCAATGGAAGCATCTAAACTTACATGATTTCGGTCTTTCGACCAATTTATGGAACAGCACCCTCTGAGGAATGGAATATGTCATTCTGTAAAGATATTTATTTCTAATCAGTTGGCAGATTTCCGCAGAATTTTATTTCTTAATTATATTTTGCCAAGTTTAAGCAGTATCTGCATCATAGTTACAAATCGCAACATAGAACAAATCATATTTCATCTACAAATACTTAGTCGTTTAACTAAAGTCTTCATCAAATACAGAGGCTATTATTGGACAATATGTCTAAATAACAGTCTAGATAACATGAAGATGTTCATCATAGATGCTACTAAACACCCACGCTCTCCTAATCAACTCGCCGTAATAAGCAGAAGGCGTCGCAGACGAGACTGACCGTTTTTTGTTTACGCATGTTACGGCGCTCACTGCCACCATCTTTGTTGTTCAATTGAAAAACTGGGATCGTCTGTTATTTAGATGCTTTACTATTAAAATTTAAATGTATTTTTAACTTCTGTTGCTCTTCAAATAATAATTTTTTCACTGTCCGCCATTCCCGCATTGGCGCGGGCTGACAAAGACGCACTCCCCACGCTGTTCCCGCACTGATGTAGGCTGACAAAAAAGAAAAAAAAAATCAGTCCCGTAACAGGCCACGAGGGCCCAGAGATACTGTAGAGGTATCTGATTCATGACCATACGGCACACTAGGGAGATAGCATGGTCAGTACTATTCCCCTTGCTGCTTTGACTGCTAGAGTCATTAGCACCTAAATACCCATTAATAAATTAATTAAAGGCTGGGTTGGCACAGGGACGGTCAGTGAGGCCGAATTCAACCCATGAACTAAGACACTTGAAGAAAAAATCTTTAGTGCTTGCTCGGGATTTGAACTCAGGTACTCCAGCACATGAGTCCAGTGCTCTACCACTGAGCTAACCTCGCTCCCGGACAAAGACGCAATGTTATCTAAAAAAATAAAATGAATTTTCGTGCTACCAAGAAGCTTTTTCTCGTTAGGCTAGTAGTTCCCCTAGTCCATAACAAATTACTCAGTGATGTTTAACCCTCGGGAACGCGCGGTATCCAGTAGATACATAGGCGCAACGTCTTAGGAGTATCTGCTATGACAGGATAGAGTGAGGCAGCTCCCGTCACTTCTAGCTGCTTTTTTCATTGTTACCGTCATTTCAGTTTTTAATTGTTGCTCGTCAGATGAGGTTAAGCCTGATTTTGCCCTATTTGTGCTTCTTAGATACATCGCGCGTACCCAGGTAATTAATTATTATTTACGATTTTTAAAAAATTGTGTCTCTATTAGGTTCTATTTGGTCCTTTGCATGTTAGGTAATGCATGACTATGTCTGAAATATACATTTGAGGATTAAAATTACAGTATTATCTCTCAGATATCGCGCGTCCCCGTGTTCCTTGAGCTTCATACTATCGATTTTTTATTTTTTTATTATTTCGGAATATCTTCTTTTTAATTATTATTTGTATATACTTCTAATGGTAGCTTAATGGAAATTAATGGTAGCTTCGATTGCCGTTAAGGATCCCCTAGTGCATTTTTTAACATTCCATTCTAATGTTGCCTTATTTAGAATCGTACAATGTTCTATCAACCTTGTTGGATTAAAACCCAGAATGAGACTTTTATGTTGTTGTTTTTTTCTGTTCCCGCATAAACTTTTATTGCTATCTATTATTATTTTTTGTCTTATATATTTTAATCATTGGGTGGTGTGATTAAAACGAAGTGTCTACCTAGTAGAGACTACGGTGTAGTTTTAGCTTTAACTCAGATTGATGTGATTAAAGAAAGGCTACCACTCCGTAGTTACAACTACCCTAGATGGAGTGGTAGCTGGAAAAACTGAAGCTACAACTAGGGGTAGATACAACTACCCTATCTTCCATACTGGAACGGGTCGACCCTTTCCTATCCATACAGGTTTTATTTCCTGTTTTCATTAGTACTCTTCCTTGTCAGTCTCTCCTAGGCATATATTCATTCTTGTCCTTGAGCAGTAGTTAAGTTGTCCAAAATGTAATCTTCATCTGAAGATGAAATATTAATTGATAAGAAACCTCTAGATAGAGATTTGTTGTATAAAAAATTATATTGATTAAATAAACAAAATGAGTAATATACAACTTGGTTTATTATGCAAATTTTATTGAATCAAAGATACTAATTAATTAGGCGTTAGGCATTCTGATAATTTTAAGATAAAAAGGCTAACATTTTATTTCGCTTCTCTTCTCCACGAACTTTTGTTGCAACAGGTCCAGTTTCTCAAAATTTAAAGGGTCTTCAAGATTTTTAGCTATATTATATGCAGTACAGCATAGCTCATTACTAGTTTTGGTATTCTTTCAAGTGATAAATTCACACAATTGCCAAGAATTGAGAACCTTTGTTTCAGTAGCCTAAAACACGTTCTATATCCATGCCCCCCCCCAAATTTAATTTGATTTAATCGGTAATAATGCGTCAAAAATGAATTTAATAATATCACTTATTTCAGAAATAATAAATTTGTTTGGATGTAACATAGCCCTAAACTCCGCGTTAGCTAAAAATTATTTACTAGATACGTCCCGGCACCAAAGTAATAATTAAAATAGTAATAATCCTGATCTTAAAGAATAGCTGACAAAAGTGAAGTCTGCTCCTCCTTAGACGTCAAGAAAATGAAGATATAACTACACCTAGGTAGTTGTAGCTTCTCTTTTAGCACACCAAGAGTGAAGTTGTAACAACCTCTCCGGGAAAACCGAGATATATCTACAGGGGGTAGTTGTTGGACCGGTTTAATCACACCAAAGGCAGTTACAACATCGAAATAGTGAAGTGGTAGCATCAACTGCGTTTTAATCACACCACCCATTATTATATATTGTATTCTTTGTGTGTTTCAGAGAGATGGGGAGGAGGGGGAGAGAGAGACGGGGAGGTGACCAACGGGAGGCCTGACTGGGACGGACGCTATGGGTAACAAGCTGTCCTGTTCTTGTGCCCCCCTTATCAGGAAGGCTTATCGCTATGAGGACTCCCCATGGCAGGCCTCCAGGAGGAGGGATGGACACCTTCTCAGGTAACTTAGAGATAATATTACATATATATATATATATATATATATATATATATATATATATATATATATATATATATATATATATATTATACAACACACACACAGTGTGGTCCTGAAGGAAATCACCATACTTGATGAGAGCTCTGTACTATGACTACAGTGCAGTTAAATGCTACCAAAATTTTGACTTGCATTATTTCCCTATATATTGGCGTTTCCATGTTTTTTTTTTTTTTTTTTTCTAAACGCTAGTTTTTGACCATTTGTGTGCTATTTTTCGATCACAACATTGGAAAAAAATTTAATTCCGATGAAATTTTCAAGATCTGCATCAAATTTCCTATAAGATCTCATATAACTACCTTGCGCAAAAATTTCTAAAACCAGATTCACAGCAGCCACCTAAAAAAAAAACTTATCACGAAATAAAGGTTGTTTTTTTTTTTTTGTTCCACCGTTAGGTATATGAAACTCTCAGAAAAGTTGCATTATTTCATTACTATGGCTAATTTGTGATGAAGGCCAAAAAAAGGATGCTTTAATCAAAAATAAAACCAACAAAAAATTGATAACCAAAACATTTTGGCCTTTAATGATTAACTGATTAAAAGCCAAACATTTTCGCCCATTAAGTTGTTTTGTGTTAATTGTCCACAATTTACCTACGCAAAGCATTTTTGGCCACCATACAAATTAGCCATGGTAATGAGATAATGCAACTTTTCTGAGTTTCCTATTTTACTAACAAAAAAAAATGTTCGTGAGGGGCGCGGAAGATTAAAAATAAAAAACCTTTATTTCGCGATGTTATTTGCTTGGGTGGCTTCTGTGAATTTGATTTCAGAAAGGTAGGTATATGAGATCTTGTAGGAAGTTTGATGCAGATATTGAAAATGTCATAAGAATTAAATTTTTTTCTATGGAATGAGAGAAAAAGAGCACACAAATGGTCCAAAACTAGCGTTTAGGCGTATAGACAAAAAAAAAATATATATATAAGGGGGGAAATAATGCAAGTAAAAATTTCTCCTTGGCATTCGGGACCAACCTGTATATAAATATATAGTGTATATATATATATATATATATATATATATATACATATAATAAAACTAAATTTATTGTATCTTCAAGTTTCATATAGTGTGTTTGAAATTTTCGGAGGTTATATGGCTATTATAAATATTATGAAGTCAATAATGGTTGGAATTCCGCAGGGAGAAAACGTCAGAGTTTTTAATCATCTATATTTCGAACTTCCTGACATGGACTTTGGCTGTCTGATTCAGCTAAAAAATAAATATACACAATTACAAACCAAAATAATATCAACAGTATAAAACAGTATGCATCATGTATATAGGTCAAAAAACAATTTTTTTAAAGTGCAAATGTAGCAATCTTTTTTTTTTTTTTTTATTAACACACAACCCACCCACTTCTTTTTTTTTTTTCCTAGCTGAATACCCATGCTTCGTTTCTGCAGATAAGTAGTTATTTTATTGCGTCAAAATAACGCTAATTTTGTGCAGTTTATTATAGCATGGTCCATTATTATTAACCAAGAATCATTATTATTATCCAAGATATCATTTGGAAACACCCATTATATTTACGAGCATTACCAAGATGTGTTCCGACTGGGGATGCTGAAGGGTGTGGAGGCTGTGCAAGGGTTCGGGGGGATATTATTACCACGGATGGACCATCACCAGTTATAACGTAAACTCTATGAGGGACAAAATCACAGTTTATTTCTAGTAATTCAAGGTCTGCCATAATTAAATTAACCGCAAATAAAAAAAATACTACGAAATAGATACAGTGCGGTAATAGCTGACCTGTTATTAGTGTTGAAAAATTTATTGCTATCACTTATACAAATTATAACAAATTTTCTATAACCCATTCAGTTACTGGCCACGCCCTACGTTGCTTAACTTCGGTGATCAACGGGAACCTGTGCACTCAACGTGGCTATGGCCGTTGGTCATTACTAGGAATTGTCACTAAAATATTCGTCGGTTCCTCCAAAAGGTGCTTTCTTTTCTTCTTTAATTGCATCCTATTACGGGTGATAGAAGGATCATTCGCGGGACCTTATGACGCCTGAAGTTTAATTTCGAAGCCTGTTTCCGTAACACATATATTTTCTTCTCCTGGGTAACATTCCTTCTTCGCTTTTTGAAAAAGCAAGTAACAAGGATATATTCCTTTGCTTCTGTTTTGTATCAATTCCCACTAACGTCATGTGAAGTCACCGTCAATAATCAAAGCTAAAGCTTCTTGTGGCGGTATTTTCTTATGGTTGTAGTTAATTCATTTTTATTTTTTGACGATATTACGCTTTGAAATTTGTTGGCTCTAGTAGGCGTCAACGTAATCTCCTTCATGATTTTAGACGCATCGGTATTCCGAGAGGTGCCTTGTTCCGTGCCGCTTACTTCGATCACACAATTTTCCGAACTGTTTCGCTGGGCGCCCTGCTTTGCGGAACCACCAAGATAGTTCAATTAATGTTTTCAACCATTCTTTATTATTTTTTACAAATCTTCCATCGGTGCTATTCGAAGCTGTCCATTTTTCTTTAAAACGTGGCTTGAAATATTTCAAAGACCGAATAAGAACACTCTTTCCTTCGAGTGGACATGAAGTCAAAGTCAGAAGTTCTTTTCTAAGATCTCACATTTTTCATCCATTTTTCTACCTTTCAATTCTTTAAGAATGGTATATAATTCCATCCTGGTGATTTCTTTCACTCTTCCAGAGATATCTGTAATAATAGAAACAAGTGATGATACCTTACCCATTTTGACTCGTTATCTTTGATGTCCGTTAAAATATTATTGTGAACGTTGGGGACCGATTTCTTTCTTGGATCCACTTACTGACACTCTAAATTTAATGCTCATATCAAAACTCTGACCGGACCGTGCGCGAAACATAAACAAAAACACTAATATGTCTCAAAATGTTTTAAAAAATTGGATAGTAAAAAGTGTCTTCTACAAATGACCGTATAAGCTGAAGATAGAGAGTAAAATGAATAAAACTTGCTTTAATGTGTAGTTCTACCCTTCCAGTTCGCTGTTCAAGACGTTGCTCCTTCAGTTTTTCGCCCCAAAAGAAGATATCGATTTTTAAACTGAGTAACACAAAGGAGATTGCCGAAAACAGAGTCGTGTAGTCACTCAGACAGTCACTGAGGACAGGCACGCAGACTGAGGTAAGGCAGATAGCTACCTTTTAATGAACAGGTTATCGCAGATAAAGAAAAATGCGGTTTGGATAAAATTACGTTACTTTTGCGATTTACTATTTTGTCCGGCTTTTTACCTGAAATACTCCTATGTGCGATGATAGGTCAGTGAGTCAGTGAGTGAGTGGTATTTGACAAATATATAGTAGATTGAGTAGTTTTATACAAAACTTAATAGAGATTAATTAAAAGCCTTAACAAAGCCCAAAGTAAATCAATGAAAGAGAAACACATTAGCATCAGAAAAATGGCAAAGAAACACATAAGCACAAAATAGAACAGTTTTTAAAAAATAAAAGTTTTGGGATTTTCGTATATTTTCTTAAACAGTTAGGAAATCGAGGTAAGTGGAATGTGACCACTCAAATGCCCTACAAGGAACGTTATAATGTAATTTTAGATGGGACGATCACATTTAGAGAAGTAAGTGCTTCATTTTTTTATTTGAACGGTTAAATTTGTTTAATGCCGTGTGAATATTTCTACTACTGTACTGCTGTTTTTCTCACTTCTTAATTTTTTTTTCCTGAATTCATTTAATTTTAATTGGTCATTTCTTTTTTTCTTTGTTTGCTTTAGTTTTTCAATGGTTGGTTTTTTATTGAATTTTTTTCTTTTGTTTCATAAAACATGGCACGTAAACGTGAAGCACCTTTAAGTCTCCCTGCTCCCTTCATCACCACCAGATCGGGATAGAATAAATTATTTCGCCATACCAAAGGACTTCGAAAGAAACTCTACCAAAAATTTATGAATGTTATTTAGTTGAAGTCTGAAACAATTCGCCTGAATCGCACCAACACTTTAGTATATTTCATGCTATGTTAGGCCGTTAAGCCCAAAACAATTCCTGAGGTAGCTTTAAGCTTAAAAATACCGCTTTATACAAACTTGTTTATGCAATTATTTCATTAAAAACATTAAAACTGATTAAATCAGGAGCTCAAGAGCTTAACAACACATTGTATTCAATATGACGACCTACCTGGGCACCGGCGTAAATCGTATAAATTTTTATATAATACTTCCATTGGTTCAAATAAACATTTATTGCTTGATTATAATGCACCGAAGGCCATTAGCACAAGGCTTTTTATTGGTTGCCTCCCTTTTTAAACGTCCATGGAGATTTATAGAACTTTTTAACGAGCCCATCCCTCAAAGAGGTCAATCCACTTCAGGGCAGATTCAGGAGCTCAACAAACTCCCAGAAATCCGAACAAACTTCAAACTTTTTCCAATCAGCGTTTGGTTTACCAGCGCACATTATTACTGAAAGGAAGCAAATGATGTTATGAAGTTAATACGATAGTACCAAAACCGCTACAGTCTCCGACCTGCCTACAAGAGTGTCTCAAGAAAACACAAGACGAGTCATCAGAAAGCGGGTGCGATTTATTACGCAATAACTAAAATATTATATTGATATAAAATACTAAATTGTGGTGGAATAGATTGATCATATTTAAATCAATATAACAACTGACAAGGCCAACGTCCATAGCCACGTTGAATGGACCGGTTCCCGTAGATCACCGAAGTTAAACAACGTCGAGCATGGTCGGTACCTGAATGGGTGACCGACCACGTGCTGTAGGAATTATAAAAGGGTGGTAACCTGTAGATAGCCCGGCGCTATATCCAAATAGTTGATGCGCCGTTAAAAACGGAAAAAAAAACTGACAATAGGTACTCAGTATCAGTTTTCACAAATATTAGAAAAAAAATGTGCTTTTCTCTTCCGACATTCTATATTCCTTAATTAATCTCACTTTTGATATCATTTCGTTACAAGCTTATAATAATTTTACATTAATGTATGATTATTTACTAATTCACTTTTTATTTGGAAATTCAATACACAAATTAATCGACAGGCGGATGCTTTTGTATCATAACAGAATTTTATTTTTAAGGACTTAAGAAGGAAGAAATAGTTTTATCGCCAAACGGTGGAAAACTAAAATATAATAAATAATAAATTGTTTAAAATTTGATTATTATTCATAATTAATTTAAATATAAATGTTTGTGTGTGTGTGTATATATATATATATATATATATATATATATATATATATATATATATATATATATATTGTACACAGTCTACTAAATACACAGACGGTAGAAAGCAGGATAATGCAGTAGTGTAGTAGTGTATAAACAAAACATGCTGATTGACAAACTAAAATATAGGCTAGGAAAGTTCAGTACGAACAATGAAGGAGAACAATTATGAATACTAAATGCATTAGACTTCATCAAAACACAAGTAGAGACAAATTCGACAGTTCAAATATGCACAGGCAGTAAATCTTCACTTTACTAGCTACACGAGCCAATCGTTGAACAAATGAGACAATAACTACTTCAGATCCAAAAAAAAAAAACAAAAAAAAACTTAACTAATCCCTATAAATGGGTCAAAGCACACAACGGACTTAAAGTGACTAGATAGCCGAACGACTAAGCTTCCAAAGACAATAATATATCATTAAGAAACAACAAAATATCTTAAACACAAATTAAACACATACTTTTCCACAAAACGATAGAACGATGACAAACCGCAACAAAGGATCATAAACCCTTTCCTATATACCCGGCAAACATAGTCACTTAGTACGAAAACATACCCGTAGTGACTTCTTTACGATACAATTATTAACTGAACACGGGACGATAAACAGATACTTTTACAAGTTAAATATAACTAGCAGCTGAGCTGACCTTCTGACAACAGAACAACACAAAAAATTCCATCTTATTTAAAAATGTAATTTACTTTTAGAAGGACGAAAAAAAATTAAAGAGCTGTTACAAAACATTATTCAAATATCAGACATTTTTCTAAGAGGGCATACTTAGTACCATTAATACTCCCATCACCAGTTTAAATAAAAAAAAAGAAAAAAATTTAGAATAAAATTTGAAATAATCAAACATTAATTTGTATTTCTTTCGTGTATTTTTCATTTTATATTTATTATCCTTTCACTAATGGACTACATAAAAAAAAATATAATAAAAGTCTATAATATACATGCTAAATACATTGTCTATGGAAACTCGAAGCACAAAATAAACGGATGCATGGTAACCACAGAGAGGAAGCTAATATTTATTTATTTAAATTTTAACGGACTTCTCCAAGTGTTGAATCTTTCTCTCTTCCGTCCCCATCTCATCCCATCCAACAAGAAGATGGCTCTTGGGCCAAAACTGATATAGAAATTTCCACCGCCTTCGGGCATTACCTCTCCAATGTCTTTACCCCGCACCCTGATGTTAACAATCCAACCCACTCCCACCATGTCTCGAGTCAACTGGATACTCCCCTCCCAATGTCACTTCCTCCCAAGGCCTTCAATCCTAAAGAAGTACTACACGCTATCCAACACCTTCCCCACAAAAAAGCTCCAGGATATGACCTAATTACTCCCCAAATAATCAAGCATCTCCCGAAAAAAGCAGTCCTTTTCTTAACCTACATTTATAATGCTGTCCTCAGAACTACCCACTTTCCCCTCCTCTGGAAATTCTCTGTAATCCGTATGATACCTAAACCAAAAAAACCTATCCACCACCTCACATCCTATCGCCCTATTGCCCTAATACCCGTATTGGGGAAAATTCTTGAAAAACTCTTACTCAAACGCCTCTACCCCATTCTTATTCCCAAAATCCCGTCTTCCCAATTTGGTTTTCGTCAACTCCATTCCACCATTCATCAATGCCACAGAATTGTGGATCTGATCTCCACAGCCTTTGAGAATGGACAGTATTGCTCTGGTGTCTTTCTCGACGTAGCCCAGGCTTTTGATCGGGTGTGGCACCCGGGCTTGCTGTTCAAACTCAAACAAATTCTCCCATCAACCTACTACCTCGTAATAAAATCCTATCTCTCCGACAGATTCTTCCAAGTTTCCTATGGTACTTCATCCTCACCCATTTTCCCCCAACTTGCAGGTGTACCTCAAGGCGGAATCCTGAGTCCTGTCCTATACCTCACATATACGGCTGATATCCCAACTCACCCCGGTACATCCCTCCATATGTTCGCCGATGATACAGCTCTGTTCTCCTGCAGTCCTGACCCAATTCTGACATCCAAGTCTCTCCAGGAACACCTTGGACTGATCGAACCCTGGCTCAGTAAATGGAGAATCAAAGTTAACCCTCAGAAATCCTGCCACTCAACCTTTACCCTCAGGCGATCATCCTGCCCTCCAGTGTTCCTCCATAGTTCTCTAATTCCGCAAAAATCCCAAATTCGCTATCTAGGACTAATACTTGACAAACGACTAACATGGAAGCCACATATTACCCAGAAGCGACAAGAACTCAGCCGACGGTACAGACTATTACTACACTTACTTGACAAACGATCTAATCTCACACTAACAAACAAACGTCTCATTTACAGGACCATTCTCAGACCAATATTTACTTACGGAATTCAACTATGGGGTTCCACAAAGCCTTCCAACTCCTACAAAATCCAATCCATGCAGTCTAAAATTCTCCGGAAAATAACGGATGCTCCGTTTTATGTCTCCAATTTGACCCTCCATAATGACCTTAATATCCCTTTTATCCAACCTCTAGCCAAATCCCTCTATCGCAAATTCCATTCGAACCTACACGGCCATCCTAACTCCTTAATAAATTCTCTATCCTCCCAGCACATTCCTTACAACCCCATTCGTCGACTGAAACGCAAGTGGCCAAGAGATCAACTCTAGAAAGTGTATCTGTGAAAAAAATAAATTCTGTCTTGTGGGTACTACAACTGTGCAGCTTCCCACCTCATGTACATCCATGTCATATAATCTTGCAATAATTTACTAGAAATGTACCTTATACATTGTTGTAAATTCGAAATAAATAAATAAAAAAAAAAAAAAAAAAATTTTAACGTCCATTTATTATTGACTACGAATTTTAGGACGGGTTATCTATAGGTTACCACCCTTTTCTAGCCAGGATAGGGGTGATGCCTTTTCTTTTTTCGAAAGAAAAGCCACAGCCCCTAGTGGGAATCGAACCCACAACCTTTGGCACGGAGTGTTAAGAGCTCACGCCTTAACCCTCACGGCTACCAGGTCTCCAGGAAGCTAATAATAATAATAAATGAACATGAGAGGTGAAGAACACAACTAAAGGAAGACATTTACACAAATTCATACCTACAATACTCAAGAGACAAAAATTAACACAAAACAACTTTAAAGTAACACAATTTATATCAGTACATGGACCGACGAAAAGTTATTTATACAGATTTAAACTAATCAGAAATAACACATGTAAATGCGACAATACAACTGAACAGACTTACGACCATCTCCTGTTCGACTGTACATTACTGGACGGACCCAGGACAAAACTCATTAAGGACATTACCTTACAGGACGGAACTTGGCCCACTCACAAACCTCACTTACTACTTACATATTTTAAGGAATTTGATGCATTTATTAAAAATTTGGACCTTGCAACATTCAATGAAATCATCTGATTGTATACATATGTAACTTATTACATATGTATATATTTCTTCATTTGTTTTCTTTACTTGTTTTTTTTCTTTGTTTTTTTTTTGTTAGTTTTTCTTTTTTTATTATTATTCAATATTGTGTTAAATATTAAATTAAAATGTCTTTTAAATATATTTTAGTACTCCTGTAGGTATATCTTAAAAAATTAAGGTTCTTCTCTACAGTGGTTTGTTGGACCGTTTCAAAAGTATGTACGAATGTTTAGAGTAAGACCCAATTTGATAGTCACTTAGGAATAAAATAATCATATTAAAGCCGTCCATTTCTTGGGTGCATCTATCTTCAGTTGTAATCTATCTCGCTTAAGTTGAACCCAAAAATTTATAACATAATTATTGCGCTAATATCGTCGAAAAACAATTTTTGAATGACCACAGGGCTTAATGTGTACAGCATTACTATTTGTTTCCAAAGTATTTACAAAAGTAGAAAGACACAAATATAGCATTGAATAGCCAGATATTGTATGAAATATTACCCGTTTTTAAACATAAATTCCCATTGCTCCAACGTCCAGCTGATCTATGATCCAGATGGCAATGGGGTCTTTTTATAGACTAGAAGGCACTATATAATCCGCTTGTTCGGGAAGCAAGAATATTACTTGAAGGAAAATATTACAAAAAAGTCCGTCTCGCAGGAACTGCATCATCTTAGCGCGGTTCCGTTCATATCCCTAGTCTAATTTTGAAAGATTAAAATAGAAGCAGTTATTATTTTGGTTCCACCAGTCTTTTTTTTTAATTAATTATTATAATGGCGTGTCAACCCTTAAGGTCACTAATGCCATTCCTGTGAGTAGTAAAGTCTTGAGAGGTCATGATTTACAATCTTACCTGGAAGGGTCGGCTACACTAGAAACGGACCCGCTAGTGGCAAGGTCTATGAATCTTGGAAATCTATATTTCTAACAATAAATTGTTTTTGTTATTTTACTTAACCAGTTTTATTGTCAAATACATTATACATAAAATATTAAACGTAACAAAAATTTCAACATATTAGTTTTAATGAAAGTAGAACATGCAGAAAATGTTTCAACTGAATCCCATGATTCTAAGTACCCAAACCAAAAACGGTATTCAAAAACTATTTTTTTAAGCACTCATTTCTCCGATGAATCGATAATTGCTTCAGAATTATTAGCATTTAGTAAGCTTTCGAATGGTAAGGATCCGCTTATGAAGATTTCAAACCGTTTTCGAGATATAAGGAAAATAATTTAAAAAAATAAAAAAATAAAATTAAGGAAAATATACAAAGTACCCAAAACTTTTTAAGGGTGTCCAGAGAGCGATCAAACACACACACACACACACACACACACACACACACACACACACACACACACACACACATATATATATATATATATATATATATATATATATATATATATATATATATATATATACCAATTTGAAACACCGTTATTTTCGGTCTCTCAGGGGTTCTTAAACGCAAACTTTTTTGTCGGGACTTCTGGATTGCGTCATGAGGCCTCCATTTGGAGGGCGGGGTCCTCCATATGGAGAGAGGGAGGAACCGCGCTAAAATTATCTCTTTACGTCTAACTTGCCTGGAATTTAAGGTGCTTAGCCTGATTGCCACAGAACTGAACAAGGTTTGGCTATTAAAACAATCAAACCTTACTCAATTCCTTCTCCCCAACCGGAGACCTGAATGTCAGGTCCGCCTCGAGAGCCACCAATCAGTTGCCCGTATTCTGCCACGAGGAGGCGCACACAGTGCCCAAGTTCACTTAGAATACATAAAAACAAATACGTATGGATATTCTTAATTAGTTAAATTATGTACACATATATACAATATTATTTATTTATTTATTTATTTTATTTTTTTTTTTTTATTTTTTTTTTTTTAACCGCGCATTTACATCTAGGTCATTAGTTCCGACATCCAGGGTGCAGCGAGGAATTTTCCCAGCGAGCCAATCTAGTGGATACAGAAGGATCAAGAACAAGTTCTCAAAATTGAGTAGATACCACTCCCTAATAAAGCATATATAGAATAATATGCCAAATAAAGCCAATCTAGTGGATACAGAAGGATCAAGAACAAGTTCTCAAAATTGAGTAGATACCACTCCCTAATAACGCCTATATAGAATAATATGCCTAATAAAGCCAATCTAGTGAATACAGAAGGATCAAGAACAAGTTCTCAAAATTGAGTAGATACCACTCCCTAATAAAGCCTATATAGAATAATATGCCAAATAAAGCCAATCTAGTGGATACAGAAGGATCAAGAACAAGTTCCCAAAATTGAGTAGATACCACTGCCTAATGAAGCCTATATAGAAGAATATGCCTAATAAAGTCAATAGAGTAAATACAAATTGAACAAGAGCAAGTCTTGAGGAAACCTTTTTTTCTTCTATTTAAATACTTTTATCAATATTTAGTCAATAAACCTGTATTTTTTAATCGCTAATTTATGAATCGGTTCATAACTAAACAGTCGTTATAATTGGTTAGTATATATCCAGTGTTTAAAAATATTGATTGCTTATTGATGAATCGGTTTACAACCAAATAGTCTTTATGAATATTTAATAAATATCTAATACGGAATCACCTGCAACTTTTGATCGCTAATTTATGGATTGTCTCATAACTAAATAGTCGTTAATAATAGTCGTACAAAGAAAACTGTTGATTGCTAATTTATGTATATGTTGACAACTAATTAATCTTTATCAATATTTACAATATAATTTATGTTATGTTATGTCTGAATCTAGGTCAGTTTAAGAAATTTTAGTGAACGAAATCTTAAAGTTGCTCTACCTACTCTTGCAAGGCTTTGTATTTGTGTCGGCAGATACCTGGGTTATATTACCCTACAAGGGTTACTTCTCTTGAGGATTAACTCCTAGCAGGTAAATTTCTAGTAAACCCTCTGTTTGTTTGGGACTGAACCGACTGTCTATTCGTTCATAGTATCTAACCGTTGTAAAGTTTATTTTCTACATTTAGGAATTAATATACATATGTAGACTAAATCATAGCAATTGTCTACCTTCGCTGTCGGTGATCTTAACAATGTAGACTCGCTAATGTTACCTGACCTTAGATAAATCGTAATTACAATTTGCTGCGACAACACGACATTTTATCAGAATTCCCTGTCTAATAAAGCCTATGAAGAATAATATGTCTAATAAAGCCTATCTAGTTGATAAAGAAGGACTAAGAACAAGTCTTCAAGATGAAGTAGTATCTCCTGCCTTATAAAGCCTATATAGAATAATACGGCTAATAAAGCCGTATAAAGATTCATATAATTACTCAACAATAGATTCTAATTTAAAAACAGCTATTTTCGATATCTACCTGTTCTAAAACGTTAAATCATTTATTAGGCACTTCGGATTACGTCATTGGGTCGACGTCAGAAGCGTGTTTCCTATCTGTGAAGTGAAGCAGGAAACAAGCTAAAAACAGCAACCAATTAAAATGTGAGGTAAATAGAGGAAAAACGCCGTTCGTGGTGGTAGACAATCTTACAAGGCATTTCGCTCAGAAATACCCAAAATATTGTTTCTAATTTTACGTATCCTATTTTATTGCCAAATAGATTTATATTCTATAATCAATAAAAAAAAAAAAAAAAAAAACTACTAGCAATAAAGAACTAAGGGTAATACATGAAAATAGGGAATACCAAGAACAATTCTAAAATACGAAATCAAAACCAGTACTGTAATCTAGATATTCATACGGCATCTTCGAATTCTAACAAACAAAATAATGCTTTTAATTATACATATCCTATTTAATGAAAAATACATTAGACTACTATAAGCAAGTACAAAAATAACGAGCAGTGAAAAAAAAACTTCGGGAAACACATAAATAGATCCGTTTAAATAAAGGAAACTAACTAAGTTTTAAGCACTTATTTCTCCTAATGTGACGACCCCATCAAACATTTCGGTAAAACATTTTTTGTAGAGAATTTAGTAAGCTTTCGAACTGTTACATTTCAATTGCCACGATCTCCTAACCCTTTTCGAGATATTAAGGAAAAAATACGAAGGGGGCCTAATAGATATTCATAAGGGATCTGAGAACCCCAAGATACCGCAAAAATAAAATATTCTAATTATACGTATCCTGTTTTATTGGCAAATACATTTGACTACTATAAGCAATTGCAAACAATAGGGAATATGCCAAAGAACTCGGATTAGGAGCCTCGACAGTTTCAAGACATTTGAAGGAAATCGGCAAATCCAAAACTGACATTTCATACGGTACAGCCTGATATATTTCTAACAATGAATTGTTTTTCTTATTTTAATTAATCTATTTTATTGTCAAATACATTATCCAACTATAAGCAATGTAAAAATAGGAATAAAAACAGACAAAAAGAATTGTTCGAATAAACGAAATCAATTACTTCAAATTTTAAGCACTTATTTCTCCGATTGACATCGCTTATTCAAAACTTTCTTTAGAACCTTTCTTGTAGACCATTTAGTAAGCTTTCGAATGGTAACCTTTCGCTTCCCAAGATTTTCAACTGTTTTCGAGATATTAAGAAATTATACGAAGTTCCCAAAACTTTTCATTATTTCTGACAACAGAAAATAGGTCTCATTTTACCTATCCTGTTTTACACACACATACATTTTCCTTACAAATACAACATAAGAAATTAAAAAAATAAAAAGCAATAAAAAACCAAGGGAAAGAGACAAAAATTACAAAAAGAACGACAAAAACCCGTTCATAAGAACAAAACAGACGTATTTGAAGTTTTAAGCACTTATTTCTCCGATTGACATAACCTAATCAAAAATAGTTTTAGAATCATTTTTGTAGAGAATTTATTAAGCTTTCAAATAGTTTCTATCCACTTACCACGATTTCCCAACCGTGTTCAAGATATTAATGAAAGTATACGAAGTTCCCAAAACTTTTCATGTCTGTTCATTAAATATTTTATTCTAACCCTTCCTTAACTCCAAACGTAACATAACTTTCAACATATTAGTTTTAATGAAAGTAGAACATGCAGATAATGTTTCAACTGAATCCCGTGATTCTAAGTACCCAAACCAAAAACGGTATTCAAAAACTATTTTTCCAATTTTCTCGAAAACGGTTAAAGCTATCGCCTTGAAAATGGTTTCATTCGTTTTCCTTGCCCAAGAAGCCTATAAAAAGAGTACTTACAAGCTTATGAACTCAAAAACGTAAGCGTTACGATTTTTTTTGCGCGAATTTCGCCCCAAACGCCATCTTCCAGTGGGCGGATTTTGCTGGTTAACGAACTTGACCTTTCAAATTGGACGACAGATTTTTGTACCAAATTTCATCAAAATCGGACCGTTCGTCTTCTATTTAGAGAGCGAACAGACAAATATATATATATATATATATATATATATATATATATATATATATATATATATAAATATATACATATATATATATATATATATACAAATTTGAACCACCGTTATTTTTGGTTTCTAGGGGTTCTGAAACGCAAAATTTTCTAGTCGGCACTTCCGGATTGTTTCATTGTATCAACCTTATAAGCGGGGTTCCTCCCTATGGGGGAGGGAGGAACCGCGCTAATTAGCCAGTAATATTTGTGTCTGACGAACGGAAACCCTCTTTTTCTCGGACGATATTCTGCAGGCGGCAATTTTTAATATAGAAAAAAAACTACTATTACATTGTAAATTTAATGTACAAATAAGTAAAACTAAATGTACTTCTTGTTATCGTTCAGTGATAAAGTGTTAAGCCATTTTCTTCGTCCGAAAGCAGATCATCCACATTATTAAATTAATTTATTTACTTGATAGCCTTATTTATTTTCCGTCTCTACCTTAGTAATCTTACAAATATGTTTATAGAATTTTCCTGAACAGTATAACTGTCCACAAACCTGCTACTGAGCAAACAGGGGCAGTAGGGGGGGGGGGGGGTGAATGAGTTTCAGATTTGTCGATGTAAACGGATAATTTTCATTTATTTGTTTTGTGTATCTGTTTTGAATATACATATGTACGCCTGCCTCCGCAAAGTGGGGCCAAACGATATTTTGTGTATCAAAAAAAGCTACAACCTCCAAATCTTATCCGGTTTCAATGAATTTTATTTTAAACTAGCTGTTACCCGGCGTGCCATGCTACACCTACTTTCTGCATATAGAAAAGCCTAAGTAAATCAGAAACCAAATAAGTATTATTAAAATCTAATAACACGAATCTGTAACTGTTCCGAACCTGTGACCTCCCAACTCTGAGTCCTAGACGACTTTGACATAACCTATAACACCCCCCGTATCAAGACATACATGTATGCCAAGTTTGGTAAAAATCGGTCTAACGGTGTGGATTTTTATAAAAAGAAACAACAACATACAGACAGACATCTGGTAGACGTTTTTGACTTAACCTACGACACTCTGCAGATTAAGATCTACATGTGTACCGAGTTTAGTCAAAATCGGACGAACGGTGTGGATTTGTATAAGGGACAAACATACAGACAGACAGCTATAAGACGTTTTTGACTTAGCCTACGACACTCCCCAGATTAAGATCTACATGTGTACCGAGTTTAGTCAAAATCGGACGAACGGTGTGGATTTGTATAAGGGACAAACATACAGACAGACAGCTGGTAGATTTTTTTGACCTAGCCTAGGAGATTTCTCGTATCAAGACCTACCATTATTCCAAGTTTGGTCAAAAACGGTCAAACGGTGTAGATTTGTATAAGGAACAAACAAACAGAAAAACAGACAGACACGTGATTTTTATATATATAGATGATGAAAGCTCATAAAATTTTGAACAACTTTGTCTAGCCCGATATTGGTTTTTGTTTCCCCTGTTTATTAAATTACGTGTAAATAATTCAAAAGTTTTACAATTAATCCAATAAATTCTCCCAACCTAATATCAGCAATGAGATCGCTGAAATTGAACATCGAATCCTGATTTGACTTGAAAAAAAATCAGACTGACATCTTCAAAATGTGTATTTATCTTAATTGAACAATGAGATTAATTGAAATAATATGAGTATTGAATGATTTGAAAATAGACTTTGATTTGAATGCTTAATTCATGATGATAGATTTATTTTTTTAAAAATTCATTGAAATCGGTTAAGATTTAGAGGCTGTAGCCTTTTTCGAAACACAAAATGTCGTTTGGCCCCACTGTGCTATGTAGAGGATACATGGGTCGAGAGGGCTTCTTAACGAGAAGTGCCCCTGATGATGTCCAAAAGAAATAATAGGACGAAACATGTAGGACATACAAAATAAAGTGGTGAAATATAAAGGATTACTACTTTTCCGACTTTAAGCGTCCAAAGAACTAAAATGCATTAAGAAATATTTTGGTTCATCTACATTAATATTTAAATATATATATATATATATATATATATATATATATATATATATATATATATATATTGCTTTTTAAGCTACTTCGCTGGGAATTCAAAGTGTTCGTCATTCGGCATCTGTCTCCAGCGGTCTTGCTCCTCCTGTCATCGCAATATTTCGCCGGATTCCTCTCCGGCTTCTTCGGACTTTCACTCATAGTTGCTGGTTGGTAAGGGAATGAGTGAAATCCCTTACCGACCAGCAAGGATGAGTGAAATACCGAAGAAGCCGGAGAGGAATCCGGCGAAATATTGCGATGACAGGAGGAGCAAGACCGCTGGAGACAGATGCCGAGTGACCAACATATATATATATATATATATATATATATATATATATATATATATATATATATAATAGGAAAACCAACAAACTCCAAGGTCTCCACCACAAATCATTTGTGGTGGAGACCTTGGAGTTTGTTGGTTTTCCTATTATGATGCAGTACCACCACCGTCCAGCCAAATCAATGTCAAGATATATATATATATATATATATATATATATATATATATATATATATATATATATATAGGGGAAGGTGTTGTACCTCTGACCATCTTGTACCTTTGACCACCGAGGCTGTCGCGGCACGTAGCAACATTTTATAAATTTTGGTGTAACTAGTATTTAGCTCCTTCACTAAAGGGCTTATGCAACCTACTTTGGATTATTCAAGTCAAAGAGGATTCTTACAAAAAATACTTATCCATTTCTATCATATAAATGTAAGTTATTTATTGATGACGTTTTGCTTCATAATATTTTTTGTATTAAGTCTTTTTAGATGGAAATCATTTGACAAAGTAGCTATTACAATAAGAAACATGGTGTAGCTTCTGAAATTGATTTATCTTAACCCTAAATAGTGTAAATTAAAAAGCATGCAAAAAAGCTTTTTAATTTACACTATCTGGGTGTTGTACCTCTGACCACGACTAGTTGTTGTACCTTTGACCAGGTCAAAGGTACAACACACCTGAGTGATTTTTACATAATTCAACTTTTGTGTTTTTCTGCTACATTTAAAATAAAAGTCCGTCACGCAGGAGCTGCATAACTAAGCACTTTCCTCAGACTTTGGGTAGTGTAGACTGCTTTCCAGAACAATTTGCTTAAAATATCCTACATAAATAAAATAAAAACGTGAATAGTTCTCATTTTGTAATGAGTAACTGATCAATTATTAATTTGCATCCAGAGTTATGTTTACACATGGTACCTATTACACTACGTAATAAATACAAAAATCCTCATATTATCGTATTTTGATCTAATTCAGGAACAGGATACAGTCACTCTATTGGTAGAAAGCGCTCCTTGCGGCGTCTTTGTGAACCTACGTCTGCCGGCTTTTCTATTCAAATATATTACAAATTAAACCCCCGCTTTCCAATTGACCGATTCAGCTCATTTTTACAACACTTTTTTCTCACGAGTTACCCACGACGTATACAGTGTTTCGTTACAATACAGCAGAAATTACGACCGGTATGAGTATATTAGGAATTTGGGTCCGGAGTAAACCCCCCCTTCTAATGAACCGATTTAGTTTCTTTTTACAACACATATTTACCTGTAGATTACCACTACGAATACCGAGTTTCGTCGAAATATACCAAAAATCACGGCTGGTAGTGGCGAATTGGTATTGTGGGTCCGGAGTAAACCCCCCCTCCGAATGAACCGATTTCGTTTATTTTTACGACACATATTTACCTGTGGATTAGCACTACGAATACCGAGTTTCGTCGAAATATACCAAAAATCACGGCTGGTAGTGGCGAATTGGTATTGTGGGTCCGGAGTAAACCCCCCCTTCTAATGAACCGATTTAGTTCATTTTTATATCTCACTTTTCCCTCTATATTAACACTACGAATACCAAGTTTCGTTGAAATATAACAAATTTTACGGCTGACATAGTCAAATAAGTGTTTTGGGTTCGGGGTAAACCCCCCCTTCCGGTGGACCGACTTTAGTGGTTAACGAACTCGTTCAATCGTTTGCTAATTGAATGCTATATACCAAGTTTCGTGACGAAAAAACAAAAACTCTGGCCGCTATCGTGTTAACAGACACATATATATATATATATATATATATGCATATATATATATATATAGATATATATAAATTTTAACGGGGGTCATTTTCGGTGTCTACTAGGTAGGATCGATAAAGATTTGAAGAAATTTTTCAAAAATTCCGTCATGAGTCCAACCTCAATAGCTACTTTCCTTCGGAGGAAAGTGCTAAAAAAAAAATAATATAGGTTTCTTCAATTGTTCAAAGAATTTAAAAAATAATAAATTAAATAAGTTCAAACAGACTTTATTAATCCTCAGTGTAGCAGTTCGAACCTATCGCCCCTTATCGTTCCATATGAAAAGCTGAGGCAAGGAAAATGTCAAATAAGGGCCGGCCTAAAGGTAAACCTCGTATCCTGACAGATATTCCTGAAAAGCTAATTATTGAAGGTGAAAAAAAAAAACAAAAAAAAAAACGAAAGCACCACCCTAAACGTAAGACACCACATAAAAATAAAACCCTTCCTAAAAAAGTAGTAAATAAAAAGAAAATTATTCTAATGACAGTTCAGATTCTGATACTGACACGGAAATTTCTTTAGAAGAATGTGACGTTGATCTGTCTGATAAATGTCCTGAGTTAAGTAGATAATCTGCAACAATTTGAAAAATATGATTTGGAAAAAGGAAATTTTATACTAGTTAAAAATAAAAGTAAAAAGCCTATTACATATTTAGTTGCAGAGATCTGTGGTATTAAATGTCCAATGTTTAAGATCCAATATTTGAAAAAACAAACTTTAAGTGACAAGTTTACGAGAGAAGATGAAAATTTGTATGATATTGATGTTGAAGACATTGTGGCTAAACTCCCATCCCCTACTATTGCTGGTGGATCTGCTTGACAGTTAAAACATTTATCGATTGGACTGGATTTTTCAGCATAACATAATATCAATAATAGCTTTTTATTATGCTTACATACATGTCCTGTATTTATTAAACTTACAATTAATTATAATATTACTCCATACAATTTTTTTTCTGCATTGCTGTTATTTTTACGTGGTCAGAGGTACAACACCCCATGGTAAAAGGTACAACTACATGTTGTACCTTTGACTAATGTAAGATTATTTTTTAAAAAATTAATAAAAAATATTAAATGCAAAGTTAGAACCTTGAAAAAATTAAATATGATGAACAATAGAATACAAATTACAATGAAATAAAAAAATAGAATTTAGCCTTAATATTCAAGCTGAAATTCAATTGTGCAAAGTGGTCAAAGGTACAACACCTTCCCCTATATATATATATATATATATATACACTGTGTATAGGCAACAAATATTTTTTCACGTGACTATTTTCATAGGATTTTAGACATGTTTAAATTT
This sequence comes from Gonocerus acuteangulatus, assembly GCA_946811695.1. Classification (NCBI taxonomy): domain Eukaryota; kingdom Metazoa; phylum Arthropoda; class Insecta; order Hemiptera; family Coreidae; genus Gonocerus; species Gonocerus acuteangulatus. Next base: position 92,332,372 of record OX328125.1, read on the forward strand.
TATCTCTAAACCTTGCCGACCATGAATCTGGACAGAATCTTTCTTCTCACTTCTAAAATCACTAATCCGAAATGGTGTCTCGCCTTCTGTCTACATGTTTAAAATGCTTAAACTTACATTGTTGCGGTGGAGAGTTGAATTATAATTAATCATTGTGATAGTGTTCTATAATATATATAAAAAATCTATAATGTCCTGCGTAGGCGCCTATAGACACTGAGTAACATGGCTTCTCGTAAGACAACACCGTGACATATACCCTTATCTTAACAAGCTTAGGGGATGGCTACTTCCTGTTCTAGGTTAGGAATCTCTGCAAGTGTTCCTTACTTCACTTCCTTATTCACAACTATCAAACTATTTAAGCTTACGAGATCGCAAATCAATCTCGCCACACTTGCATTATTCCCTTTTAATCCGCTAAGCCCTTACTTTATAACAAGCTTAGGGGATGGCTACTTCCTGTTCTAGGTTACGAATCTCTGCAAGTGTTCCTTACTTCACTTCCTTATTCACAACTATCAAACTATTTAAGCTTATGAGATCGCAAATCCATCTCGCCTCACTTGTGTCATTCCCTTTTAATCCGCTAAGGCCTTACTTTATAACAAGCTTAGAGGATGGCTACTTCCTGTTCTAGGTTACGAATCTCTGCAAGTGTTCCTTACTTCACTTCCTTATTCACAACTATCAAACTATTTAAGCTTATGAGATCGCAAATCCATCTCGCCTCACTTGTGTCATTCCCTTTTAATCCGCTAAGCCCTTACTTTATAACAAGCTTAGAGGATGGCTACTTCCTGTTCTAGGTTAGGAATCTCTGCAAGTGTTCCTTACTTCACTTCCTTATTCACAACTATCAAACTATTTAAGCTTACGAGATCGCAAATCAATCTCGCCTCACTTGCATCATTCCCTTTTAATCCGCTAAGCATTTTTTTTTATATAACCTGCAAAATCCAGGCCTTGATGAGACTAACCCCCATTTAGAAGGACACAAAATGCTCGTACCTACTCGTTAAATGATGGACGTTTTAACTTACGTTGAGTCCATAGAAACCCGTACGTTTTAAGTCATCAGAGAGTTAAATAATCCTGAATCGTTACCCTAAGGGCCAGAAGCTTTAAGTGCCAGAAATTTTATAACAAATACGATCGCCTTAGCGGTCATTATTAAAATAAAACTAGCCAAGTTGGAAATGAACAAATAAGTGAGGGAGTATTGTAAGGTTCTTGACAAGATATTATGGGCCTAAAAGTTGGTCCTATTCTATGATATTATACGGCTTATTTTATTCGTGAAAAAATATTATTGCCAAGGAAGTCTTATCTGAATAAGTAGCATTTAAAAGAATTTTCCTTTTTGCCAAAATGAACTCGCTGCATTTGGGTTGTGAATATATCTATAATGAAACTAAATTATCCTTAGTTTATTTGGAGCAGGATAAAAAAAAAAAAAGAAAGAAAGAAAAAAAAAAAAAAAAAAAAAAGAAAAAAAAAAAAAAAAAAGAAAACGGTACTTCTTATATGTCCTCTCAGCTTTATTTAATTATGAATTCTATTTTCAGGTTGTGGGCGGAGGTGTTCCACGTCTCCTCAAGTGGAGCAGGGACAGTAAAATGGCAGCAAGTTTCTGAGGACCTCGTCCCAGTCAACATAACCTGCATACAGGACTCACCGGAATGCGTCTTCCACATCACAGCCTACAACAGTCAGGTCGACAAAATACTAGATGTTCGGCTTGTACAACCAGGTATACAGAATTCACAAAAAGATACACATTGTTTCGATTCGAGGTGTCCCTCGAAAAGAGTTTATTCCGGAAATCTCAGGAGAACATCTTCGTATCAATAGCCATATTAATAGATAAATACCCGTTAAAAAAAGTTCATTCACATTCCGACTTGCAGTACGACTTAGTAGGACTACTAGTTGGATAGTCGACCGATTTACTATCCAATTTTAGTCCTAGTCTGTTTTCACGACTGTGTACGTAGCTCACGAGCCGAAATATGTATCTGAAGTTGGCCGAAAGTCAAGCACTGATTGAGCTAAGTTGGGCGACTAGAATCCTACTCCTTCATTCAAGCTCCAACTCCGTCGCCAGTCGGATGTCAGACCCTCTAGTCGTCCCTCTAAATGTTCCGCCTCGTTCAACAAGATTTCCAACATCCGACAAGCCCATTCACGATCCAACTATTGGCCCAATTTCCGTAGTGGGACCACTAGTCATACTGCAAATCTGTATGTGAAAAGCCTGCTTTAGACGACAAAACATATTGAATGAAATTATATTTGTTTTTGCATCTTGGTAGTGTTCTATTGTTGTAAGACATTTATTAAATGGAGTGATATACCAGGATTGTTTCGAAGTACAGGGGGATTATTTTTGTGGTATCCGGCGATGGAGGTATAGATAAGAAAATGGAGGCATTAGGAAAAGAGTCTTGTGACATATAAAATATTTAAAAAAAAAAACAAAAAACATTATTATATAAAAAATATTTAATATTTAAACCTAAAAACAACCAAGAAACAATCGTGACTTCAGGAATAAAGTTACAATAAATGACACGAAGTTATAAATAATAATAATAATAAACACTGGGGTCTCCCGTGGTCTAGTGGCTAGCGCCTTAGATTCATAAGCGGGAGATGGTGGGTTCGATCCCCACTGGTGGCAGGAATTTTCTCATCTCAAGGCTCGTTGAGAAAATTCCTGGCTGCACCCTGGATGTCGGCGCTAATGGCCAAGATTTGTCGATGCGCCGTTAAAAAAAAAAAATAATAATAATAAACACTGCTAATAACTACAGCAGTTCATAAAGTAAACAAACAAATTCTTCACGCACTCCAGTGAGTTTCAGAATTCAGGCTTTCATTTTGACTTTTGGAATAATTTAGAATTAAATGCGGAAATACGGGTTCACTGTTGGATTCAAGTAATATTTTAAATATTTAATAGATTGAAAATCAATTATCTTCATTAATTATTCAAGACTGTCGTTGTAACCCTATTCACGGCTTCACTCCTCCACGCAAACTTTCCCTCGCTTCTAATAAAATGAACGCGGTAATTTTCGTTAGTTTAGAATGCTGATTATTATTTTTTTATTCATGACAGAATAATTCTCTAAAAAAAAACAAAAAAAACTAATGTTAAAAAAAAAGAGACCAAGTTTAGACCCCTCCGAAAACAGTTTGCCTACGAAAGTCTTGATATCATAATATTGGGCCACGTTTTAGGCTCTTAATACATTGCAAAGAACCTAATAATACCCTCTCACTTATTCGTGAAATTCCAACTTGGCCAGTTTTCTTTAAATGATGGCCAATATTTTAATCGGATTTTCTATAAAATGTCTGGCATTTAAAGATTCAGGCTCTTAGGGTATCGATTCAGGATTATTATAAACTCTCTGATGACTTAAATCGATCGGGTTTGTGTGAACTCTATGTAAGTTAAAGCGGCCACGGTCTTTTGTAAGTTACCGAAAACTGACGAAGTTGGAATTGCACAAACAAGTGAGAGATTATTGGGTATTAATACGTTGTTGACAAGGTCTTAACAACAAGACGAGCCCAAAACTTGGTCCAATACTATGATAAAACTTTCATGAATTTTGAGTTGGCGCCATCGATGTTGAGGAGGATGACGCGGGGACGTGGACTACGTTTTATTATTCATTATACTTTTTATTGTGTTTTATTTTTTATAACTTTATAATGCATTCTAGTCTGATCATTATTTTGGGAAAAATTCCCGTATGTCCTTGTCTGACACTTATTAAGGTACATAGGTAAATAATACATTAAAATGTTAAGATGTCTTAATGTTCTTTAAAACATCAAATATATGTTCTCCTTACCGAGACTATTCATTTGTTATCCCATAATGGGTTCAAAAATGTACAAAACGAGCACCCTCCCAGGAAGCGGAGTCTAACACAACTTTTCAGTATTTTTCGATTTTTCCTTTAGTAACAACCTAGTGTTTATGATCCTGCAAAATTTCAAATCTCTAGCTTTTCGAGAAGTTCCCAATAATTTTGATGAGCGAGTGAGTCCTGTAAATTCCGATTTTCCATCGCCTGTATCTCAGAAACGCTTCAATGAGTTCATAAGTTTATCTTTAACTGGTTCAATGTTACGAGAGGGTAAAAACTGGCTCTAATAAGTCGTGTAGGGGTCTCCCGTGGTCTAGTGGCTAGCGCCTCGGATTCATAAGCGGGAGATGGTGGGTTCGATTCCCACTTCAGGCAGGAATTTTCTCATCCCACGGCTCGCTGGGAAAATTCCTCGCTGCACCCTAGATGTCGGCGCTAATGACCTAGATTTAGATGCGTCGTAAAAAAAAAGTCTTGTAATATACACACAGTGTGCGTAGACCGGTACTCGGTCTATATACCTTCTCTGCTGAATTTCAATTACTAGGTATATTTCTTCATTCGCTTCGTTAATATTTTTAAAAATACCACATGAACGTGTGCTGTAATTAATACCTCTTAATATTTTTAACGAATGTTTCGCGGCTTATCGATTGAGCTATCGATTGATATTTAACATGCAAATTAATGTATTTTATTTATTTCAGGTACAAGGATCGGACAAGCCTCGGAATGCTTCGTCTATTGGAAGGACCCGATGACCAACGATACTTGGGGTCTCAACTTCACATCTCCAATTGACGCCAAGCAGTTCAGAGAATGCTGTGTAAGTTCATTTGTGTTGTATGTTTTGCCAACAAATGAGTAATTAGAACTCATTTTGATCTGTATTTATCCACTTTTTTCTACATCAGAGGAGCTTCGATTCATTAGCTTACTAGGTTAGGTTCATTTTAAAAATAAATTCATAAAAAGTTTAACTCTTTGTTTATTATCTTGATAAAAATTAATAACATTGGACATTCAAGGCCCAAAACTGGACATCTAGAATAATAGAGCCAATATAACATCTACAGATCAACGGAAACCAGAAGGGTAGAATATCACATAACAGTATCGAATAATAACATTGAGAGACTTTCTTTTTCAAAATCTACAAAAACAGAGGCTTTATTATCAAAAACATTAAATAATTATTTCTATTTTTAATCTTGTGTGAAATGAACCAATAATCCCGGGCACTGAAATTTTAGGTATTAACATTCAGGGCCATCATGACTAGGTATTAAATTTGCGCTAGTTATACGTTACAATAACAGAATTTTAACCTAAGCAAACTTTCTTTAAGATAATTTTCTACTGTTTTTGATACTAAATCGTATTGATACTATGTCTTTAATCTTTAATTAATGATTTATTGTGATAATTTTGTTACCTTGGTTTTATATTGTTGGCTTTATTTAAATATTAATTCTATCTTCCATTAATTAATAGCTGATGAATGTGTCAGAGGAAGTGAGGGGAAGTTGGGGGGAAAAAATAGATAAACGAAACAATGACTTAAAAAAAAAAAATAATTCAAGGGCGAAAAATATCCTGACACGAATGCTACTTAAGCAAAGCGTACCTCAACCCAAGGGTATGGAATGCATATTCGTGTGGCAAGTTTGCATGGTAGGGCGCTGAAGACCGCGAGGTTTTTCGCTCCAAATTTTCCAAACAAACAAACATCGTAATGTATTTCGTATTAAAAATTAAGATAATGGATTGTAAATATTTGTAAGGTCATTCGATGAAAAATTAATAGTATATACTATTTCTTTGTTGTCAGTCCCCTTCGTTTAAATTCTCTCGGAAGGCGAGCTCATCCTATTCGCTCAAACTGGAGCCGCCTAGCAAGCAGAACAAAACGAAGGCGAAGAGGAAACCACTCAGCACGCCCGCCTCGCCAAGTAGAAGCAGAGAACCGCAGTGTACCTGCATGACAGCTGACCAGTATGCAAGGCTAAGGGCTCAGGACCCGAGGTACAGGGGTAAGTAGAAAACCACATCAAAAATTGGTATATTTTTTGTAATTAATACAAAAAAAAAGTTGATAGTTGGTTACTCGCAAATGTCTACGCTTAGTGGCAGGATTCTTAGCTTCAATAACAATAAAAGTTATATATATACAAACACACATCACAGATATATGGGCGTTTTATAACATACTGGGAGTTTTTGTAAGGCTGGATGAAATTACACCACTAAGAGGAATCTCTTGTAGGTCAATGGCTTCAAATTCCCCCCCCCCCCCCCCAAAAAACATTATTCTGGCAATTTTTTTTTGTTGCTTGATGTTCTCTAAAACAAATTAAACTTGTTTTTGCATATCTCAAAGAGTTATGCAAAAACCTAGATTGTCAAAGAGCTAGTGAAAGAGAAATGACTAGCAATAAGAACTTAAACTGCCAAATTTAGGCATTTCGAAAAGGTGTTTTCATATCTCGAAAGCCTAACAATTTATACTTAAACTTCTACATTTTGGTGCTTAGTCTAGGCGTTTTAGTCCCCAAACGGCTTGCTATTTACAGTTGAATATACAAATGTTTGCATTTGGTTAGGTTTTCACATGTCTCAAACGGTTTCGGGCTCGCATATCTCAAACGGCGTACAATTACACTTTAACAGTCTTAAATTTCGGAAGTCCCATGAAACAATGCTTTTGAGGGCTCATTTACGCATTACACACGGAATGGACGTAGCATTGACAGGAGATTACATTGCATAACGTTCAGCATCGCGCATGGATAAAAGTGCTGATCAAGCTATGCAGGTAGTAAATAATACTCCGTAAATAAGGAACATAATAAAAATATCGAAATCAGACGATTCCTGTAGTTCTTCAGGGGTTTAAGGTAAGGTTAACCATTTTAGGATTCGTACAATAGGACAAATGACCGAGCTGCATCCCGTACTGCGGAATTTATGGCTCATAATCCAAATTATACAATCTGAAGAGTAAAATTTTCAAATTCTTCGTTAACCTGTCATGGTCAATCCTGTTTCCCAACAGGTTCCTCTCCAACGATGTTATTGTTTATTTGTGCAAATATTTCACAGGTTACCTCCCCAGCTTCTTCACACTCTCTATGTATTCTACTAGTTAAACGCGTATATGGTTGGTATCTTTTAGCACTTTCCTCCGAAGGAAAGTAGCTATTGAGGTTGGACTCATGACGGAATTTTTGAAAAATTTCTTCAAATCTTTATCGATCCTACCTAGTAGACACCGAAAATGACCCACGTTAAAATTTATATATATATATGTATATATATATATATATATATATATATATATATATATATATATATATATATGCGTGTGTCTCTTAACACGATAGCGGCCAGAGTTTTTGTTTTTTCGTCACGAAACTTGGTATATAGCATTCAATTAGCAAACGATTTAACGAGTTCGTTAACCACCAAAGTCGGTCCACCGGAAGGGGGGGTTTACCCCGAACCCAAAACACTAATTTGACTATGTCAGCCGCAATATTTGTTATATTTCAACGAAACTTGGTATTCGTAGTGGTAATATAGAGAGAAAAGTGAGATATAAAAATGAACTAAATCGGTTCATTAGAAGGGGGGTTTACTCCGAACCCACAATACCAATTCGCCACTACCAGCCGTGATTTTTGGTATATTGGACTTTCGACGAAACTCGGTATTCGTAGTGCTAATCCACAGGTAAATATGTGTTGTAAAAATAAACTAAATCGGTTTATAGAAGGGGGAGGGGGTTTACTCCGGACCCAAATTCCTAATATACTCATACCGGTCGTAATTTCTGCTGTATTGTAACGAAACGCGGTATACGTCGTGGGTAACTCATGAGAAAGAAGTGTTGTAAAAATGAGCTGAATCGGTCAATCGGAAAGCGGGGGTTTAATTTGTAATATATTTCAATAGAAAAGCCCGCCAGACGTAGGTTCACAAAGCCGCAAGGAGCGCTTTCTACCACTAGAGTGACTGTATCCTGTTCCTGCGTTAGATCAAAATACGATAATATGAGGTTTTTTGTATTTATTACGTAGTGTAGTAGGTACCATGTGTAAACATAACTCTCAGAAAGCAAATTAATAATTGATCAGTTACTCATTACAAAATTAAAAGAGAACTATTCACGTTTTTATTTTATTTATGTAGGATATTTTAAGCAAATTGTTCTCGAAAGCAGTCTACACTACCCAAATTCTGATGAAAGTGCTTAGTTATGCAGCTCCTGCGTGACGGACTTTTTAGTTTTTATATTCTGATTTCTAATATAAAGTCTTTTTGGTTTAAGGTTCCTCAACTCTGCCCCGTACAACTCCCCGAGTGAGCGACATCACAGACGGGAGAAGTTCTGCCCTTGGAGACAAAGTGACAGCGGCCACCTCCTCTACCTCCCTCTATGACAACGTCAAACCCCGGCAGACCCGGGACCAGGTGACTAGCACAGGACCCTCAAACACCACCGGCGCCCAGACCGACGACGAAAGGGTGAGCAAATAGAGGCATTAGAGCTCTCTTTGACTTCCTCTTTGGTCGATCGGTTCGCCAGACTGCTTGTCTCCAATACCAATCGTAGACGTTGTCATACCGATCCTCCAATGATTCAACTAGTTGCCATATATTTATTTAGTAGGACCTAAGAATAGAAAAGGAAAAAAAAAAGTTGAAAACATCGTATGCTTGTTTTGTATAGTGTGTTGAGTTCAAGTCCTTATAAATTATGTCTACCATATAAACTCCAACGCTTGCATGCATTCAAAAATGTTTGAAATACCAATATTTAGGGGAAACCCTAAAAGGCTTTAATGAGGTTTGCCTCATGCAAATCTCCCAAGTGTGTGGAACTCTCGCCCACCAAAAACCACTCATTACCGGTATGATTCCCTCTTGGAACATCTACTTTGGCCACTCTTCAAGAGGGTACCGTATTTACCCTTCAAGAGGGTACCGTATTTACCCTTCAAAAGGGTACCCTATTCACCCTTCAAGAGGGTACCGTATTTACCCTTCAAGAGGGTACCGTATTTTCCCATATGTTTGGAATTAGCTCCGTCGACGTCTATCCATACACATCAGTCATGACACGTCTCCGTACCCGTCATTTCCGAATAGTATTAGTCACAAAAATATGTGTTTTCATGACGGTTAGGGTGGGTTTACACTTGCTAGTTATTGCAGGAAATTTATATCAGACAGAAATTGCGACTAGTGTAAACCATGAGCAATTTATGTCTGAGATATATATTTCTATCACGAACTATAAGTGTCGACACTTCTATACCATCAGGTGTAAACACAGATTTATACGAGAAGAATTTAATTTCAGAGATAAATATCTTGGCTACTAGCTGTATTGTCGACACTTCTATACCAACAGATGTAAACACTGATTAGTTGTGCTTTTGGTGAATTTATCGCAAATTAGAACAAATCCAGAACTGTCCTATACATATCCATGACATAAATGTCTAGCTATTTCTGTCAGTATGTAAAACTTCAAGAGAATATCTATCCGACACCTGATATATATTTCCTGCGAGAAGTGTCAGATGTAAACGCACCCTTAGGTGAATGAAGTCTATTCACACACACTAGTCACGTGAAGGTTCAGTCCCTCTTCCAAATCATAACTGTCACCGGCCAGTGTCAGGCTAAATAGCGTTTAGAACGTCTCACGGACCCTGGCTCAGAGGCAGCTGCCACCTTATCAAATCAAATTGCCGGATCACAGGACCATATATACAGCGGAACTTTACGGAATAATTTTAGCACCGACCAACGGTGTAGAACTTAGTAAAAATAAACACTTGGAGTTATCACCAACTCAATCACCTCATTGTTTATTTTTTCGAATGTCTGAACTTCGATGGGATCTGCTTCCAGCAAAATACGATCAAATAATATTAAAATCCTATTTGGACTCAACACATTAGAAGCATACAAGCGATCTAGTAGCAAACCACAAGTTAGTTAGTAAGTCAATTCTGTCTTCTAAAGTAGGTCAAATTCCTGTTGAAACGTTGTATTATACCCGATTGACCATTGCATTAGAAATAGATGAAATTTAAAGTAGTACCCTCATATGGTAAAATAATATATCCAGTAATTCATCGTAGTACAATTTCTTTTGGATGCTCCGAAGATAACCTTTATCAAAGAAAATGCACCAAACGGACTTTAAAACTTTATCAAACAACGATTTATTATAGTCCAAAGCCAAAGAGATCAAGAAGAATTTCATAGTATAACTCCAAGAACCAAACTCTTTTCATTCAAAATGGACGAATGAATGACATAAAAAACTATATTCTAGGACCTTCTTCCCGTAAGAAGGATAAATATGTCAGATAATTAAAATAAATGAAGGCCTAACTTTTAAATTATAAGATAAAACTAAATAATTAAATTTAATTTATTAATAAAATGAAGAAGAGAAAGAATATAGAGTTAGTGGGTTATGGGAAGGGATGAGGGGATATGGATGTGAAGAGGGGGGAGAAAGTCGTGCAATATACACAAGGTTTACAGATAAATATTTAGTTATAAAATAAAATAATTAAAAAAAAAAAGAAAAGAAAGACAGAAAGAACGCGCTTTTACATTCAAGAAATAAGAAAAACCCCTACTTTCTCCAAAAATAGGTTTTGAACCCATAACTAAATTTGTAGTTTGTTTAGAAAATATGGTTAATAATATCACACCAATGAGGTTTCAATCCTCCATCCACGTCTGAATAATAATGAAAACAGTACCTAAACGTCTTATAATGCAAAATCGTAAGGACTGATTTCGAGAAAGGAGTAGTGAGCGAATCCTGCTTGTTAAAGAGCGTGATGTTTTGTTCGACCTTTCATAAAAATCAAACACACACGACTCGTCTAGCTTTGTGTCATTGTTTGGTTAGTTATAAAATACATTAAATATATTTAATAACAAATAATTCTTTTCTGGTCCCGATTTTTTTCTCGTCCAAAGTAACCATTTTAAGCTGATTGTTTTGGTCTAAATCGTTAAACTATAGTATTTTTAAAAAAATAAATAAGTTATTTATTCAGTTATTTTCCGAACTTAATGTTAAAATACTTTCCTGGCACTTAGGAATAATTTATTATTGTGAATCTTGTTTGATAGGCTTTTAATTGAGAAAGCAACATCGTAACAGAGATTTTTCTAGGGTCCGGCATCTACTAGGGTGTCATTGCTCACAGTTCAGTGTCATAAGTTGTTCCTGCTTCTTTTGAGAACGAAAAAAAAAATGCACTGATAAGACATTCAGACAGCTCTACACCTGATAAAAATGTCCTGCCCTCCAGGGCCTGCGACCCCCTTGCCCGTAGCATGGATAAATAATGCCGCAGTGCAGGTTAGCCAGCTAGCTACCCTCGCATCGTCCCCGGTGTATAATTCAGGAGACAGGCGTAATCTCTGCACACTCTGATCGCACATCACTCTCGTCTGTCCGCCATCTCATTAAATATACACACCCGAAGGTAGGTCCTTGGGTGTACAGCACATTCTCTTTCTCGCGGGGCTTTGTACAAGAGTAGGTCCCGACTTCGGGGGACTTGGATCTACAACTAAAGTCATGGGGAACACAGATTCGCAGGATTCCATCTTTCTTGTCGAAAGAAGACCCTCCAATATTCTCGAGGTGAGTGGAACTACTATTTCAACACAGAAGTTCAAAGGAAGTCCGACTTGCAGGAACTGCGTCATCTTAGCGCGTTTCCATAACTTGTTCTTATCCCTGTTGTCATTTGGAAAGCTTGGAAAAAGTTTGGTTAATATTTTGCAATAACGTTAAACTCATACTCTCATGAAAACTTCAAGAAAAGTGAGATTCAGACGCCATTATGTAGCGAAAATACCTCACTCGTCCTCTTAAACTTTTTAGGCATGAAAAGCACTATTACAATCAGCCAAAAATTCGTTCTCATTTTAAGTATCTTGTTTTACGAGCAAATTCATTTTTTTCTTAAAATCAATTATAAAGATAAACACCAATAAAGCACTTGGATAAACAAGAGTAAAGAACCGGTCAAACTAAAGAAGCCAACACTTTCGAAGTTTTAAGCACTTATTTCTCCAGTTGAGACCTTCCCATCGAAAATGTCTTTAGAAACGTTTTTGTCGAAAGGATTAATTAACCTTTAATGGATACTGTCCACTCACCACGATTTATCAACCGTTTTCAAGATATTTAAGAAAATACAAAAAAATCCCAGGAACTCTCGTGTCAGTTATTAAACTATTTTTTTTCTGAAAACATAGGGATCTGAGTTTAAATGTTTAGTAACAATTATTTAATTTATCAGCAAATGAAATGCCTCTCTCTCTTCTCCTTCTCTCTCTCTCTCTCTCTCTCTCTATATATATATATATATATATATATATATATATATATATATATATATATATAAGGAGGGCCCAAGGTTAAAGCTCTAGTGTCATCGTTTTAACATCATTTTAAGTTACAAATTAATTCAGTGTTAAGCCTCAAAATTTTGGGTTTATTATTTTTTTTTTCTATTTAAATGAGTTCATAGTTTATTAATTAGAAAATATCACAATTCATCAGTCAATTCTGAGTATGGTTTTGCCATGTATGGGTGTAATTATTCCGTCGGATGCAATCATCCCTGAATATGGTTTCAAAAGAAGCTTCAGAGTCAACACTGGAGTGGAGCGGAAATCTCTGGTGCCCACACCGGTGAACATACCCAATGGATTCAACGTCTACACAGATGGATCGAATACCTCAGAGGGGACTGGCTCAGGAATATGGTACAGGGGGTGTCAAGGGGGGGTACCCGCATTTTATGTACTTATTATTTATAATTTATTTGAATATAGTAATTCATAATACTCTTTATTCACAACTCATAACATACTGAACTTTTTAACATTTGTTTTATCAAAGGTTAACACCAACATATGTAACACCTCCCCCCGTTATAAGTCCAGCCGATTAGGTGACCTCCTTCTCCTCCCTGACCTCCTCGGTGGTGGTGGCAGAGGTTGCTGGTCCTCCTCCTCCTGCACCACTGGCTGTTCCTCAGCTGGGTAGTTTTCTTGGACTCTGTCCTCCTCCATCTCAGCTCTGGTGTCACCATCATCTTGACGGTCTGGTGCTGACCCCGACAGTTGCCAGAAAGGATTCCTCTTCTGCTCTTCCAGTTTTTCAACTTGGGTAGCCCGTATCTGGTCGATGTGTCGCCGAAGCAGCTTTTTTCCCACTTCAATAATATAGTGGAGTAGTCCACATCTTTTTAAGATTTTCCCAAAAGTCCATTTTTCTCCCTTCGCTTCGTAAATGCGAACTTGAACGGGATCGCCGGGCTCGAATTTCCTAACAGTTTGTTCGTCATTCCTCGAACCTTGATTATTCGTTGGGGCTTCCTGTACCGTCGTCAGGAGGGTTCTCATCTTCCTGCCAAACATCAGTTCGTATGGTGAGATTTGTGTAGTCGAGTGCGGTGTTCGACGATACTGCATTAAAATCAGCTGTAGTTTAAAATTAATATCACATGGTTCACGAATCAATGCTTTAAGTCCTTTCTTCACAATTTGAACATATCTTTCAACTTGTCCGTTTGTTTCGGGATGATATGGTGCGCTGGTTTTGTGGATAATATTATTATTTTTCATAAAGTCTTGGAAGTTTTTACTCCGAAACTGGGGTCCGTTGTCGCTCACTACGACCATAGGGATTCCAAATCGTGAAAATAGTTGCCGAAGTGAAGTCATTGTCCAGGAAGAGGTGGTATCATTAGTGGTGAAAACTTCCATCCATTTCGAATAAGCATCGACAACGATGAAGAAGTGAGTCCCCATAAATGGTCCAGCAAAGTCAATGTGTATTCGCTGCCAGGGTCCACGAGCCGGCTCCCAAGGGTGGATTGTGGTCTTCGGTGGATTGTTGGCGTTCAGACAACAGTTCTCACAGGATCGAGCGAGCTTCTCCAAATCACTATCGATGTTTGGCCACCAGCAATAGCTCCTTGCAAGGTTCTTCATCTTGGTGATACCGGTGTGTGCTGTGTGAAGTTCTGTCAGTATTGCCGTCCTCAGCGATTTTGGAATAACCGCTCGACCCCCTCGAAACAGATCATCATGTTGAATCGAAAATTCTTCGGCCTTAAGCCCTTCGCTCAATTTTTTCCAGTTCGCAAATTTCTCACTATACCAGAAATCCATTCATCCCGTTTTGTCTCTTCTTGGAGCTTTTCAAATGAAATGGACATCATTTGTATCTGATTAAAATAAAATATTTGAGCTTCGTCTCCTTTGTTATCCTGTTTCTCCATTTGTTGTTTATCATCCCAGGGAAAGCGTGAGAAGAAATCGGCATTCGCATGCTGATTTGTGCCTCTGTATTTAATGTCGTAATTAAAACCTTGTAAAAATTGTGCGTAATGGAACAACCTAGTAGCAGACATACACGGTAATGATTTTTGCGGATGGAAAATGCTCAGTAAGGGTTTGTGATCCGTTATGAGGGTAAATGGTCGGCCATAGCAATATTGGTAGAACTTTTTCAATCCCCAGTAGATCGCGGTCGCTTCTTTATCGATTTGGATGTATTTGCGTTCGGCTTTGGTTAAGGTTCGCGAAGCGTACGCAATAGGTCTTTCGCTTCCATCCTTCATGCGATGAGACAGAACTGCTCCAAGTCCATAAGCCGATGCATCAGTAGCCAAAATCAAAGGTCTGTCCGATCGGTATGTCGTAAGAACGCGATCGCTGCTCAAGTCCTTTTTAATTGTTTCAACACTAGCACTGCAATCCGGTGTCCATTTCCACTGAACATCTTTCCTCAAAAGTTGATGTAATGGATGTAATTTAGTTGCTAGGTGTGGGATGAATTTGTTGTAGTAATTTACAAGTCCAAGGAAAGTCCTGAGGCTATGTGGGTCCTTCGGTTCCGGGCAGTTGACAATCGCTTTGATTTTATCCGAATTTGAATGTAAACCGTTCTTGTCAATTTTATGTCCCAAATAACTGATCGATGTTTGAAAAAATTTGCACTTGTCGTTATTTAGTTTCAGTCCATTCTCTTGAATTATTTTGAATACTTGTGTCACCCTTCGTAATGTTTCTTCATAAGTCTTTCCTTGTACCAGTAAGTCGTCAAAGAAGTAACTGACTCCAGCAACTTGGTGAAACATTTGATGCATTATTCTATTCCAAATGCTCGGTGCGTTCTTAACACCAAACATCAGCCTATTCACCTAGTACTGTCCTTTTGGTGTGCTTATGGCCTGCATGAGCGCACTTTCCTCGTCCATTTCCACATGGAGGTACGCCTGCTTTATATCGAGGGTGCAAAAGTACTCACCGCCGCTCATTTTAGCGAAAATATCCTCAATTGTCGGAATAGGGAAATTGTCATCTTTCAATTGAGGGTTCAAGGTACAACTATAGTCGGCACAAAGCCTCACCGCTCCGTTAGGCTTCATGATGGGTACGAGTGGAGTTCCCCAATCCGATGTATCCACCTTCGTTATGATGCCCTCATCCTCGAGTCTGTCGATCTCTTTCTCAACCATATCGAGTATCGCGAACGGGACTCTACGGGGAGGCAAGTATATCGGCTGCGAGTTGTCTTTCAAGGTTAACTTACACCTGTAATTACGAACCTTCCCGATTTTCTCTGAAAAAATATCTGCGAAGTCCTTGAACAATTTATGCGTATCTCTACCTTGGCCATTTCGCTTTAGATCAGAAACATTTTTTATTTCAGGCCAATTAAGTTTTACTTTTTTCATCCATTCCCGGCCAAATATGTTGTCCACTCTTTGTCTAATTACGTACAGTTTTCCCCGAAAAGTTTGACCTTCATAAGAAACATCGACCAGAGCCATTCCCACAGGCTTAATTAGTTCCCCGGTGTATGTCCGCAAGCGTACCTTTGTTGGTTCTATAGGATGGTGTCCGACCACACGGTGAAATTCACTTTCTGAAATTGTGGACAATGCGGCCCCCGTATCCAACTCCATGCTAATTTTTGCTCCATTAAGTTTTAAGTCCACCATAAACTTCCCATCCCCCTTGGATTGGTATACGGATTTCATATGGTGCTCCTCATATTCGTCCCCGCTAATGCTGTCCTTGTCGTCAAGCATTTTGTTCATATTCTCAACCCCCGGGTTCCTGAGACAGACGCGAGCGATATGCCCCTTTATTTTGCAGTACCTACAGACAGCCTCCGTGAACTTACACCTTGCAGCTCGGTGAGAAGTAGCCCCACATCTATAGCAACGGCCTCGAAGCTTTGCGAAGTCCCCTGTCTCGCAACCTGTGTTGTCCCTACCGTCCTGATTCCCTTCTCTATCTTTACGGTTCGCTGCCTTTGCGAATTTGTTCCTTAAAAAGTCTTGTTTCCCACCTTTCCCTTTGCTGTTACCTAGTTTATTAATAACTTGTTCACTGTTACTAGATTTTCCAATCATTTTGCTATCTAATTGAGCGGTCTCCATGGATATGGCTAACGATACCGTCTCGTTGAACTTCATTTTTCGAGTAACCTGTAACAAACTTGATCTAATGCCATTATCAGTAAGGCCTCTTACAAACTGTGAACGTAGATGGGCGTCCACGGTAGTCCCATTACAATGTTCGCATACGAAATTACATTTTGAAACTTGTTTCCGCAAATTACGAGCGTACTCGGTAATCGTTTCATCCGGATTTTGAAGCCGTAACACAAATCTGTGTTGTTCTGCTATTTCCGATGATACAGCACCAAAATAATTTTCCAATGTAGTTATCAGTTCATTATATGGCTTATCAAAATATTTGTCAGGAGACGTTAGGCTACATAGTATTCCAAAAACAGCAGGACTCAGCGAGTTTATTAAAATTTGTACTTTGGTTTTATCAGCCGTCTGATCTTCTAAAATTCCTTTCAACCTCAAATAATTTTCTAACCTCTCTTTGTACAAGCCAAAGGTCTCCTGGCTTTCATCAAAAGGAGTTAAAGTAAATCCACTTACGTTGAGTCGCTGCTCTTGAGCCGGTCCTGCTCGAAGCGCGCTCAGAGCCTCTATTAGTGCTGCAATTGTGAGGTTACCTTCAGCCATTGTACTTGCCTGGTTCGAAATCCTCGTCGCCACTTTTATGTACTTATTATTTATAATTTATTTGAATATAGTAATTCATAATACTCTTTATTCACAACTCATAACATACTGAACTTTTTAACATTTGTTTTATCAAAGGTTAACACCAACATATGTAACACCGCATTGCCTAAGGAAGAGAGCCATCGGTCTTTCAGGCTGAGGTATATGCAATCCTTGCTGGCGCAATTCAGTTGAGAGGAACACAACACAGCCAGAAAAGATTTAATATTCTAACGGATAGCCTGGCTGCCTGTAAACCTTAAACAACCCAATGACTAAATCTAAACTGGTCAGGGAATGTAGAATGGAACTAAATGAATTGGCCAAGAACAGAAACTGTGTTGAGATCCACTGGATACCTGGGCACAGTGGAATCCCTGGCAATGAAAGAGCGGACCTAGTTGCAGAAAGAGGTGCCGCTATTGTACCAATTGGCCCTGCTCCCTTTTGTGGGGCACCACCGTCATTATTCAAATAGATAATTCACCATTGGCTGCGTGGGAAGCAGCAAAACCTTTGGGAGAACCAGACTTTGAGGCACACCAAATGCTTTATTCAAAAGCCCTCTGGAGAACCCTGGAAGGAGCTGAAGCTCCTAAACAGAACAGAACTCAGAGAAGCAATTGGAATAATTACGGGACACTGAAAACTGAATAAGCACCTTTATAGGATGAACTGATGGTCAACTCCCCCACCTGTAGATGGTGTGGAGCAGAAGAAGAGACACCGTTACACATCATCCGTGACTGTGAACGGTTAGATCATATACGGTTTAGGTACTTTGGTGGCACAAAGGATTCCAATCTTGAACCAAGTGAAATATCCATTAGGAGACTTCTGGACTACTGGAAGGTGATACTCTGAGGGGAGATAACGACGGGTAGCACAATAGGTCGTTTGGCCGTGGTGCGCTCCCACTGAGGAGGACAACCCGGAAGTATTGTATTGTATTGTATGGGTGTAATTACAGTTATGTAATTATTTTATAATGGATGATAATCTGTGATTTGATCCTCGATATTTCTTTCACGTTTTTCAACAAATGGACATGTTTCTCCCTGTTAGAGAGAAAATAAATACTCTGACCAGAATATTCTTGAATGATTCTATTTTACAATTACGTGGAATATTCAATAGTTTTTACAGAGATTTTCGATAACAATATTAAATATTTTAAATCAGACATCTTCGTTGTTCTTTCAAGTTGAATAAAAGTGATTACCTTCTATGATTTTTTTTATTTTCTGAGCTACTGTTTTCGATGATTATATCCTCACCATATTCTTGCTGCTTCTTGAAAAATAGTAATTAAAACTAAAGATCAACTGCCAGGGAGAAAGGCGCAGGTCAGTTTCTCATAGAAAGTAGAATTTTTAGATAGTGACAAGTTTTAAGAAATATAGTTACACTTATATATCGAAAGGTCCAATCATATTGTGTGTTCTCACACAAAGTATTAATGAAGAAAGAATAATAGAAATATAACTGAACACAAGCCTCACATTTTTACACATTTTCACTCAATAGTCATAATTCTCTCTGTTCGTGAAACATAGATTAAATAAATAGATTAAACACAATTGAACTGTTAAACAACTTTTTAGACACTGAAAAAAACAAGTACATTCATTGTTTTTGTCATCTGGTTGCTAAGTACTCCTTTTCAATGGAAGCTCCCTAGCAACCAAGCTTAGATTAATAAATCACGCAGTAATTACTTATTTAATTTTAAGGAGGCCCGTTGGCCATGAGTGTTAAGGCGTGAGCACTTAACACTCCATGCCAAAGGTCATGGGTTCGATTCCGACTATGCGGTGGTGGCTTTTTTTTAGAAAAAAGAAAAGGCATCAGCCCTATCCTGGCTAGAATAGGGTGGTAACCTATAGAGAACCCACCCTGAAATTCTTAGTTAATAATAATGGACGTTAAAATTGAAATAAATAATTTAATTACAAATTGTTTAAATTATAAATTTACATAAAACTATAAATCCCTTGTATTTAAACAAAGTATGTAAATCATAATTTTGAAAATAAAAAGCACAAAACAGGATCACTTGATTTCTACAAAAAGAACTTAATGTGTTCTCTATGTGATTATATTATCATCCACCTCAATAGAAAAGATTAGTAGGTAGAAAAAAAATTGTTAATAATTATTTGTGGTTAAAACGAAATATTTGAAAGCACAAATGAGGGCAAATATTTTTATTAAACTGAAAAAAGCATTAAATGAAAAAGCATATAATTTAATAATTATAAGCACTTTTTTTGTTTTGTTAATATGTAAATATACTTGTTTTCTACTATTTGCTGATTGTTTTTAGTTGCTTGATATTATTTGGACTATTGTTTCAAATTATTGCTTTTAGATGAACAAAGTACTAACATTTATAATTGTTTGCTAATTTAAAGGTATGACTGAATAATGTGTGTGAGAATGTTGAGTTTAAAATATTAGTTTATAAGTTAGTTCATAACAAATTCATTTCCAGGCAAAGCTAATTACTTAAGGAAATTACTTGCACGATACAAACATTAACCTCTAACAAACCACAAGAAATCATCCACCATTCTACATTGTCTAGTATCAATTTATATACAGCAATTACCTTTTTAGAGCTTGCTTTGTAGGAGTACAGCATCAATCCCCGGCCACCTCTCTCTGCACACATTTCCATAAATCCCTCACAGGTACCATGCATGACGCAGTTGCCAAATCTTGTTTTTGCTCTGTAAAAGTAAAACTTTGGGATTTGCGTGCTCTTTGAGGTGATGCCCGGAGGAGGAGATGGCTGTACGTGTTATAACTTTGACCTATTGCCGGGGCAGCAGAGCGGCCCAGAAGGATCGGCACTCAAGAGCGAAGGGACACAAGCAGGAGTTTCCGCAGGGAAGACTAGCACAGGAACCTGCACTCCTAGACTAATCAGGGACTCCACAACACAGTCAGGTTTGCAAGATTTATCTTTTAATTATATCGCCTTTATAACAACATATCAGAACCTTAGTAGAGAAAGGGTGAATCACGAAATCTGGATGTTGGGAAATCAAAGTCAAAGTTCTAGAAATGCTTCAGGATAGCAAGGGTGATGATTCTGATTCATAAACCTGATTGAAAAGTATGCAATTGAAATTCAATATTTCAATTTTAATTTATACAAGTGATTTATGGATAAAAAATGCTATGAGGGAAGTTCGCCCAAGAAATCAGACATTGAATGTTTCATAGATGATGGTGCTATCCACTTTAACTTGAAACTGTGTGAGATCTTTTCACTACGCTTTGCCTTGTTTCTCTGTTTGTGAAAGGCAAAACAGAGAAACAAGGCAAAGCGTTGTGTTACCTACATCTTTCTGACTCAGAAGAAATAAAATTAAAAAAAAAAAAAAAATGGTTTTAATAACTGAATTGATTTAGTTAATTCTACTTTGGGGGTGAGGTTAGCTCAGCGGTAGAGCACATGATTAATGAACTGGAGGACCTGAGTTAAAAAACCGGCCGGGGACTAAAGATTTTCATCTTTTACTGTTGTTTGAGGGTGCGATTCAGGATCTGAGACCATCCCTAGGCTCACCCAGCCTTTAATTAATTTTTTAATGATTACCTGCAAAGGTAAAAATCAGTCGGTCAGAGCATAGTACTCACCATACTGTCTCCCTAAAGTGATGTACTCCTCTGTGCCCTTATGGCCTGTGAAACAAAGGGAAAAAATAATTTTGCATTATTGACTTTTCGCCTGGCATATATTTGCTTGGGGAAATTTGGGTCACTAAAAAAATACAATAATTATTCATTATACAATAATATTCATAGAAAATCATTAAAATGTTTGGCGCTAATGGCCTACATGTCGATGCACCGTAAAAAAAAACAAAAAAAAAAACATGTAAACAGAGTTTTTTTTTTTTTTCATTATATATTTTGAAATGACCCTTTACTCAAAATTTAGGAATTATCGAAATAGGAAGTAGGTTTATATATCGTCGATACAAAAGCAAACTAACGAATATGAAAATCACCACTTTTCAGAGTGGAAAAGTATTTATTCATAACTTTTTTTTGGACAGTCAAATATTCGGCAGATTTGACCTTTTGATTGTGGAATACTTTCCCTTTAATAGAGTGAAGTCAGATTGAAGAATTTGCCGTAAATAAGGCCAGCAGAAATTATTAAAGATGGACAATGAAAGATGCATTTTTTCATATTTGTTAGTTTGCATTTGTATCGACGATATCTTCACTGCACACTTTAACTATTATTTTTTTTTTCTCATCCTCC
This sequence comes from Gonocerus acuteangulatus, assembly GCA_946811695.1. Lineage (NCBI taxonomy): Eukaryota > Metazoa > Arthropoda > Insecta > Hemiptera > Coreidae > Gonocerus > Gonocerus acuteangulatus. The sequence continues at coordinate 92,353,704 of OX328125.1, forward strand.
ATCCTCATCATCATGTTTCGCACCATTTTGGTGCCTCTTCTGGGAATTATGTTTTAAATACATAGGCATATGGCCTCAAATTCAGGAGGAGAACCTAAGCCTTTGTATTTGAAACGTAATCCTCTGAGGAGGCATCAAAGCACATTTGTGGGTAAGTGTTAATGGATATCATTTTTGGTATCTAGTAAGTAGGATCGATAAAGATATGAAGAAATTTTTCATGAGTGCAACCTCAATAGCTCCTCCACAATTTGAGCCTTAAGCCTCTGTATTTATAATATATTCAGTTAATATAAACAGGGACAAAATGGGTGTGAAAAATATAAGGATGAAAGTAAATAAAAATAGTAAAAGAGTTTAGTGATGTTTTATTGACCTCCCACTTATTTTGATAATTCGTAAATTTTGTATATACATTTTTTGTGATAAAAATGTTTATATTTTAGTTATTTACTGATTCTCTTCACAACTTTGGAGATTAGACTTTTAATTGTTTAAGAGTAATTAAGAATTGCCAATTCTTTTTTAACATAAAATGCTTATCACAATTCATTCTTAACAAAGCGAAAGAAGAAGTTTAAAAGTCAAATTCATTTTCAGGAAAAGAATACACTGAAGAAGGTAATGACATGGTTAGAGAAGCAGAAGTAAGACAAGCAAATAACAACAATATCAACAATATAAATAATAATAATAATAACAACAACAATAGAAGGCAAGGCTCACGAAAGGATATGGGTAAGTAAATTAAAGAATTTTGTGTAAGATCTGACACATTTTATTTTGATAAACCCTTATATATGTATCTCATCAATCTGTAGAACAGGACTTCCCAACCCTGGGGGGGGGGGGGGGGGGGGGGGGTAGAGAGATGTCAAAGGGGGCATAATCGTTTCGTATGCATTTCCGAAAATAAAATATATTTAACGCGTAGGTACGTTAACTGTTCCGAATTGCCATTCAATCCCTGGTATAGAAGTTTCAACAAGTCACAACACGACTTTTGACGCTCCCCCCACCCCAGCTTCCGCTATCTATCCATCGGGCACTCTTAAAATCATTTCAAATCTATTAAGTGAGATATTTAAGTGTGAAATTGTATCTATTCCCAAATAAAAGGTAAGCTAGATAAACTTGTTCGTAAAATTTAGTTTTAAGTTATTTTTATATTAGTAATAATTTATGTCCTAAAAATAGTAATAATTTTTATTCATAAGCTCGTTCGTGTTATTACAAGTTAACTTAAGGGGGTCATGAATATATTATTTTTGTTTTGGGGAGCCTCGGTGAAATAAAGGTTGAGAAACCCTGCTGTAGAAAATAATGTATGTATGTGAATATGTGCTGTCAGCACATTGACAGCCTCATAGACTTTAGAATTTCATGGCTTTTTTTTTTTGCTCAAAATTTGTAGCTAAATTTTAAAACAAATTTATTTTCCACCTACTAATGGTTAAAATGTAAATCACTCACACCTCTACTTACTAACTCAGCCACAGATTTTACATTTTAATAACCACCATGCTGAGTTATAGTTATAGTTCAATAACCACCATGTCACCTAATTTACTAACTCAGCCACAAATTGTACATTTTAATAACCACCATGCTGAGTTAAAGTTATAGTTCAATAACCACCATGTCACCTAATTTACTATCTCAGCCACAGATTGTACATTTTAATAACACCCATGCTGAGTTATAGTTACAGTTCAATAACCACCATGCTGAGTTAAAGTTATAGTTCAATAACCACCATGTCACCTAATTTACTATATCAGCCACAGATTGTACATTTTAATTACACCCATGCTGAGTTATAGTTACAGTTCAATAACCACCATGCCATCTAATTTACTAACTCAACCACAAATTGTACATTTTAATAACCACCATGCTGAGTTAAAGTTATAGTTCAATAACCACCATGTCACCTAATTTACGAACTCAGCCACAGATTTTATATTTTCATAACCACCATGCTGAGTTATAGTTATAGTTCAATAACCACCGTGCCATCTAATTTACGAACTCAGCCACAGATTTTATATTTTCATAACCACCATGCTGAGTTATAGTTATAGTTCAATAACCACCGTGCCATCTAATTTACTAACTCAGCCACAGATTGTACAATTTAATAACCACCATGCTGAGTTATAGTTCAATAACCACCATGCCATCTAATTTACGAACTCAGCCACAGATTTTATATTTTCATAACCACCATGCTGAGTTATAGTTGTAGTTCAATAACCACCGTGCCATCTAATTTACTAACTCAGCCACAGATTGTACAATTTAATAACCACCATGCTGAGTTATAGTTCAATAACCACCATGCCATCTAATTTACGAACTCAGCCACAGATTTTATATTTTCATAACCACCATGCTGAGTTATAGTTATAGTTCAATAACCACGTTGCCATCTAATTTACTAACTCAGCCACAGATTGTACAATTTAATAACCACCATGCTGAGTTATAGTTCAATAACCACTGTGCCATCTAATGTACTAACTCAGCCACAGATTGTACAATTTAATAACCACTATGCTGAGTTATAGTTATAGTTCAATAACCACCATGCCATCTAGTTTATCTAATTTATTACTTATCATAGCTATAGAGGAGAAGGGGATGGATGCTACATATGTCTAAGACATGCAATTTTTTTCCTTTCCGCCATAGTCCTGATGTGAAGGCTTGAATGTCAAGCCGAAACGTCGGCAAACATATAATACATTTCATTATCAAATTTAGTTTTATTAAACATAAAACAAAGCCATCACTATCTATACTTTCGTCTAACCATTTGTGTTTTTGAGATATCTGTATGGGTGAGAAAATGAGAGAGTGCTAATTTTAAACCATTCGCTCATATACCTTCATACATGGACATATATGAATTCTGAAGTTTGAACTAGAATAATGTAAATGGCTATATTGATTTTGAATGTCTTATGAAGAATTTTTCCACTTTACAGCAGGAAGAGAAATGAGTTTGGACTCGAATACACTCAAGCGCATGCTGAAGCCAATGAGCTCATTAGAAAGCCCAGTAACATCACCGGAGATGACAAGACGCAGATACAATTACTACAATCACTATCAGGGAACAGGACACCCCAACAATAACCGAGGAGGCCGGGATGTCATGTCAGAGTCAGAGTCTGGCGGGCGACATAGAGGAAGATTCTCAGGTAGAAAGCAAACATTAACTAGACAAAATACTATTTCCTTAATAAATACTAACTTATACAGGTGCAGAAAAAAAAATGATCCAACCAACAGGAAATACGAGGAAGTGAATTGTTGATGTTTCATTGCCTAGGAATATTTTCCAAAGAAAAGCCACCACACCTAGGGGGAATCGAACCCACGACCCTTCACACGGAGGGTTAAGTCCTCACACCTTAACACTCTCGGCCACCGGGCCTCCGATATCTGTTATAATAACAAATATCTGACAAGGTGGGTTAAGAGATGAGGCTGTGAAAAGGCATCAGCTCTATCCATGCAAGAAAATGGTGGTGACCTCTAGATAACCCGTTCTAAAATTCTGAATTAATTTTAATGAATGTTAAAAAATTTAAATAATATAACAGATATTCAAGCAAGGAGGAAAATAGAGCTCCATTATCATAATAAATCTGTTCATCAAATTGATCAAAACAACACTACCACTGCTGGCGACAGAAGCCACATACATACATTGAACCAACAATGCCAGGAGATTAAAAAAAAAAAAAAGTTAATAAGAAAAGTAAAAAAAAAAAAAAAGTTAATAAGAAAGTGGCGCTAATGTCCCAGAAGTCGATACGCCATAAAATAAAAATAAAAAAAATAAGAAAGTTTAAAACTAAGGAACGTTATGAATAATAATGAAATAAAATTTTAATATCATCTAAAAACAAATCTATAGTATTTTCATGCTCACAGAACTGAAAATAAAGTCTCTTTCTGCTTGATAACTCAGATTTGACTAGCTGGGCATCACTATTTCATACCATCTGAGCCGTGCTCATTATATAGAGTATTACATCTTCTGCTCTACTGCCCAATGCTCCAGTATTTAATATTAAAATATATCCCTGTGGTTTTCAGATGAGCTGAGCAAGACAACTTATAACTCCGGTGTCTGAAAAAATGAATAACTACAAAATCTCTTAACATTTATAGGCAAATTTTGATACTCAGGGGATTATTATCAAGATAATTTCATCAATTATTTTGTAACCATAGGATTTTTATCTGAAATAATATTTCTGTACCCTGGGGGTAAAGGACACCATGTCTATTTTTTTATTAAATTGACATAACATTATGTTCTTAACCCTTCAACGCACTGAGGGACATATATGTCTCACTTAAATCCTCTGCCCTTGCAAGGTTGTGAAGTGGCTCACAAATTAGTAGGATCTCTCAGAGGAACATATATGCCCCACCCTATTACTTGGAACCATATTTGTTTGAATACAATAAGTACAGAGTGGCAGGTGTTTTCAAGCCTCTAAAATAAAAACAAAAACAAGAAAAACCTGTTTTATGAAGAAAACGTTTTGTGCGTTAAAGGGTTAATGTGGATTTTTTGATCCATATAATGTTATAGGGCACTATGTCCTGTTCCCATAAATAACAAAGATAAGACAGTGAAGAATAAAATCATGTCCGTTTTCATTAGAGGTAAAAGACGCCATGTGGAGGACTTGGTTTTGTTTGACTTTGATCTCCAATCTCCAATCTCCAATCCAACCTATCAATGCCAATAACAATGTGAACAATTGTCTTTAAACTTTTTCTAAAAGTAACAAAGAAACAAATTTTAATAGTTCAAATTTATAGAAAATTGGTTCTCCTGAACAATTAATTACACATATGTGACATGGTGTCCTTTACCTATGGGGTACAGATATATATTCTTATTTTTACAGTTTGTTTCTTGATATTTTCATATTTATAGGCGTAATTTGAATTGAGTTCCTTTCTTTGTCATTACATCAAGAAAAATATAATTTGTTGAGGAGTTAGTTTAAGGGGGGAGGGGCACAACCCCCTGAGTTCGCAATAAAGATTTTTAACTTCTAATGTTGTCATTCGGAGGTTGGATTTGGGGCCCCAGATCATCTCTAGGCTCACCCAGCCTTTAATTAGTTAATTAATAGTACCTGCAAAGGGAAAAATCAGGTGGCCGGATCATAGTACTGGCCATACTATCTCCCTCAGGGCCCTTGAGGGAGATAGTGTAATTTTTTTAAGAGTTAGTTTAAGGAATTATTTACAATACCTGTTTTTTTTTTTTTGTTTCTTTTCATTATTCTTTACTTTTTATATTTTATGCAAAAAAGTAATATGCTTTATTTTTAATATAAGAGTCAATCCTTGCTGTACTTTAGTATTAAAAGTGCTAAATATATCATATCATAGTAATTTCATGCACCTTATTCCCTTTTTTTAAGGATCAAGATCATCACACGAAATCGGAAGGAGCGGCTCAGGTGGCGGAGGACCTGGGATGGTGAACAGGGTCGGAGGCAGAGGAGACCAGCTTTACCTCGAACTGGGAGGTGACGCTTCCCCGCCCTCTGACCACGTTCTCTTTGACAATCAATGCTACGCAACCACACCCAGTTCTAGCAACGGGAACTCAGACATGGAGCAGCCGACCGGGCGAGGTAGCATGCCCACTCTTCAAAAACACAAATACACTTTTTCAGACCAACACTGGCGTCATGTTGTGCATGGACTCTTCTTAATCACCTAAAATAAAAGCGAATTAAATAAAATAAACTGTGATAAAGTTAAATTTAAAGAAAAACTATATTTTTACTTGATAAAAAATAATCTATATTTCTTTAAAAAAGTATAGTAATAATAAAAGAAGTGAACAAATAATTAAAAATTATTTACTATTTATAAAAAAATATATACTTCTTTTAATAAAAATATCCAAAGTATTACAAAATATTTATTTAAGTTTCAAATAAATAAAACAACTAAATAGAACAAAAACAACAATTTTTATTATCAACCAAAAATACGAAATTAAAATCAGTTTTGAAATTCAAATAATCTTGAATGTGTTCTCTCCTTCCTTTTAAATCTTACAAAAAAAAAAAAAAAAAAAAAAATAGTTTAGAATTATTTGTACTGACCCCGCCTCATTTTTTAAAATTCTTTGTTTGTTTAGCAATTTTAATATATGAAAAACACAATTTTGTTCATATAATTTTTTTGTTTTTTGTATATATATTTCGTGGATCCTTGCTATTTTTTCGGGGTGTTATTCTCATAGAATATTGTTAGGGTGCTCAAGTCCATAAAGTTTTAATGTCACATTTGAAGCTTTTGTTGTAATGGCTGCGGGGAAAAAATTCAGAAAAAATAACATTTTGAAGGGCTTGAGAAATATTTATCCCAGAAAAATTACAAAACAGTTTAGATAATTATTATTAAAATTAATTAACTGGGTATTTTAAACAATAAAGCTTAGAATTCAACACCCCGCTTACTTACTCTATTAATTAACATTTTATGTATATCCCTCTAAAATAATTACTTTTTGATACTTATGACACAAAAAAAAAAGAAAGAATTTTTTTTTAAGAATAATTTGGAGTTCCTGCATGAAATATATCAATTTCATAGTGCTAAAATACATGATTATGGATGTTTCAAGATGCAATACATTAACCAGCAAGAATAAAACTGGCATATAATGAGACACTGCAGTACAAATATAAAAATATTTTCATTACATTCTCCGGGTTTTGTTGAGTAATAAGTGGATATTAGAATCACTTAACTTGCAATTAAAATGTGTTTTCAATTTTTACAATTTTACTTACATAAAAAATGGTTTATTAATAAAAGAATTCATAAAAAACATAGCCTTTGCCAGCGTAATTCTTGATTATGTGGATATTGACCAGGGATTTATCTTTCAGACAATTGCATAGGCTGAAATGATTAACAGCCTCCACAGTAAAGTGATTATTTTGCAAAGTACTTTAGAGGACAATACTGCTCTCTTAGTGGGGTGCTGGAGTCTTGATATCATTCTGGGGAAGCTTTGAAATTCTTTAAGGTTGTAATATTCTCCTAAAAACGACTTGGTAAAATAAAACATTACCGTTCATATGGAGGTTCACAAACATTATGATCAATCTTTCGAAATCTAATTATTAATATTTTAACCTCCCAGCAGGTGTGTTAGGATACCAAGTACCCCAGTCTCTATTTTCCGGCTGTAAAACAGTCGAAACACTTAGTTACCCTAGTGGTCCGAGGAGTTCATTCTCCGACTCCTCTTGCCACCCTTCCCGCCCCCGATCCAGGGAGCCTTTAATATTGCAAGCAAAAATGTGGGGCATTCTGTACCTCGCATGCCCACTCATGTTATATTTTCAGAATCTTATGGGTTTAGAATGTAGAAGTGAAGTTTTTGGTGATTTATTTTATCAGAAATTTTCAACATTATATTCTTTTAAACAAATATTTATTATTAAAAAATTTAAATATATATATATATATATATATATATATATATATATATATATATATATATATATATAAATAAAAACTTTGCTAATTATCATCAAACATACGTGGAGACTCTATACCCCTTGCGCATACTGATTTTACAAAAAGAAAATAGCCTACTGGGAGGTTAACAAGAATATTGACATTAATTTTTTGGGGAAACATTATCTCTTGTAGAGGCTGAAGCCTTGGAAAATCTCAGTTGCTTTGTGGTTTGTGGAGTGCAAAGTCTCCAGCACAATTCAAAATCGTAAATTATTCGCAGTAAAATAATTTGTTATTATTCAAATATATGAACAAATTACAAAACCATTGTTTTATATTATTTTTCTAAAAGTGTTAATCTGTGTGGGGCTCAAGGTGGCTGCCCTGCTTGCTCGTGACTATGACCTGCTTTGGGTTTTCATACGTTTCTAATGGGGATAGACTCAATGCCTTTCATTTTTAAATAAAAACCATCGCGTTTAGTAGGGTTTAGCTCAAAAGTCTAGAAGCAGAGTACTTAAGTTAACACTTAATCAATTGTGGCTATTGGTTTTCCAAAATACTTTTTATTCCCCTCTCCAAAGACAATACACATATTTATTAAAAATGTACTTTTTAGATTGTTCAGAAAATATCTGTATAATCTTTATAATGAAGCGGGACACCCAATATATAAATAAATAACATAAATCTATACAAATCAAGAATCAATTACAAAGCTGATCAATATCTCCAGCCATTTAATTCTTGGTAATTTTGGAATATAATTGCAAAAGTTAAAGATTTTTTAAAACCATATAGTTTTAAAGAATAGTTGTCCTGGAAGTGTGTTATTATATTTCATACTTATTTCTTTATTTTTTGTTTGTTTTTTATTTGTCTGGTACATATCAAAAAGTATTTTATACCTCCACATTGTCTATGCACAATCCATATAAATAAAATAATTTAAAAGGTACACTGGTTCTCAGATAAGTGGATCACAAACAAATTTGGCAGAAGAGAATTAAGGAAATGGCTTATAGTTGTAATAATATTATTTGTATTGTTTTATCCTGTGTGATATTGTCTATTAGTATGAACAACTTATTGTAGTTACATTTTAAAATAAAGGCATGTTTAAGAATTGTTTTATTTTTATTCACCCATTTTCTTTATTATTAGTTATTAGTTTTTACTTATTTTAGTTTTTGTTTCTTACGTTTTATTTATGAGCTCGTCCATACCTTTTCCCATTACTTCTTCATTATATTTTGACCTTTTGCAACATGCCATAATTTGCTAGAAAGCATGTTATTCCAAAGCCATTTTTCTGAATAAAAATGAGAGATACAACAAGATTCTGCTAAGCACTAAAAAAGATCGAAGACTTCTATATGATTATTATTATTTGTATTCAACAACCTTTTATACAAACAACAAATAGTATAGAAATTAACCCCTTCTCTTGCCAAGATAAGATTGAAGCCTTTCCTTTTAAAGAAAATCGAATGGTATTTGCATCCACAGATATTTGTTTTTCTTTTTTAGTTTATTTTTTTATTTATTAATTTTTGTGCATCGGCTGCTAAGGCCATTAGGACAATTTATTAAATATCCTTTCTAAGTGAGTAAGAAAATGAAATAATTTTTCATAAACACTCAGGCGATTATCAAAATGATTTTCCAAGGTAAAAACACATTTTCGTTCTTTCAATTTTCCCTCGTGTAATGCTAGGAATAAATCGATTGCATTATATTTTCATTGTAACCACAACATATTCTATTCAAGAAAAAAGAAACGAGGCTAAGTGAAATTTCCTTACGTTAAGCTTAATTTTTATGATTTTCAAATTATCATTTTTTTAATAATTTTATAAAATATTTCTATTTAAAAAAGTGTGAAGCAAATAATCAGTTTGAATAAAAAAATATGTAAAAAAAAAAAAAAAGGCAAATAAAAGAAAATTTTAACTTTTGATGAGCTGATATGAACAAAGACTGCTTGATTTGTTAGTGATCCACTTGATTCAGAACCAGGTAAGTACTAAAAAAAGAAAACTCAAAAAAATAGAAATATGTAAATTGCTATTTTCATAATAGTAATAATTTATTAAAAAAACTGGTTAATGTATTTTTTTTTCTTTTTTTGTGTGTTTGGAATCTAGATATGACCACGATATTTGAGCCAAGTAATAAACCATGTCATTAAGACAATAGTTCACACTCAAATATACAAGGGGGTCCCCAAAATAAATGGCCAAACTTTGGGAATCGATGCAGGATGAAAAAAAGAAAGAAAAAAGTCCTTTGGCATATTTCTCTTTTTGCTTTGTTTCCAAGAAAAACTCAAAAAAACAAAACAAAAAAAAAACATGATTGTGAATAAGCATTCTTTCATAATGCCTACGTAAAAATCATTAAAAGAATAAGTTTTATCTTCACAGGGAGCCGGAGTAGACAACATGAAAGGTGTTATTTCACTGGTCGTTTAACAAATAATGACTATTAAAAGTACACAAATTTCCAAACAAAAATAATAAATTATGCCTGAAGAAGGAGAACGAAGTCCGAAATGTTGTAAAAACTAAATATACAATTTGGAATATTGTAGCCATCTTTGTATTCTACCTATCTTAAAAATAATAAAAATATTAAACATTAAATGACCCTTAGCTCAAATATATAGAATTAGAGAATAAGTACGCCACACACTTTTTATTTCTCTTCCCTACATGTTTCGCCTGTTTCGACGAGGCCCTCCTGGTGGAAGGTTCTCCTCCTCAGGTTGAGGCTGAATTTATGTTTTAAGTATATTCCCCTGAAGAGGCACCAAAATGGTGCGAAACATATAGGGAAGAGGAATAAATAGTATGAAAGTGTGTGGCGTAGTTTTATTGACCTTCCGCCTTATTCGCTAATTCAATAAAAATATTGTTTATCTATAAATACCTATTTTTTAGGTTACAAATCAATTCATAGTTAATAATAATGGACATTAAAATAAAATAAAATAAATTTCTCTTTGGTAAAGCAGCCATTTTATCTTGGAAAATAAAGACAAAAATGCCCCTCAAAGTTTTATTTTTTCAAAAATTAACTTGCACGATTTGGCTTTGAACCTTTCCTTTGATGCCTTATCAATTAGGCTTCTGGGGTTCTTATCAGAGCTTGGAAAGTTAACCTTTTCATTGCTTGTAAATGAAGGGTACGCTCGAAGCTTATCCGTTTAGCTTGCCTTTTGTCTCTCTCAGCTTCCTCTTGTTATATACTTGGAATTATTAATTATTAATTTATAATGTCATATGAGGCGTATAGATGCAAAAAAAAAAAAAAAACATTATGAGCTGAAAATTGGATAGAAGCCCTTTAGCATCTAGAGGCCTCATATGTCCTTTAAGTTGGCAATTTTATAATAAAATAAAATAAAAATGTCTATCATGGAAAAGAAAATAACTTACATAAGCAAAAACGACTAAGTACTTGATTGATATAAAAATTGAATTGTAAAATTTGAACAGTACTTATATTACTGTTTCCTTTTCTTTCCTTTTTTTTAGTTTGTTTAATTTATCATTTGTACAATAAATTTATCTTTTTGGAAAAAATAAACTTTTAAATTTAAATATAATTAGAGCACTATGGCGCTAGTGGCCCAGACGTCAAAGCGCCATAAAAAAAAAAAAAAATAGAGCACTACATACTTTCCCAAAGGAGGGCAAAAGAAAAATCGTAAAAAAATGTTATATTATTTTTTTTGTTTGGTTGTTATATATAAGCTTTTATATTATTATTGGAGAAATGTCTGCCAAATAGAATTTTCCCTGATTTTTCAAATATGAATAAAGAAGCAAAAGGGGACATCAAACGCCCCCCCCCCTTGGGCATCCTATGATTAAGTCACTGATGGTGTTTACCATCTTGTATATTATACAGTGGCTTAATACACTTAAATCTTAATGTCCTCTTACTTCCCGACATATATCAGCGGTGCATTTTTTTAAACCATAGATTTTCTCAGGCTCATTACAGCCGGCTTCCTCGGGTGGTACTTGATGCTTGTTCGTTAGCTAAACGCAAAATGTCATCCACAAAGCTTTCAGTATTAGAAGTACCTTCTCCGAGCCTAATTTGACACAAAACAGTGGATTCCATTGATTGGCTTCAGATAAACCTGACTCTATCCCAATATTTCAAATATTGCTTCCATTGGATGAATTAAATGGCCTTGCTGGAAATGAAGCCCAGTAACATAATTAAAAAGATACCCAAGCATAAAACAGGATATTCAGTGTTTAAGTCTTAGCTTCGTAAGTTCATTTTTGTAAAAAAAAAAAAAAAAATAAAATAAAAAAAAAAAAATAATAAAAAAAAAAAAATAAAATAAAAAACAAATTATTAGGCGTGGAAAATATCGTTCAGTATATCATAGTGGTTAGATAAAAACAGACGGCCGGGGCATTGTTCTGACCACACTATCTCCCTAGTGTTCCAAATGGTCATGAATCAGATACCTCTATAGCCCCCTGGGCCATCATGGCCTGTTACGGGACTGATTTGTTGGCGGCACCTTAATAAATCTACATTTTAGCATAAAATTTGTTCAGAGCCTCTGCTCAAATTCAGGAACATAGATATATATATTTAGGTCCACCTGACAAACCTATGTAATGTACTGTATAATATATAGTCTTCTTTTTCGTACATGGCCACCATGCATACGAGAACGCCAGCGGACTCATTTTTGTGACACTTTTTTGTTATGCTTAGGTCCACCCGACAAACCTAAGTAATGTACTCTATAACATACAGTCTTCTTTTTCGTACATGGCCACTCTGCATGCGCGAACACCACTGTGCATGTGTGCGAACGCCAGCGAATACTTTTTGTGACACTTTTTAGCATAAATATGCTTTAGCAGTGACTAAACTTGAAAAAAAAAAGTTACAAAAAGTGTCCACTGGCATTTGCGCATGCACAGTAGCATTCACACATCTGCAGTGGCGTTTGCGCATACACATTGGCGTTCAAGCATACGCAGTGGCCATGTTCGAAAAAGATGACTCTATGTTATGGAGTACAATACATAGGTTTGTCGGGTGGACCTAAGCGTTACAAAAAAGTGTCCGCTGGCGTTTGTGCATGCACAGTGGCCATGAGACTATATATAGGTTAAGTATTTATGTTCCTGAATTGGAGCAGAAGGCTCTAAACGAAATCATTTTTATAAATTAAATTATAATTAAATTATTAAATACAATTAATTAATCCATAATTGTTAGGAGATATACTATTTTTAAAGAGCTAAAATTATACGATAAAACTGTGGGATTTGCAATAATTTCTGCGTATTTGTAACGTTTTTTTCCAGTTTAGTCACAGCTAAAGCATATTTATGCTAAAATAAAATAAAACTGTTCTTAAAAGTTAAGACTCAAATATAAGCAATGAAGTTTGACACTACTACCGTATTGTTTATAAAAACAAAAAAATTCAAAATCCTGTAGTTTATGTACCACATACACACTCTCACATAAAATTATACAGATTATTAACAGATATAGTTGAAAAACATTACAGTAAATCATTATAAACCAACCCTTATACTTCATGGTTTTAGGGCTTGTATCCACTTCTTAAATACCTCTCTAGCTGTAGCAAACTTTTTAATCTCACCTGGACATAATGATAGTAAATAAGAATATATCTCATTCAGTATTTTATTATCTTTTGATATTTATAGTGAAATGTTTTTACCTGAAAACAGTTTTAAAACAATTTGATGCTCTTAAGCTAATGAAAGAAAACAATTATTCACTGAATGTGAGCTTCATTCAGGTAATACCTAATAGAAATTATGCATGAACTTTGATAGAAAGCTATTTGAGGGGGGAATTTTACAAGGGCGATGTGTAGAAACAATAATCACTTAATTCGGAAATGACACATGTGTAATTTTTACCGGTTTTGAGAGTATCTGATTACATTGTTCATAGATTCATCTTTTAGTGCAATAAAAACACATGTTTCATAAAACGTTCTTTGAAAAAATGTTTCAAAACATTTTATTCAGTTCAGAAAAGATCACTTCTGGATTCAGGATAATCTTTTTGAGAGAGAAGATCGGTGATTGTTGTGATTGCAAAGCTAGATAACGTTGGGGTTTGGTTGTAGACCAAAACAAATTCTACTCATCACACAGATTAAATCACCCGACGGAGAGTTAACTGAAGCTTTACGTTGGTCCTTTCTTTGATAAAATTATACAGAAGCCATTAAAAGAAAGAAATAAGCATGGCGAATGTCATAAAAGTGATAAAAAGGGCCATATAATATAATAAGGTAGGGAAGGATCAGAGTTTGAAGCTCAGGTGCGCAATGAAACATTTTATCTTCTAGTGTTGTCATTCAAGGGTAGTAGAAGTTGGGATCCTAGATTACTTCTAGCCTTTAAGGGGTAACTTCAAAGAAGAAAACAGGTGGTTAATGTAGTACTCGCCGCACTAACTCCCTAGTGTGCCACATGGTCAACAATCAGGTACCTCCACAGTATCTGTCTTTTTGGTTGTCTGTTCTCCTCTGGAAGGAAACCGTAGGAGGGTTTTCCTCTGGCTCGGTGACCATTCCTGGTGCTGGGGCCCCAGGGTGCTTAGCATTATGGATGCTCAAAAATGGTACTACGGGTGGTGTTGGTGGCAGGGCCCCTGCCAGGTCCGTGGTTAGCCCGTAGCGGAGTAGTGACCATGTGTGTTGGAAGCACTGCAGACGAGTGACCAAATCTTGGTGGGGTTCTGAAATGAGCGAGACTAATAGCACTCCGCTTCAAGGTGGAAGCTGCACGTAGTTGGTATCCCCCCTCCCGAAGATCATCTCACGAGCCCCACAGCCTTGCAAAACCCGAGAGGCTTGCAGGGATATCGTCATCTTTGATGGCCTGGGGGGGAGTAGGCGGGGGGCCTGTTTTAGGGCTATCAAATGCTGGGTACGACCCCTTTTGCCATGTCCACCTTCTGAGGCGCACACTCCTGACTCCTCCTACTTCCCGTAATATACCATTAGCAGTGAGTTTTTTTAACCTAAAAACTTTCCCTGGCATTACAGAGGGCATCCTCAGGTGGTATACTTGATTCTTTTATGTTAGCTGAAGGGAAAATGTCCATTTTGACCACAAAACGGACAGAATTTTTTTCACGGACATTTTAGGGACTTTTTGCTCTCAGCTAACGAACAAGCATCATTTACCACCTGTGCAAGACTACTGTGATGCAGGGGAAAGTTTTTGGTTTAAAAAACTGCATCACTGGTGATATATGCTTGGAATCACAAAGCGGAGCATGAACTTAAAAGAGAATATTTTGTTTTGTGCTAAACACGTGCTTTGTCATAGAAAAAATTATTTATATATTTTCATACTCAACAAATATATGTATCAAAAAAAGAAAACAAATATTAAAAATCTGTTTAAAATAATTTTAATTTGATCAACAATAACCATTGAAAAAGAAATTCCATATTGTTAGAAAATACTACCGTTGTTAGATCCGGTGTAGTTAGATTTGAAACAAGTCCATATTTGTTTGAAGAATTATTGAATATTTCAATTATTTCACATACGTGTTAAATTGATTGCAATAGCTTTCATCAGGATTTATTTAAAGAAATTATTTTAATATCAATCTAGGAAATTGTTAAATAACTATAGAAATCGCTTTATACAGAAGTAAATAACTTGTTTGTTTTGGTTTTGTTTTTTTATAGTAGTTTCTCCATTCAAAATATCCACTTTTTCACTGTTTGGGAATGTACAATTTATTCACACAACTCACTATCAAAATAAATCCAATGAAAACACCTGAAACCACTTTACTTCCTATATTTTTTACTATGAATTCTATGTTTATAGTTTTTTTGTTTTTGTTTTGAGGATGTTGAATAGTGTGTTGAATAGATTAATGCATGAGAAACACTTATAACATGAATGTTGATGAATCCATCCCTGAGTTTGATTGTTGTCGTTGAGCATCTTCTAACCCTCCGAAATGCTATTCCTTCAACTATTGGAATTTATTTTCTATGTTTTGAAATTAAATTGATCTCAAAGAGTTATGTTCATTTTAAATGAGTAAACCGGATCTTGGAGGTAAATATAATTAAGGCAGCTCAAGTCAAAGTTAAAATATTTATACTACTTGGAAAGTATATAATTAATTTTATTTGAACTATTTATGCATTGTGCTTAGTATAATTTCTTAAGCAATATAAAACTTTTAAAATGTGTTAATTTAAAATTAGACACATTATTAATAAATTATTAAGCAATTATAGGGCTCGCGAATTTTATAAGCAATGAAGTAATGGATCAAAGTTATTGAGTTTAATTAAAATTATTATTACAATTCTTTTTTGACGTAGCAAAGAATAAAGTAAGTGAAAGTAATACATTGATATCAAGTGGTCCTCCAAAGGTGGTTGCTTGACCATTTTAGAAAAAATTGATATTTTTAGTATGAGAAGGAAGTTCAAGTCAATTCTAAATAACTCCCACTGCCCAGAAATCAAGGAGTTAGCAACTGTAGCTTTCATATTGCGACAAGCTTAACCACTTTCAAAAATTCATAGCTTCGAAAGTACTTAAATATACAAGTTGAAATTTTTACAGTGGTTTTATGTTACAACGAAGTATAACATATAAAAATATTAGATTTTAGATTTTTATCAAGTCCCCCACTAGAGATATTAAATCCTAAAAGTATCAAAAATTGCAAAACTTTGGAGTTTAAAAATTTATAAAAAAAATAAGGGAACACATAGCAGGATTAAGAATAATTTTAATACAAGCTACTTAGCTAGGTTTGTCATCGTGCCAAAAATTAACTTTGATGTACATCCCCTTAAGCCAAAAAATTACACTCAAAAATGCCATTTTGAGAAATATGTATAAACAGTTGTTTTCAATGGCAGTTTTCGTGTATTGGACTTCAAAATATTCAGATAGTGAATAAGATATAAAAAATAGTGTTTGAATTATTAGTCTATGACTAACCAGTCCTGAGAAAATTGCTTTTCCTTAAGAGCTTATAAACTCAAAAATCAGGATGCGCGGTGAAACAAAGATGGCTGCCATTTTCAAACGGTTGTCTCTAAAAATATTTTAAAAATTGTTTTGAACCACTTATTCCATATGTTATTGATGGTAAAAATGTCATTTTTTTCTAAAATGGTCAAGCAACCACCTTTGGACCATTTTATATGGAAAACAATGATTATAACTATTAGTCTATGATTTACCTGTCCTGATAAAACCTTCTTTTTAAGAACGGGAAGACTGATTTCTATAATACTCCAAGAATACATTAAAAGCATCAAAAACACACAAAAAAATTATTTAAATCGACATTTCTTCTCTCCACAGGGTTTCCCAACCTTTATTTCGCCGAGCCTCCCCAAACCAAAAATAATACTTTTTTGCCCCCCTTAAGTAACGTAATTTGTAGAACAACTGAATAATTTTATAAACTAAACGTTTATTTATCATTTGTAATAACACGAACGAGCTTATGAATAAAAATGATTACTATTTTTATGGCAGAAATAATTACTAAGATAAAATTAAATTTTACAAGCGAGTAGCTTTTTGGAAAACAAATACATGGCGTACAAAGTTTAATATACTTAAAAAATTGTCTTTTATTTGGGAGATGAAACAATCTCACACTAAAATATCTCACTTAATAGATTTGAAATACAACTTGCATTTTTATGCGAACGAAGCGAGTACGGAACAAAATTGTTTTTCGACTGTTAGATGGATGGTTAATGTACCTACGTGTTAAATACATTTTTTCCCCCGGAAATGCATACGAAATGATTACGCCCCCTCTGACGTTTCTCTACGGCCCCAAGTGTAGCGTGCCCCCCCCCCTAGTAGGGAAGTCGTCCTCTAGATGACCTTGCTCTAGCTTGATGAGCTAAAAAAATTCCCAATTCAAGTTCGTTAATCAACAATATCATATTGATATATGAAATGTACCTCAAGAATAATTTGGAATTTGCAAAATAATGAAAACAGTTTAAAATTAAATACTACTGCTTGAATATAAACTAGGGGTTGGATAAAAATTGGTTGATGAGTCGAGATTTAATGATTTCTAGGTTGGTAGTATGGCGGACAGAGGTAAGGAATTCTATAGCTGTAAGCACGGTTGACCAATGATTTTTCGAATAAAGCTGTATGGTAGGAAGTAATATTAAGATTGGATGTTACAGGAGTAAACAGAGTTTTTTAATTTAAGGAATTGAAAAATATTAGGTCTTCTGGATCGAATTACTAGGTAAATGACTGGGCCCAGGAAGTACTGGCGACGATAATCAGGGAATAGCCCATTTATCTCATTTTTAACACTTTTTTAAAAATAAAATCGAGGCTCCAGTATTTTAATGCAGATGTGGAACCAGGAGGGTGAAACCGGCATGGGCGTATATATTAAATAATTTCGGGGTGGCGGGGGGGGGGGGGCTGAGACCATTTCTGGGGTATGGAATACTAACAATTTAGAACTTGGAGTAGTTTTAACCAACTAAAACGATATTTCACCCAAAATAAAATATTTTTTATTTACTAAGTGATCTTATTTAATTTATTTTTAAGGGTTTATGACACATTTGTACCGAACAAATCAAAATTGGGGGGGGGGGGGGCTGCAGCCCCCTCAGCCCCCCTTATAAACGCCCAAGGAAACCGGCCTTGCTCCATAGGCATCTAAGGTCATGCTGTTTTTCGTCTTGTAAAGGATAAGCACAACCGAACCCCAATAATAGCTACCTTCGCAATCTCGATGGTCAATGATCTGTTCTCAATTTAATAAAATAAATTGGGGTCTCCTGTGGTCTAGTGGCTAGCGCCTTAGATTCAAAAGCGGGAGATGGTGGTTGGATTGGATCCCTACCGGCAGCAGGAATTTTCTCATCCCATGACTCCTTGGAAAAATTCCTTGCTGCACCCTGGATGTCGGCACTAAAGGCCTAGTTACCGGAGCGCCGTCAAAAAAAAAAAAAAAAAAAAAAAAAAAAATTACACTTCATTCTTCAATTTTGCTCTTATTATTCAAACTGATGTGTTAAATACTTTCCCTGAGGGCAAAATCCTGAATAAAATTCAATAAAAAATTTATTTGATAAAACAAAATAGAGTTCTATTGAATATTTAAAGCATTATAGGTCATTTAGGACATTGCAGATTCATTCTGCTTTCAAATAAAAACTTAATATTTACACTATCTTTATGGGTGGGGGAAATATTTTTTTGACGTTATACATCCTAATTTTCTTAAATACAGGATGTTTTTCTTGAAAATTTAGCTCAAAATTACTTCAATTTTAAACTTTCCATTCAATATATTATTGCTTAAGCCGCCACTGTGTGAAATGGAATTGTAATTAGTTTTTTTATGTTGCCAATTAAGAAAGATAATTAAATATGTACTATGGCTATTCATTTAGCTATTTATTAATGTTCAAGTTTTCAAGAATTATAAGGAGGAGAATCTTAAAATAGACTTTGTAAAATTTAATTACTAAATTATGAAATATTAAAATCTATTAAATAAAAACTAAATAGTGGAACATGCAATCTGATTTATGAACAACATACACACAATAAATACACAGAATCGAAAAATATAAATAAAATTAATAACAAATTGAATTAATTTATAATTAACATCAGCCGACTGGGTGTGGTGTTGCGTTTCTAAATTTAAAATGTCCCTTTACATAATTTAGAGCATGTTTGTAATTATATAATTGTAATTTATTTTCCTATAAAGAATTATAACCTTTTAAAATTTACAGTCTATAAGAGTCCATCAAGTATTTAAAAAGCAATTGTTCATAAAGTAGAAAATAGCTTTATGACCCCAGTAGGGTAACTATAATTCAAAGCATGCATTTGATATTACCTAAATTTTTAATCACATATTTTAACACATTCTGACTCTTATTTCTTCAATAATATTGTTTTGTTAATATATTGTCTAGGTTGATGCAATACTTTATCATAATTTCTTTTATGTTAGTATAAATTTAATAAATGAATCATATCATACATAAAAACAAATATGATATTCATTTTACAAAGACTACCTACCAACTTTATTAAATAAAATTCTCGACAAAACAAAGTTTCTGACTTTAACTTGACAATTATTCCCATTTCAACTAAGGTCAATGATAAGTTTATGAAACTTTTTATGCAAAAAAATCATTTTAAAGAATTTGTGTTTTTCCCCATTTAGTCCATTCTTATTTTTAATTTTAATTTTAATTTTGAATCCCCTCCATTTACGAGCCTTTTGAATCTAATGGGAAAAGTAATGGAGGAGTGTCCTTCCGAAGGGAAACCCGCAGCGAAAGTGTTAAGCAACTTAGGGAACTATGGATTCAATGAAAATTACAACAAAAAAATTGACGAAAATAACAAACTATCATAAACTTAGCATAGGGTTTCATACAAAATTTGACCTAGATAAAATTGATTCTTATGTATTTTGATGAACTGAGGCTGAATCATTTATAGCATTTAATCCTTGCTTAGCTTTAATAAGATCATTTGATATTTTCATTTATTTCTTGTTATTGTGTAAGCTAAGCTAACAATAGAAATAGGCTTAGCACAAGAAAATATGCAATTACTGGCAAGTATCATAAAAGCCATCTTCTTTTTCATCTCTTTGATGAAGGCAGGGCCGCAACATCTCAGAGCCGGGCCCAGGACCAGATCACAGGCCCCCACTTCTCAGAGTCAGACTGAAAATTCTAGTACTTAGCTACAGGACTTTGGACATTTTAAAATTATTTTCATCTTGCATTTTGAGCGAAATGAGAATAAAAGCCAACAATCGGTGCAGTAAAGGTCACTTTCGGTAATTGTAGTTTTATTACGACTCCTAATGAAATATACTATTCTGGGACTGCAATTGTTTTGTCGATTATGTACTTTGAAAAACTATAGATCCAATTCAAATAAATGTAGGCTACGCCCGTTTATATTTCTAAACCCCATTCTTTTTACAAGCTCATAACCTATACATTTTTTTCCAATTAGCGAGGCCCAGCCCGGGCCCCCACGGCGCCCGGGCCCAAGACAACAGTACCCGGCAATCCCCCCATGTGGCGGCCCTGGATGAAGGCACTGAATAATCATAAGTAACTGACATTATCCTTATTTACAAAAGAACAAAGTATTTGCTTCCCCAACTTATGATGTTATCCCGAAAAAATATGTGCTTGAACGGCAAAGTGCAACTTCATTTTGTAACTTATAAGTCAATTTTTCCAACTTCTAAATTAATACCCAACATTTTTTTTTTTTTATTCCTATAAAAGTTATCAACCACTGGACACTAAAGGCATACCCAGGGGAAGAAATAATTTACTTATAACAAATCTGAGGACCTTTTTACTAACATAAAAATAAAGTGCTACCACTTTTTAGAGAACTTCACTAAGTTATCTAGGTTTAATAAAAATAGAGATAGGCCAATCAGGTATCCCAGTTCTAAAACTTTATTATTTATTTATTTAAATTTTAACGTCCATTTATTATTAACTACGAATTTTAGGACGGGTTATCTATAGGTTACCACCCTTTTCTAGCCAGGATAGAGGTGATGCCTTTTCTTTTTTCGAAAGAAAAGCCACCGCCCCTAGTGGGAATCGAACCCACGACCTTTGGCACGGAGTGTTAAGAGCTCACGCCTTAACCCTCACAGCTACCGGGTCTCCTCTAAAACTTTACATTTTATTCATTGAAATCAATATTTCGACTTAATGCCACCATCAGAAATCTTTGTTAATTTCCCAGTCAATTTATATAAAATATATTTGAAACAGGTAAATATGTTATTATAAAATTGAACGACAAACATAAAAATGAGATGAATCATTTAAAATGTGATAATTTTTAGACCGAGAAATTAACAAAGATTCCAGATGATGGCATTAAGACAAATTATTGATTTCAGAAAAAAAAAAAAATATGAATTTTTGGAACTGCGAGACCTGATTGGCCTATCTTCATTTTTATTAAACCTATATAAATAAATATTTTAAAATGGAACCAAGTTTTTATTAAGAATAAAAATAGTATTTTTGAGAAATCGTTGTTTAAGTTTACTATTTGAGTAGCTACTTAAATGCACTTTAAGTTTACTTTGAAGGATCTCCTAAAGAGAGAACATTACTGTATTCAGTGACAAAGTTCCACAAAATAAATATCTCAATTTAGGAGCAATAAATGGTTTCTGCAAGTAACTTAAAGGACGATTTAATTAGAAGTTTGAAAACAATCAATCAATGTTTATTTTATCTAATATTTAAATGTATTACGTACAAATCTATAGAAAACAAAGTAAAAAGACGTTACGAAATACAAAATAAAATATGAAAAAATTAGATAAGAAATGACAGGAAGAAATTTGCAAAATGATAGAGGATCCGATTGCATCTCAGTTTTTGACATGATGCAAAGCTTTTCCAACGTTGGAATTAGCTGGATGCTTTCTATTGATAAACGCTTTCATAAAGTCTCTGGTCCACCAACCTGAGCTCCCTGTGGATTTTGGTGCTCCTTATAAATTGGTGGCAGGGGCCCAATTGTGGTTCGCCTGACGCAGGGCAGTGGGCATGTGTTGGAAGCACTGCAGTGGAGTGACCAGAACTTGGTGGGGTTCTGAATTGAGTGTAACTCATAGCACTCTGCTCCAGGGCTGAAGGTATGTATAGTTGGTATCCCCCTCCCTATGGATCATATCACGAGCCCACAATCTTGCAAAACCCCCGGGGGGGGGGGGGGGGGGGAGTATCCACGTCTTGATGGCCAAAGAGGTAGCATTCTAGAGTTTATAGAATGCTAGGCATGACCCCTTTGCTGTTTCCACCGTCTGTGGAATACACTCCTGTTCCTTATAAATGGGATGGAATTTAAAATGATTCAGAGAATTTTGTTTGGAAAAATCCAAAGTCTTCGTCTGTCAGTGTTACTCGTAACATAACTGAACTGGGCTTGTATAAGTAAGTAATGGCAGACCCACCTGCCTCACAGGTTTAGGACTGACTGTAGTCGTCGTATTTATGAGTGACACAAAGATTTAATTTAATGTGTAGTCTCCACATCAACCTTGGATCACAGTAAACATAATGGTCCCATACACATTGGTCTCTAGGAGTGCTTAGGAAACCAAGAGCACCTTGAAACAAATTCACCTTTCACTTTAATAAGTCGGGAAAAACTTTAAAATTTTCTTGGTCGACTAAATTATTTTCTACTTCTTTTGACAAAAAAAAAAAAAGTTTACAGTACCCCTGGAAACATGACAGAAGACAAGCTAGCAAGCCTATTTATAAATTTTAAACCTTTATCACTGAATTTTTACTTCAAAAACTCTGACCTGAATGGTTTTTAGCTAAAAAAAACAAAACAAAAAAAAAACAGAAGATTGAGAATAAATTCAAATTAAAAACAAAAAACAAATTAAGGCTCTTATAAACTGTAATTCATCCCCCAATAAAATTGTGTATGATTGGATGTAGTTTTTGTTATTTAAGTGTGACCAATTAATTAGATAGGGTAGAACAACAATTTTTGTTGCAGGTTACCAAAGAGACGGAGGAGCAGTGAGTACTCCGAGCTCCCCAACGAGCCGACTACTCATGGAGTACGAAATGCACTTGAGAAATACTCTTGCCAAAGGGATGGATGCAGAAAGCTACAGCCTCCACACATTTGAAGCTCTTCTTACACAGAGTATGGAAAATCTGGGTGAGTTACTGCATTCAATTTGTTTTTCCTAAAGCTATTGCATATTTTCATCCATTTATTGCGTAAGCTAGATAACAATGAAACAGACTTAGCTTAAAAAAAAAGTAATAACTGGCATGTATTGTTCACAGAACTTCTTGTTTACATAATTATTTAATACTTTTTCAAAAAATAACTTTCCCTCAGGCCTAGACATCTTATATGATGGCTTAGATGACATCTTATATTTTGTTTCTTGGTAAAAACACTACTAATTATAAGTAACTGACGCTTTCTTTTTTTCTTAAATGACCAATTGTCTGCTCCCCCATATTATGATGTTATCCCACTCGTAAGGCAAAGTACAATTGTAAATTATTACAATTTCCAAATTAATTTTTTAAATTTCTATAAAATATCTCAACCACTGGAGACTAAAGTGGAATATATAATTTACTTATCGCAAATGAAAGGAAATTTTTATCAACACGAATAAATAACCATTTTAAAATTAAGGCATGTTTATTTGAACAATAAAAATAGTTTTTACAAGAATTTGTTGTTTTAGTTTACCTAGGGAGATAATATTCAATATGTATCAATACTTAGCCTAAGGCTAATACATTTTAAACTTCTGATTGATAAGGTTATAACTAGAGCCCGGAAGTTAGGCATTTATTTTTGGTTAAAATAGGCAGGCAAAAAGGCAGTTAAAATACTGAAAATAGGCAGTACTTTAGTTAAAATAGGCATTTATTAGGAGTGAAGGCAAAGATGAATCTTACTCATTATTAGAGCCCGGAAGTTAGGCATTTAATTTTGGTTAAAATAGGCAGGCAAAAAGGCACTTGAAATACATAAAAGTACTTTAATTAAAATAGGTATTTACAAGGAAGGAGGCAAAGAGGAATCTCATTCCTAATTATCAATTAAAAGGTGCATTTTAAATACTGTACTTACTCTTACTTTCCCTGATTACAAGCTACAACAAGATGCTTTCTTAAAGTATCAACTGTCATAGACAGACGCTTGTCAGAAAGAATGTTTTTCATCATGGAAAAGGAACGTTCTACTTCCACTGAAGTGATAGGTGCAAATTTGAAACAAGCTACATCGAAAGGACATATGCCAGTTAAAACAGAATTTTCGCCTTTCAGAACATTACGAATGTTCTTAATTTTTTCGATGTCCACATTAGCACTCAGAACATGTTTAACTTTTTCACTGACACTCTTTCCTTTTTCTCCTGGTGCTTGGAGCAGTTGATTTACAGCATCTTCGAAGATCCCCATAGATGATACCAGCGAATCATCTCTTTTCTCTAACTTCAAGATTGCTTCCGGTATCACACTATAATGTGCTTTTATAAATGCCAGATCATTGCTAAGCTCTTCTTGGTCCAGCAACTTTTTTACCTCGCGAACTGAACTAACTTCGTCTACTGATACTGCATGAACTACCTCACGTATCTTGTCCAAGTTGTTGCAGTAATATATTACTGCTGAGATCCAGGTTCCCCATCTGGTAAGAACTGGCTGAGGAGGTAAAGCCAGCTCTGGTGCTATGTCCTTAAAAACCCGGATTTGAGAGGGTGATTTTAGGAAGATTTTCTTGGCGTTAGAAACTAATTTATCCACGTGAGGATACAAACTTCTTATCTCTTCAGCGATTCTGTGGAGGCCATGTGCTAGACAAGTGAGGTGGAGCATTTTAGGAAAGAGAACTCGTAAGGCTTTAGCTGCTTTTTTCATGAAAGGTGCTGCATCTGTGACAAAAAGTAGGACATCATCATGCCATATTCCGTCCGGCCAGAGTAGCATTAGTGAATTGGTAAACAACTGTGCCACTGTGGTACCATTTGCTATCTCCATCTCCTCTGTCATCAAAAGATATACTGATGATAAGTCAGTTTGCTTTGCTTCCATGGTTCCAATGATAACATTGGCTATGTAACGTCCCATTGCATCCGTAGTTTCATCAATGGAGATCCAGATCTTCTTTTCTGCAACTCTGAGTCGAATCCTCTGCATCGTCTCTTCAAAGGTGATATTTAAATACGTTTTTCTTAACGTGGATTCTGATGGAACCTCTTCTTTAGTGTACTTTTGGAGAAAGTCCTCAGGGATTGATTTTCCAGTTTCCAGAACGGAATTCCTGAGTCCAAGAAAGCTTTGCATAGATCCAGGGAAAACTGAGATTGCCAGCTGGATGTTGTAACTGCTGTTGCAATTAAATAAATCTTAGGACCAAGAGTATTTATCCTAGATTTATGTTTTGTTGTTGCGAAATGTTGAGTAATAAAATACTTTTTATCGTGATTGATAGATTTTTTACAGTCTTTGCAGAAGAGTATAGCTCCATCAATAGAAAGTAAATCCGAACCGAATTCGCGAACATAGCTATGTAATTTACCACGCAACGATGAAACTTTCGGCATAATGAATAATTGAGAACGAACACACGAGCTGTCTTTAAGAAGTTCAACAGTAGACTAGACTAACAGCTTATTTTATAATTGTCCTGTTAGAGGGAAGTTATTTCCTCCCTTCCTCTGCAATATCTTAATATTTCGAAATCCGGAGTACCAGTTAACTAACCATCGTCACAGCAAAAGGGGTGTGAGGAAGAAGAAGTGACGTACTTCTCTCATCCTGTCTCTATCCTGGTATTCATTATGCTTCATCATTCCTTCTACTAAGGAAGGATCTGTTATTTATAGAAGTTAAATCCATGGGTTGGGAAAATGAGCTCTCGAATAGATATTTGTGACTGATATATGTAATTTAACTTGTGCAAACTTTTTTGTCTTCGATGAACGGTGCTTTTTAAGATGTTTATATGCCAGAAAAAAATAGTAAAAAAGGCATTAAATCTTAAAATAGCCAAAATAGGCAAAAAAGGCAAAATAAAAATTGTCTTTACACTTCCTAAATGCACTGAAACATATTTATTTCTATCTGATTCTTCAATATATCCATACAGATAAAAAAAAGGCATTTTGCCTAACTTCCGGGCTCTAGTTATAACAAAGAGAATTTTTACCGCCAATTTTTCGCACTGGGGATATAGGCCACGCCCTATTCTTCCCAACTAAACCATCCATTTGAACTGGCAACATTATGGATTAAATTGATTTCAGACTTAGCTTTGGCTAAATATTGATAAACATTAAACACTATCTCCCTTGCCTGTCCTCTCAAAGCCGTTTCTGGTCTTAAACGAGACATAATCAGTTTTTATTGAGTTTCACCTTGCGTGTTATTCATTGAAATGGGAATTTGTAAATGGTGGAACCGCCTGGAATATTTCCTGTGCATGCAAAATCTGCTCCAAAATGTATATTGCATCTCTCCAAGTTTCACCGACTATCTGGTACCTCATCAGAAGCTTGTAATTATACATTTTCTTTGTTATATCATTCAAAATTATAAACATGGTGCTAAACTTTCACCTATCCCGGCTGATTTAAGACTGACAGATCCAAAATGTTGAGGAGGTCTATAAGCCGACTATTTATTGTTACTATGATAATTTCTAACCACCTACCAACCCAGGTCATCATAAGTGATAAATATGCTATTTTCTTGTTATTGCAAATCATTTTCTCTCGTTTACAGAATTCGCCGAACAGTTGCCAAGCGCAAATACAAGAAGCCCTTATCCTAATAGAAGACGTAAGCAGCCAAATTTCTATAAAGTTTGATATAATAACTTGTCCTCTTCCTTCTGCAATTGAATTCTCATTTTCCAGGCAACACAGGGGGTTCGATGAATAAGTCTTCCACACTTCCTCTTCCACATAGAATGAGTATAGAAAGGCCAGCTAGCAGTGCAGCAGTGAGGGATGGATATTACAGCGATCGGAACGAACTGGCAAGGGATCGAGGATATCTTTCTGATCATAATACTTCTAGGTAATAAAGCCGAAGCTAATTATTTTCTAAGTTATTTACAGCCAAGAATAACATAAAAGTAACTAAGTACATCTTCCTGGGAAATGCAAATTGACTATTGATGTTTTACTTATCTTATTAAGAAATTGGATCCCACAAATATAAATGCTCTTAAAATCTAAATCTTCCAATAGTTATTGTTTTTCTAAGACATTATAAGGAAAAAT
This sequence comes from Gonocerus acuteangulatus, assembly GCA_946811695.1. Taxonomy (NCBI): domain Eukaryota; kingdom Metazoa; phylum Arthropoda; class Insecta; order Hemiptera; family Coreidae; genus Gonocerus; species Gonocerus acuteangulatus. The sequence goes on from OX328125.1 coordinate 92,381,130, forward strand.
AAATTACTGCCAAACCTTCCACACAATATATTTATTTAATAAGTCCCTTATACTAATCTAATCACAAACAAACATCTGATAAAACCCTTAATATTTCCACACCGGTTCAACAAGTTTTAGATGTTCACATATGTCTGCGGCTAACTTTTTTATGTATGTATATATACAGTAGACTCATCCGACGTTGCCGAGACCGGGGTACAGTCGGATTAGAGAAAACGCCGGATTAGAGAATTCAGTTAGAATACTTATGTATTTGAAAACCCTTATTATATGAGGATATAATAATAAGGCAGATGTATTATGGTACACGCAGATCTGTAACACTGACCAATATATACCTTGGTTAGAAGTACGTAGTTTCTTTCTTTCTCTAAAAGTTAAATGTAGATGACATTTTGAATTCAATTTTATTAAAATAATTTACAGCTATTAATTTATTTTCTTCATTTAAAGAATATTGAATTTGAATTGTAACTCAAAAACTACTGAAATTGAATTGTAAGTACTGTTGTAAAAGAATTGTCTTTATTGAACACATCATTACATTGACCTAAGAATTAATAAAGTAATGACACAAACTCTACACAGAAATTACCAAAGTTTTATTCCTCTGAACACAATATTTCATCATTGTATATTAATTTTTAACACCTATTACAATATGCAATGTTTTCCAAATGTTCTTCTAATCTTTTAATCTTTATTAGTATACTTACTTTATTTTCAAATTGTTGTACACAACTTTGAACAGGCCTTAGGTTAGTTTCTTATATCCCAAATATATGTTGTATTTCCTGTACCTTTTTTAAAAAAATTCTGTATTAACTGTGCGAATTTTTTGTTTTCACCACCACTTATAAGTAGGAAACACTAAACATCCCTTAACTCACAATGAAGGTTTATATTCCCCTTTTCACATGAATACAAACAGAAGTGATTTTTCAATGAATTGTAGTGAAGAGATAGTCCACCCTATTGAGAAGATGTAGATGATCAAGTTTCGGTCAATTGTTAAATAAAACTACATTTTATAAATAAAATGAGTAATATTTATTTGCCAACGTTTTGGCTCGAGTTAGAATCCATCTTCAGGGCTTTGGAGGAGTGAGAGAACAGCTCCATATTATGGAGTAGTGATGGTCAACTCTCGAATATGAATCGATCCGAATCAAAATGAAGAGATCGATCCACAAAAAAAAATCGGCGAGTTCAGATAGATTCAAAAGATTGATCTTCTAGGCTCAGAATATGGCTCTACTCTATGGATAGATTCAAAGAATCAAACTTCTAGGCTCAGAAGATGGATCTCCGATATGGATCGATTTCATGATTACCTACGAAATTCATATTTCATTTCGATTTGAATGGATTCACATTCGAGAATCGCCCCTCTCTATGAATCAACCTAAATAAGTCGATTTGAATACTTGATAATATACCTGTAACCTAAAAGTAGAAAAGTTTAAGTCAATTTTTCATCAAAAATAATATATAATGAAACTACTACTGTTCCTTCATAATAAAATATATGGGAATTATTACATATGAAGGGGTCAGGGCAAAATAGTGCCAAGCAACATTTTCAACAAAACTTAACTGTAGCGGCTATATAAGAATACTCAAAAGCACACTTTGAAATGTAGCCTACACACTACAACTGGAACTCTTCTATCTCTCCTCCGTAACCCTGAAGATGGCTGGTAATTCAAGCCAAAACGTTGGAAAATAAATATAAATTATTTTAGCTATAAAATGTAGTTTTAATTAACAAATGACCAATGATCACCAACACCTTTTCAATGAATTGTTTTTTTATTATTAAATTTAGTCATATGTGCAAATACACTAAAATAGTAGTCACTTCCCTTTGTATTACTTTTGTGGCAGCAACACTACTGCACTTCCTCTTTGTTACAATGACAATTATTTAATTTTTGCATCCACTTGGTACTTAGATATATTTAATGTAGAACTACCTTCTTTATTCACCTTTACGATTTACGTTCTTTTAATTTGATACCATGTCTGGACAACATTTTTTTATAAATTGGTTGGTTTTACTCTCAAAATTAAGCCCTGCTAGTATTGTAGTTTTTGTAGATTATATTAATAACATTTTTAATGGTTCTTTCTAGTTCTAGGTGTCAGTAATGGCAGAGTATACTAATATTAGCCCGGGGGGGGGGGGGGGTTGACCAATTCTTTTGAGTGACTTACTTATAATTCGTTGTTTTTTTAACACTTTACATGTCCCTGGAATATGTGAAGTGTTTTCTCTCAGTGTGAGAAGAATTCAAGAGTGCACCTTCCAGTGCGGGAAATTTTTTAGGAGGAAAATACTAACATTTTCTTTTTATATCCTAAATAAGTATAAAGGATTAAATATTTTGACATAATATCTGTGAGAATATGTGTTTTTTTATACATGTCTCCGGGGATATGTACTGTACTCTGCTCAATTCAAATCAACCTCTCCCATATCCCTAGTGACATGTATAAAAAAAGGAACCGCGCTAAAACTCATGTTCTGACAAATATTCAATTCAATCGAATTAATTTTGAAGAAAATTATTCTTAATTTTTGCAACTTCAAACTAATTTGTAATCAATTGTTGACACTATGTTGCTAACATTCGACATTAACGTTCTTCGACATTTATTTGTATTAGTGTTTGGTCAGAAATGTTATAATTAATTTCAAATAAATTTTTGATTAATGCTTTGCTATTGTTGTAGATAAAATTCATAATTAAAAAAGAAAAAGAAGTGATTTCTTAATAATAAGATATAAATTTATGCTGTGTGTCCATCTTTTTTCTGAGACATTAGATCTGTCCTCTGCTTTAGTGAAACCTTCAGCAATTACCCCACAAATGATCCTGAAAAAAATGAAAAATGTTGGAGAATTGCCTAGAGGAGAGTGGATTTTATTTTAATGACAGAACTTTTTCAAAATACGCCTCCAATGTCAAGTATCGCACCACAAGAACACCTACTCAAATCTTATCTTCACAGCTATCACGTTAAGCTACTCACTTCAATTAGGAAAAATTAGCATTGAATTGTGAACAGTAAGAAAAAAGAAAAAAAAAAAAAAAAATCTGGAATTACTGAAAATAATTAATTATAAAAATAATTTTTTATTGACCTTCTAACTGGCATATATTTGATTTAAAAGAATTATCCTTATCCGCCAATGATCCAAAAGTCATAACAGTTTAAATCGGACTATAACTGAGACAAATCGTTTTCTCAATATTATTCTGCATTTAGTTTGTTCTTGGAGGGGGCTGTGCTACAATGTAATGATTCGCCTTGTCAGATCCCTTATGTTTTATTTTTAATTACATAACTACAGAAAAAAATTACGACTA